>CM054161.1:34378600-34391100 GCA_028751875.1 Rapana venosa
CACTTTAAGTCACAGCAGATTTCTCTGCGTGAAATTCGGTCTGCTATATCCTGTGAGAGCGAGTCACCACAAGAGCAGCGCCACCCTTTTTTTTTCCTGTCTGCAACTGTATTTGTTTCCCTATTAGAGTGGCTTTTTTCTTCAAGATTTTTCTAGGGAAAACTCTCGTATTACTGTAGGTCCTTTTACGTTCACTGAATAATTATGTGTAACATACGAGACATCGATCTATCGTCTCATCCGAAAGACTAGCACCCAGACCATCACTCATGGTCTAATGAATTGGGGGAAAGTTTCGCACCCAAACGGGGTTCAAACCACCGCACACTTCGAACCGGGATCGTGTGTGTAGTAGTAGTAGTAGTGGTAGTGGTAGTGGTAGTGGTAGTAGTAGTAGTAGTAGTAGTAGTAGTAGTTCTTCAGTTTAACGTCCTTCCACTAAATAGTGATATCAGACGGGAAAGTGTGTGTATGTGTGTTTGCGTGCGTGTGTGCGTGCGTGCGTGTGTGTGCGCGCGCGCACGTGCGTGTGTGTGTGTGTATGGGGGAGGGGTATGCACATAACTAATCAATCGCAATAAACAGCTATTATGAAAAAGCATAAACAAGAATTCTGAAAAAAGAAGGAAAAAAAGGAAGAAAAAAAACACCCAACAACAACAACAACAACAAAAAACAACCCCAAAAACATTAAACAGCAAAAATACTAACTTTCCAATTCATATAACTTGAAGCTATCCTTATATCAGAGGAGTCTGAAAATTGGAGTATGGCTTAATGACAATACAATTTCTTTCATTAATGGAATGTCTTTAGAACTTGCTGTAAGCTACGGACTGGGAAGGCAGGTAAGATGTTTTTCAGATCTCTGCATCGTAAAAGAATGTGATCATTGGTAAGATTTTCACCACAGATACATGTTGCTTTTTTTTTTTTAAATTGTTCTAAAAGCATTGAGCTTAAACCTGTAGATAAGAGATGTGTGTGTGTGAGTGTGTGTGTGTGTGTGTGTGTGTGTGTGTGTGCGTGTGTGCCTTTGTGTTTATGTGCCTTTGTGTGTGTGTGTGTGTGTGTTTGTGTGCCTGTGTCTGTGTGTGTGCCTGTACGTGCCTGTGTGTATGCACGCGTGCGTGCGTGTGTTCCTGTGTGTGCCTTTGTGTGCCTTTGTGTATGTGTGTGCCTGTGTATGCCTGTGTGTGCGTGCGCGCGTGCCTGTATGTCTGTTACTGTGCGCGCCTGCGCGTGCCTGTGTGTATGAACGCGTGCAATGCTTGTGTGCCTGTGTGTTCCTGTGTGTGTGTGTGCCTGCGCGTGCCTGTGTGTGTGTATGCGCGCGTGCATGCGTGTGTGCCTGTGCGTGCCTGTGTATGTGTTTGTGTGCCTGTGTGTGTGTCTGATGCCTGATGCTACAGGACGTGGGTCAGGCTCGCCTGTTTGAAGGGCTGGTCAAGAGTGACCACAGGTTTGAAATCACCGCTCCTGTTGTTCTGGGACTGGTCTGCTTCCGACTGAAGGTCAGTCAGTACAGTGTGTGTGTGTGTGTGTGTGTGTGTGTGTGTGTGGTGGGGGGGGGGGATAGAGGGGGGATGGAAGGGGTGGAGGGGTTTGGTGGTGGAGGGGGTGGGGGGTTGTGTGGTAGGGGGTGGTGGGAAGGGGTTTGTGGTGGGGCGGGGGTTGGGGGAGGGGGTTGTGTGGTGGGTGGTGTTAGGGTGGGTGGGAGGGAGGGTGTTGAGGTGTGTGTTGTGTGTTGTGTGTGTGTGTGTGTTGTGTGTGTGTGTGTGTGTGTGTGTAGTTGTGTGGTGTGTGTGTGGTGTGTGTGTGTGTGTGTGTTGTGTGTGGGGGGGGGGGGTGGGGGGGGGGGTTGGGGGTGTGTGTGTGTGTGTAGTGGTGTGTGTGGTGTAGTGTGTGTTGAGTTGTGTGTGGTGTGTGTGTGTGTGTTGTGTGTGTGTGTGTGTGGTGTAGTTGTGTGTGTGTGTGGGGGGGGGGGTGGGGTGTGGTGTGTTGGGTGTGTGAGGTGTGTGTGTAGTTGTGTGTGTGTATGTGTGTTTGTGTGTTGGTGTGGGTGGGTGGTGTGTGTGGTGTGAGTTGTGTGGGGGGGGGGGGGTGTGGAGGGGGGTGTATGTGTGTGGTGTGTGTTGTGTGTGTGTTGGTGTGTGTTGTGTGGTGTGGGGGGGGGTGGGGGTGGTTGTGTGTTGTTGTGTGGTGTGTGTGGGGGTGTGTATGTTTGTGTTTTGTGTTGTGTGTGTGTGCGCGTGTGTGTGTGTGTGTAGGGGTGGGAGGGGGTGGGGTGGGGGAGGGTGGTTGTGGGTGGGGGCGGGATTTGTGTAGGGGGCGGGGGTGGGGGGGTTGTGGTTTGGGGGGGGTGGAGGGGGTTGGGGGGGGGGTGTGTGTGGTGGGGTGTGTAGGGTGGTGTGTGGGGGGGAGGGGATGTAGGGTGTGGGGTGTGTGGGTGGTGGGGGGGGGGGGGTGTTGTGTTGTGTGTGTGAGGAGAGGGGGGTGTGGGGGTAGGTGGGTGGGTGGTGTGTGTGTGTGTTATGTGGGGGAGGAGGAGGGATGGGTGTGTGGGTGGTTTGTTGTTTTGTGTGTGTGTGCGTGGGTTGTGTGTGTGTGTGTGTGTTATGTGGGGGGGGGAGGAGGAGGTGGGGGGTAGTCAATGGGTGGGTAGTGGGAGTGTTGTGTTGTGTGTGAGGGGGGGAGGGGTGTTGGTGGTGGTTTGTGTTGTGTGTGTGTGTGTGTGTGTGTGTGTGTGTGTGTGTGTGTGTGTGTGTGGTGTGTGTGTGTGTGTGTGTGTGTGTGTGTGTGGTGTGTGTGTGTGTGTGTGTGTGTGTGAAGTGAGCATGCCAGCGTGCAAGTGCTTATGTTTTTTCTTTTACTTCGAGGATAATGGAATAAGCACTCCCATTATGTATGCAGTTTTGTCAATTCTGTCATCCGTTCCCACCGGCACACAATGGCCTACTCTTCCGAAAAGTCGAACGGGTTTTAACGGGTGCGCGAGATGTTCTGCGTACGTTTGCACACGAGGCTTCGGTTTATAGTCTCAACCAATGGACCGGTGCACATTACTTTTTTAAAAAATTTATTTATTCTTTTATATCGAGGATAATGGAATAAGCACTTATGTGTTTTTTTTACATCCAGTCCCCGTGTGCATGCGGTTTTGTAAATTTTGTCATCCGTTCCTGCCGGCACACATTGGCCTACTCCTACGAAAAGCGGAACAGGATTTAACGTGTGCGCAAGATGTTCTGAGATGTTACAGGTGTGCGTGCGTGCGCGTGTGAGCGTGCGTGCGTCGTGCATGCGTGAGTGTGGGGGGTAGTGTATACGCCGCGGGCCACGGCACGACATTGTATAGAGGGAGGGGGGGACGGATACCCGGGGGTTTTAGGGGATGTTAATTGCCTCGGGTTGAGGGCCCCGGTTTTCAAATCTGTTCAAGGGGTTTTTTTCCTCTGGAGTAAAATCAGTGCCGACCCCTCTCCCCAAAAGCCTTCGGTGAGCTAAAACCGGAACCCCGTGAGTGAACGCACGCAGAACATTTTGCGCGAGTTAAAAGCCTTTCCGCTTTTTGGAAGTGTGCCTTGGGCCCCGGTAAACCCGATAAAAAATTTAAAAAAACGCATGTAACAGGGTTTGGGATGAAACATAAAAAAAATTTTTAAAAAGCACATGGACTTTTTCCTTTGTCCAAATAAAAAAAAAATAAAAAATAAACAAATAAAAAAATAAATGAAACAAACCCAAAACTTCCTAAAACTCCTTCCCACTATAAACAAAACTCTTTGAAGTTTTAATCGCCTTTTTTTTCTTTTTTTTTTTTTTTTCCATTATTTTCGGGGTCCCCAACAAAATCTCCGAACGTCCTGCTAAAGGACTTGAACGCAGAGGGAAGATTCTTTGGGCCCCCTTTCAAAAAATAAAGGACCCCTTTTTCCCTTGTCTGGCGTCTGTAGTCCTTTAGTCAGGAAACCGACATCGGATCGGGGGGACGTCACAAGAAGGCCGTGAGTCGTGCTTGCGTCACAGAAATTGTGTAGAGGACCCCCCCCCGGAGAAAAACTTTCAATCCAAAACTTCGTCATAGCAAAACAAAGAAACGTTGGGATGCTTTATGTGTGTGAGTGTTTGTTTTAGTGAGGGCAGGTTCATTTTTTGTGTTGATGCTTAAGTCTTTTCCTGCGTGTGTATTTTGGGGGGGGGGGGGGGGGGGATGGGGGGGGGGGGGGTATGTATGTGTATGGGTTTTAAAAAAAGCATGTAGAGGGCTGAAAAAAATACTCTGGGGACTTATATTTTGGGGACGTAGCAAAGAAAAGGATGTTTAACGGTGTATATGTGTGGAATCAAGTGCCTCTGTTAGGTTGAAAAGGTTATCATATTCATTATTGCGGTGGGGGGAAGACTTTCTCAGGATAGGTTGCCATGAAGGATTGGGGGGGGAAGGGGGGGGGGGGGGGGGGGGGGGGGGGTTTAGAGAGAGGGAGGGAGAGACAAGTGAGCTTAGCGCTCACCACTGCATACGTCCGAGAAAATTGGGGGGTTGTATGTGTGGGGTGAATACTAAAAATGCACTTTAAAACCCCGTTTTTTATGGTTGGTCATCAATAATGATTTTCAGAGGGGACTTTAAATTTTGGGAATGCTGTTTTCTTTCCAAAAGAGTGCAGGATCGCCACGGCCAGCGCCACCTCTGTAAATTTTTTTTTTTTAAAGAAATATGTGCTCACGCGAAGTGGATGTGCTGGGCGGGCCGATTTGTCGGCCCTTAACGGCAGCGCAACGCTTTTCCCCTTATGACAACAAACATAGTTGCTGTTGAGGGTTTCGAAAAAGAAGACAAGAAAAAGAAGAAAAGAAGGAGGAGGAGGGGAGGATGGGGGGAGGGGAGGGGGGGAAAAACTGTGTGTTCTTTTGGGAAAATTGAATTGCGGGAAAAGTTTTTGCTTGGGATAACCTTTCCCTTCCCTTTGGGTTTTTGTTGTGCTTTTTTTCTTTAATTTTAACGTCTTTTAAATTACGGTATTGAAAAATCTTGTGCTTTTTTATAATTCATCCCAGAAGAGGGAATTAAGATCAAAAGTCTAGTAGATTACAGCTTTGGAAACCCCTTGTGTGATGGGATTTGAACCCGCGGATCCTTTTTTACAAAAATTGGTGTGTGGGTCCCCGTGCTAGCATTGATTATTTGCACATGGTCCGGTTCGTAAAAAAATGTTATGTCAGTACAGTTTCAAAATTGAAACCTCACACAAAGTTTTTCATGGGGTTTGTCTAGATTGTGATTGCCTAGATTTTATCACGGTGAAATTTGCAACAAAAAACAAAAAACCCAAAAACAAAAACTGGTCTTATTGAAAAACAACCAGTTTTTTTTCTTCGTTCCTTGAAAAAACCCCTTTAAATGTGTTTGGGTAAATAAGGCCCGTCCTTTTTTTTCTTCTTTTTTTTTTTTTTTTTTTTAAAATTTTTTGTTGTTACAAATCTATATGTAAAGCAAAACAATATCAATAAACTTTAAACTAGAAAAACAAGAAATGCGTATTACAGATTCCTCATAATACATACATAACACATAAAAAAACCAACATAAATTATAAAACGGCTTTTTTAACATCACTTATATGCCATGCTATCTGAAAATATTAAACAGTTTTTCAATTCCCCATCCTCCCTCCCCTATTTAGGAGGGCTTGGGGGTTTTTTTGTTGTGTTTTTTTTTGTAAAAACTGTGTGCTTCTGTTTTTTATTCCCCTTTTTGTGACAAAAAAAAATGTTTTGTAGTGATTCCATTCTTTTCGAATTTATAAGGTTATTTGAATTCTTGCATTATACTGCTGGGTTTTTTAAATTATTGTGTCTGTGCCTAAAAAAAAAACAGAAAGTGTTGGAATTGTCTGTAAATTTTGCATTTTTTGATGTTAACTTTGCAAAAACATTATCAAATCAAAGTCATATCTGTTTTAATGTGTTGGTCTCCCCCAAAAATGACAAAAATTAGGGGAAAAAATGTATGTTAAAAAAATTTTGGCACTTCTTTAAAAACAGTTCAAAAACTTGCCCAAAAAAAGTTCTAATTATTTAAAACCCCAAAAAAGTTTTCTTGATCTCGGTCTCATTACCAAAGTAAAAGTTTTTGGTTTTCACTAAACCCCTAGCATTCAAAAACCCGTTTGGCAATGATGGGGGTGAATATTTAATTTTGCAGCATTTTGTTTTAAACTTTAATTTTTGATTTTTACAAAAAGATATCTTTCCCAATGGAAATGTTTATGTAATTTTTTCTGTCCCTTTTGTGCAAACCCGTTTTGGGGTTTTGGGTTTGTTGATCCGTATTTATAATACTTTTTTTTGTCCCCCCTTTTTTAAACTATCAATGTCCCAAACTGTGGGTGTCTCTTGAATATTTTATGTGTCACTTATTTGTTTTGCCCGCTTTTTTTAGTACTGTTTTCATTGGGGAAATCCATCCCTGAAACGTAAGAAAGTCAATGGCCTGCCCCCGTTTAATGAAATCTTTGTAAATTATAAATTCACCTTTTTCATTTGGAAGTGTTTAATAGAATATTTAAAACCCTTTTTTTTATTAAATACCTGGTTTGATTTCTTTTTAAAACCCATTTATTTTTTCCATTTTAAAAAACTGGTTTAGAGAGCATTTCTGTACATTTGAGGGACTAAAGCAACCAGGAAAAAACTAACTTTTAAAAAGATGTGTCCAAAAAAAGGATTGATGTTTGAAAAAGTGGCTGTTATATTGATCCCTGCTTTCTAATTCAGATAAGTGGGTAGTTTTTTTCAAACTTTTCCATTTGTGAATTTTTCATTTTTTAAATTTTTTTTTTTATCCATATAAGTTTCGCGCTAAAAATATTTTTTTATAGGATGCCACCCTCCTTAGTAAAGGTTTAATTTGGGGTCTTTTACCTTTCTATTTGTTTATTGTTCCAAAAACTGGAAAAATAGCTTTTGTGACTTTTTAAAAATGGCAGGTGGATCGGTTAAAACATCACAGGTGAATAAGTTTTGACAAGATAAGAATTTAAAAATGGCAAATTTTTGCCAAGTGGAGTAATAACTCTTTGTAAACCAAAAATTTAAATAGCTTTTTAATTTAGAAAATTTATCATTGTATTCATATTTTTACAGTCCTTTAGTTTGGGGTAAAAGATTCCTAGAATCTTGAAATTTGGGGGGTTCCCCCAAACATTTTTAGGTGGGGGGAAAAAAGAACAACTATTGTTCTTTTTTTTTACCAAAAGTAACTTGACTTTTGTCACATTCATGATAGACCCTGAATTTTTTTTCCAACTTCTCTAGAAAATTTTATGATGTTCAAATGATAGTTTTTATCTCCTATGTTTAACATTGAGTTCATTGCAATTGGGGAAAATTTTTGTTCTGTCTCTCCCCGCGTATTCCTTTTTAAATTTATGTATCTTCTTTAATCATTATAGCCAAAATCTCGGCATAAAAATAAAAAAGTAGGGCGATTTTTGGATCACCCTGCCCGACCCTCTTTCAATTCAAAAAACCCTTTTTAACTGTTCCATTTACGAGGACTGTTGATTTTTATTTGTAAGAAGTTTTGACCCATTTTAGACACTGCTACCGAAAAACCCTTGCCCTTTATGACTTTTAACTAAAATCCCAGCTTTTAAAAAAGTCGAATGCTTTTTTTTAAGTATAACCCAGTGAATATTTTTATCCGGTAGTTAATCAGGTCATATATTAATGAATTTAAAAATTTCCCCAAAGTATCTATTTGGGTAAAACCTGACTGTCTTTGCGATAAGTGGGAGGGAGATTCTTTTAAAACCCGGGTTTTTAAAAACATCAGAACCAATTTTTTTTAAACAAAATTAAGAAGGGTTATTGGACGCCCGTTTTTAATGTATTCTCAGGGTTTTTCCCTTTTTGGGAGACGTAATTAGACCTTCCTTCTTTGTAGCGATAATTTTAAATAAGGCCAGTCCCCTTTTCCCTTTGCTCCCCCGGGGGCGTACACTTTTGGGTTTTCAGGATTATTCTCTGTAGCCACACAACTTTGAATGCGTGCTGCACCTTTAGGGATTGTGTTCGTCGCAGTTTATTTCTTTTATTTAAACTGACAAAGATTGGACAGCCCGTTCCGCTTTCGAAGAGTGGGGCCCAAAGTGGCGGTGGGAAGATGACAAAAATTTTAAAAAAACCCTTACACACGATATTTTTTTTAAATATCTCGCGCTTTGTTTGTTGCTTTTCCAAAATTTAAAGCTATATCTTCCAGCATTTTTATTTTATTATTTTTATAAATACGTTTGGTACACCCTTTATATGTTGGGAGTTCTGAAAATGGTAAGGGGACGACACCCCCCAATTAGAACTTTTTGGCCGATATTTGGGGGGGATAAAATAAATGGCATGAAAAAAAAGGCAACCTCCGTGGTATGCAGTCTTTACCCCAAGGAAACTTTAAAACTTAAGGGAAAACCCAAGTTCAGCGGTCATTCTCGTAAAAGATACCTCGAAAAAGCACAGTCTGAAGAGCTCGAACCAGCTAGTCGTCAAAAAGAGTTAAAAGCTCTCCATCGGCCCAAGTTTAGAAAAATGAAAAGAAAATTTTTGATTTTTTTTTTGTTTTTTAGAGTGCGGGGGGGGGGGGGGGAAAGCAACCCAGTTTTTGTGGTGTAATGGTGATTGTTATTTTGGATATTATGGAGCCACGTAGATACTGGGACAGGATAGCTCGTGGTAGAGCACTCGCTTTCCCCCCCAAATAAGGTTTAAACAGGGGTCGAGCGTGGTTACCCCTTGATGGGCGACCCTTTGCGCGCCCTTTGGCTTCGACGGTTCCCCCCAGTTCACCCCGCTGTAATGGGTAACCCGCCCCCTTTGTTTTAGGGGGTCATGGAAGAAAAAAAGGAGGGGAGGAGATGGGCACCATCTCAAAATTTCTGGCCCCCTAGAGAAGTTGAAGTCTCTGTGCCTCGCTCCCCTACGACCCCTTTGAGGTTTGGGACACCTTTACCTTTAGACATAGCTGTTGATACATAATGTTCCCGTTCCAAAATATTTTGTTTCTTCAATTTAAAAGTCTGTTCACTCTAAGTATTTCGAGGTATTAGTGATAAAATTTTGCTACCTTTTTTGGTTTACGTCGTTTATAGCGAAAAATTTTCCCGTCTGTGTGCATGCATTTAAAAGGGGGACATGTCAGATACTTTGGGTTTGGTGGGAAGTGTGTGTTGATAGTCAAATGATAGTTGCCAACTGATGACAGTCAAACCTGTCAACACTAATGATGTTCAGATCATTTAAAAAACAATAATGCTGTCATATCTATTAACAACGAATATGTCGATCTTTTAAAAAAAATTTTAAAGCTGTATATTATTAAAACTAAAGACTGTCAGAACTATTACCGTTAAAGATGCCCAAAACTGTTAACAAAAAAATGCTGTCAAATCTGTTACCAAAAATGACTGCAAATATAACAAAAAAAAAGCTGTTTGTCTGTTAAACCTTAATGATGCCAAATCTTTAACAAAAGAGACTGTAAAAAAATTCACCATTAATGACTGTCAGATTGTTACCAAAAAAAAAGCGCCTTAAAATGTTAACAAAAAAAAAAATGTCAGCTGTTACCAAAAAGACTGCAAAACTATTAACCCTTTAAAGACTGTCAGATCTGTTTCCCAAAAAATGCTGTCAAAAATTTTTAACCAAATTAAAACTCTGTTAACAAAAATGACTGTCGAATTGTTTCCCAATAATGACTATCGATCTTTACCAATTTTAATCTGTTAACAAAAAACGGTTTTCCAATCTTTACAATTAATAATCTGTTAACAAATTTAAAGACTGAAAATTGTTTAAAAATTAAAATTGTTAAAAATTTTAAAGACCAAAAATAAATTCGGCCAGTTTTTGGACAGAAAGATTCTGGGTTTTCTTTGTGCTGAGTGAAGTTTTTTGCGCGCCGCGCGCGTGTGTGTGCGTGTTGCGGTGGTGTTTTTGGTGGTGTGTGCGTGCGCGCGCGTGTGTGTTGTATTTTTCACTTATTATTTTGTTTTAATTCGAGGTAAAGGGAAAAAACACTCAGTCCTTTTTTTTTACATTCGTCCCCCCATGAATGCATTTTTAAAAAAGTTGTATTGTTCCCCCCGGCAAACAAAGGGCCCCACTCTTCCGAGAAGTCTTTGGGGGAAGGACCTTTAGGAGGGAGTGGAGTCGGCACTGATGCTAACTCCAAAGGAAAAATCCTCTTGAGCAAGATTCGAACCCCGGTCAGCAGATCACGAGCACAATGCACATGACTCTGTCCACCAGGCTATTCTGTCCCCTTGAATCCTCGATATTAGATTAGATTAGATTAGATGATCAGATCGGATAGGATAGGATAGGACAAGATAAGATAATAGAATAGATTAGATTAGATTTGCCACGCATCTCTCTCTCTCTCTCTCTCTCTCTCTCTCTCTCTCTCTTCTCTACTCTCTCTCTCTCTCTTCTCTCTCTCCTCTCTCTCTCTCTCTCTCTCTCTCTCTTGGTTATGTATATGTTTGTGTTTTCCGTCTTTAATCAGTCACAAATCATTACTTGTTTGTGCATTTGCTTTGCCAAATGATATGAATGAACCCATTGTTCCATCCCAAGCCCAACAAATGTATTGTGGTCCAAGGCCAATGTACATTAAATCATTTCAGAGTCAGAGTTCAGAGTTCTCTTCTCTCTCTCTCTCTCTCATCTCTCTCTCTCTCTCTCTCTCTCTCATCTCTCTCTCTCTCTTTCCTTTTGTATTCTTTTTTTAATATATTCTTTTATATTGAGGATAATGGAATAAGCACTTGTGTGTTTTTTTGCATCCACTCCCCGTGTGTATGCATTTTTGTAAATTGTATCATCCGTTCCCACCAGCACACAATGGCCTACTCTTCCGAAAAGCGGAACAGGATTTTAACCTGTGCGCAAGATGTTCTGCGTGCGTTCGCACACAAGGACCTCGGTTTCTAGTCTCATCCGAAAAGGGACTTTTGGGGGGGAAGTGGAGTCGGCACTGATGTGAACTCCAAGGGGAAAAATAATCATATCCCCTTGAACGGGAATCGAACCCCGGGTCGTCGTCAGATTGCGAGCGCAATGTTCTAACCACTAGGCTATCCCCGTCCCGTCCTTTCCTTCCTTGTTAAACAAAACAAAACACAAAACAAAAGAAAAACAATTGCCCCTGGGTACACCACCACTATTAAACGTCTGTCGATTGAATAGAAAAGCAAGCCCGTAAAATCTCCTGGACTTAGGGGAAGGTCGTCAAGGGTGACTACAATCCACACAACGGTAATCTCCCCTTCCTCTGGCTGTGGCCCTGTTCTTCTGTTCTTCAAGTTTTGTGCAACAACGGTAAAGGGGTTTGAGTGGGTGGTGGGGGTGGGGAAGAGAGGGGAGGGGGGGGGGGGGGAGTGTAGAAGAAAGGGGAAGGAGAGAGGTTGTAGTAGGGAAGGTTGGGGAGGGTGGGGTGGGGAGGGGGTGGGGAGGGGTGGGGGCCAAGAATTAGTGTGAGGGAGTGGGGGTGGGGGTGGGAGTGGGGTTAGGGGTGGGGGTGGGGATAGAGAAGAAGAAGAAGAAGAAGAAGACAGAGGAAACAGGTGTTTTTGCAGTTCTGTGAGGACGCCTTGCTTGTTGACTTTTGAGAAAGTTAGACAACACTTTTTTTTTGTTTGGGAGGTGGGGTGGAGGGTAGGGGGGGGGGGGGGGGGGGGGGGGGGGGGAGGGGGAGGGGAGGGGGGGGGGCTTTTTTCTCTTTTTGTCGACGTTCTCTGTTGGCTTTGTTTTTTTATTTTGTTATTTTCTTTTTTATTTCGAGGATACTGGAATAAGCATTCATGTAAGGTTGTGTTTGGGTTGTTTGGGTTTTTTCACATCCAGTCCCCGTTTGTTAACGTCGTGAGTTCTCTCTCCGCTTTATTTCTTTTTCTTCTTTTTTTTAATTTTATTTTTTATTTTTTTATTTCGAGGATACTGGAATAAGTACTCATGTAGGGTTGGGTTGTTGGTTTTTAAATCCAGTCCCCGTGAGTAATTTCACACACCCGCATCTGCAGATTGTGACATTGCTTAAAATTTTATATACCCTCGGAGGGTGTTTTTTCCCCTACTATGTTGAAATAAATTCTTGAAAATCTAAGCTATGCACGTGTAAAAGAACCCACGGCAACAAGAGAGTTGTCCCTGGCAAAACCCTGTTGAAAAAAAAGCAACTCTGATACGGAAACAAATACGCATGCAAAAAGAAACAGAAAAAATTTGGGTGGCGCTGCTCTTGTGGCGACGCGCTCTCCCCTGGGAAGAGCAGCCCGAATTTCACGCATAGAAATCTGCCTTGACTTAAAGTGGTATACAATAGAAAGTCTGAAGTCTTAAGTTTAGCTTGTGCTTAGCGAGAGAGAGAGAGAGAGAGAGGAGAGAGAGAGAGAGAGAGAGAGAGAGAGAAGGAGAGGAGAGAGAGAGAGAGAGAACGA
>CM054161.1:34398600-34406100 GCA_028751875.1 Rapana venosa
CAATACCCTCCAGACCTTTGCCTACAATACCCTCCAGACCTTTGCCTACAATACCCTCCTGACCTTTGCCTACAATACCCTCCAGACCTTTGCCTACAATACCCTCCAGACCTTTGCCTACAATACCCTCCTGACCTTTGCCTACAATACCCTCCTGACCTTTGCCTACAATACCCTCCTACCTTTGTCTACAATACCCTCCAGACCTTTGCCTACAATACCCTCCAGACCTTTGCCTACAATACCCTCCAGACCTTTGCCTACAATACCCTCCTGACCTTTGCCTACAATACCCTCCAGACCTTTGCCTACAATACCCTCCAGACCTTTGCCTACAATACCCTCCAGACCTTTGCCTACAATACCCTCCAGACCTTTGCCTACAATACCCTCCTACCTTTGTCTACAATACCCTCCAGACCTTTGCCTACAATACCCTCCAGACCTTTGCCTACAATACCCTCCTACCTTTGTCTACAATACCCTCCAGACCTTTGCCTACAATACCCTCCAGACCTTTGCCTACAATACCCTCCTACCTTTGTCTACGTTTCCCTCTTGACCTTGCCTACGATACCCTCCTCGCCTATCCTACAATACCGTCCTGACCTTGCCTACAGTACCCTCCTGACCTCGCCTACAGTACCCTCCTGACCTTGCCTACAGTACCCTCCTGACCTTGCCTACAGTATCCTCCTGACCTTGCCTACAATACCCTCCTGACCTTGCCTGCAATACCCTCCTCACCGTTGCCTACAATACCCTCCTGACCTTGCCTGCAATACCATCCTGACCTTTTCTACAATACCCTCCTGACCTTTGCCTACAGTACATCCAGTACCCTCCTCCTCCTCCTCCTAGCCAACTGTGCTGTAGTTCTGAGTCAAGTACTCAGCAGTCTGACTCTGTCTCCAGCCAAATGGTCAAGGAGTTTTTGATCTGGTTGTCTTAGAGTCCCAGCGGCGCTTTCCAATACAGGGGGCTATACCATCAACCAGCCACCCCCACGCCTTGGTCAAGGAGTGAACTGAAGCATCAAATGTTCCAGTGAAGGAAAACTATCAACTATCTCAGTTGTCGTTGCCGTTGCAGAGAGAGGAAAGAGAAAACAAAATTAAAAGCGAAGAAGACAAAACAGGTAAGAATTTCAGAAACAGGAGTACGGCAAAAACTGTATAAGATCTCAAGGAACGGAATCGGTAAAATCAGTAACAGAAGCAGCAGCATTAGCAACAGAAGCTGCAACAGTGGCATCAGCAGCAGCAACAGCAGCAGCAACAGTAGCAGCAACAGCAACAGCTGCAACAGTAGCATCAGCAGCAGCAACAACAGTAGTAACAGTAGCAGCAGCAGCAACAACAAGAAATAGAACATCAACAACAATAGTTTGATTAAGAGCAACGACACAACTTGTTAATTGATTTTAGCATTACTTTTACAGCACATTAGTTTCTTGCATTTTTGATATCTTAAAGAGTTTGTATTCATATTCGTAAGAAGGAGAACAACAGCACCAACAACATCAGGAATAATACAGAAATACTGAGAGAAGAACTTACGTCACTTTTAGATAGGAGAAGAAAGAGGATCACAGGTCTATAGAAAGGACGTTTAAGTTAAATTTCTCTTTTTCCTCCTTTTTTCATTGTTTCCTGTAAACAGAGCAGACCAAAAAATCAACAATAAATAGCACTAAAGTAAAAGTGAGTAAACAGATAAATGAATGGATAATTAAAGAAAGAAAGAAAATACCATAAACTTATCTCTTTTTTTTTTAACGGAAACGTCACCTCCTAAGAAATTCAACGTCAAGAAGGGACATCACTCTGCCTCTAAAGACACCCTCAACAATCATGGCGTCGGGAAGTATGTACCCACCGGTTCTCCCGACTCCCAGACAAATCCGCTTCACGCACACAAACCCTCAGCGGAAGCCCTCCCTCTACGACGTCAAGCCTCCGCCAATGTCCTCCAACGACAAACAAAAGCCCAAGCTGCTGAAGAACCTGGTGACGCAGGAGCAGGTCAATGACATCGTGTCTCGGCTGACCAGACCCACGCTGTCCAGCAAGTTGAAGTCGTCGCGTATGAATCCTGCTGTGAACTACGTGGATATGGACAGCTACCGTTGGAACCGCATGGCAGTGTACTCTGACTACCAGAAACAGGTGTATAACCCTTCTGGCACCGTCAAAAGCACGTTCAGGAAATGTGTAGGGAAAAGGCGAGTCATAGTCGGGTATTCTTACGTGTAGAATGTGTTAGTGAGATTGGTGATGCTTTTTTTGTTGTTGTTGTTGTTGTCTTTTATTTTGGGGGTGTTTTGTGTATGTTTAGTTTAGCTTTTATTTTGTTTTGCGTTGATTGTGTAAAGGGTAAAGGTGTCCCCATAACTTATGCAATCGTTGGGGAGCGTGGTGACGGAGACCTCACTTCTCTAGGGGCCAGCATGTTGAGGGTGGCGCCCATCTCCTCTCCCTCGCTGCTTTACCTTCCCTGACCCTAAAGAGGGCAGGTACCTGTTTACAGCTGGGTGAACTGTGGGAACTGTATTGAAGTCAAGGCACGCAAACGGTCACCCATCCACTTGGTAACCACGCTCAGTGCTTCTTAACTATAGCTAGAGGAAAGCGAGTGCTCTGACCACTGAGCTATCCCGTCCTCCTCGTTGATTTTGTGTTGTTCTTGAAACAGCATCATCTTGGGCACAATAGGGGCAAAAGAGTGAGGTCACCAGAGTAATCAAGACCTCCGAATCAGAGACAATTATTTGTTATTGCATGGCGATCAATTCTGATGAGGATGATGTAATGCTGCTACTATGGAAAAGCATGTGCTTTGAGACTACTTGACAGAGTTGTACTGTACATTTCCTATCACAATACAGCCCAGCGTCAACAGGTTAGGGAGATACAAACACTTGCAATGCTTGTAAGGAAATTTGACTTATACTCTGAAAAAAAGCATCAGTAAAGTGGATGAGCCTAGACTACACGTGTGGTCCCAGTCTTCCCAATGAGCCTATAGCAAACTCCCTCAATGTAGTATGTTTTTTTCTTAGTTTATTCTTTTTTTTTTATCGAGGATAATGGAATAAGCAATCATGTGCTTTTTTACATCCAGTCCCCGTGTGTATGCCGGTGTTGTAAATTTTGTCATCTCTTCCCACCGGCACACAATGGCCTACTCTTACGAAAAGTGGAACAGGTTTTAACGAGTGCGCAAGATGTTCTGCGTGTGTTCGCATACGGGACCTCGGTTTATAGTCTCATCCGAAGGACTTTTGGGGAGGAAGTGGAGTCGGCACTTATCTTAACTCCAGAGGAAAAATCCTCTTGAACGGGATTCGAACCCGGGTAGCCAGCTGGAGTCTAAAAGAAAATCCACATGATTCTTATGGGACTTGAACCCGTCACCTTCTGGCCAATAATCCAGTATATAAACCACTGCACTATGACGACTGGTGGACCCATCTCTGTGTGCTTGATTCTTTCAAAATAAAGAAAGGGTTGTGTTAATAAAGTACATTTGATTGTTTCGAACTTTATTCAAAGTCTGTGCGTTGTCTTGAAAATCGGAAAGAGCAGAGAGGTACTTCCAGACTGTCCTGGCAACATTGATAGGTTCTGATTGTATCCCCGAAATTGGAATGCGGCTACCTTCATAGTGGGCAAACATGATTGCGTGCGAACGCAAACATCTCGCCATTAGAGACCTTTAAAGCTGTAGCCAAGGAACGCCCCCCCAAAAAAGTAAACGATGACTTTTTTACGCTATTCCAAGTCAGTTTATATGCCGACCTGCTATAACCTTCCTCTCTTTCTCCTACACGGTAAATGACCTTGAAGTCTCCTTGAACTCCTTGAGGAGTCACTGGGAAGTCTGCACTGAACTTTCAAGCAGCGTGTTTGGGACAGGGTGAATCTGGCGAAGTCTATCCATCTCCAGATAGCGAGGTGCATGCTAGGCATGTTCGTGTTTTCCGTTTCCCACTAAACGCAGCTGGAGACTTCCTTCACCATCACCTATCCCATTGTCTCGTAGACCTTTGGGGCACCACTGCAGATTTTACAACCAGCTTCCTCCGCTCCTCGCCCTTGCGGGCTTTCCGTCACCGTCACCGATCTCTCAGATTCCGAATCCTTTGGGACGCCTTCGAAGCTTTGTCAATAATAATAATAATAATAATAATAATAATAATAATAATAATAATAATAATAATAATAATAATAATAATGTATGGAATTTATATAGCGCTGAATCTTGTAAAGCAACAAATCAAAGCGCTCAGATGACATTTTTTGTTCATATCGAGGATAATGAAATAAGCACTCATGTGCTTTTTTTACATCCAGTCCCCGTGTGTATGCGGTTTTGTAAATTTTGTCATCTGTTCCCACCGACACACAATGGCCTACTCTTTCGAAAAGCGGAACAGGATTTAACGTGTGCGCGAGATATTCTGCATGCGTTCGCACACGGGGGCCTCGGTTTATAGTCTCATCCGAAGGACTTTGACATTCAGGTCGATTTTTTTGGTCAAACTGGGAAGAAAGGGCGAGGCTGGGAATCGAACCCAGAACCTCACGGTTTACTTGTTAGCAGGCAAACGTCTTAACCATCCTGTCACACCTTCCTTCCGGAATGCTTTTCTCCAGTCCTCTCGTCTCTCAGCCGCCCTCGGGGTGTCAGGGTGTCTCTCAGGCTTTCCACCTGTGCACAACATGTTTTGAGTGCGTTTGCTCACGGTCTCTCGATTGTTAAGTCTCTTTTTTGATTGTCTTTGGGAGGAACTGAGTCAATGCCGATGCTTGTTGTTCGTTCCTGAGCAAAGACCCGCAGGTTCACTAGTGCTGAGATTTTTTTGCGTTTGCAGTCATTCCCTCCAGCCACCCCCCCCCCCACCCCCACCCCCCCCCCCCCCACACACACACACACCAATTAGGTACCCGCATTCCGACTTCGGAGATAGTGTCTAAACACGACACATAAAATGTGCATGTATTTTTTAAAGTTTGTCATCTGTTCCTACTGGCCTGTTCACTATTCACTGTTCACTGGTCCCGTAACCCGCCAGGGTCGTGGGGGCGCTGCATGGTGGACGAACGGTGGACCAGCTGGCTCCACTTAGTGCGGTCGTGGGCAAGTGCCTGGGTGACACTGAAGTCCTCCCCTGTCCAATCACGGATGTCGTCGGCCCACTTTCTCCTCTGTCTGCCCCGTCTTCTCTTCCCCTGGACTGTTCCTTGCAGGATGGTCTTTGCAAGTCCTTCTGAGCGTGTTACGTGCCCATACCATCTGAGTTTCCTCTTTTTCGCCTACTCTTCCTAAAAGGCGGGATGGGTTTTTAACGTGTGCGCAAGAAGTTCTGCGTGTATTCGCTCGCACACGGGGCCTCGGTTTATAGTCTCATCCGTAAGACTTTGACATTCAGTTCGATTTTGGGGGGGTCAAACTGAGAAAGAAAGGGCAAGGCTGGGAATGGAACCCAGAACTTCACGGTTTACTTGTTAGACAGGTGAACGTCTTAACCGCCCTGCCACCTTCCATCTTGATTGCCAAGGCTTACTCCCGGAGAAAGTGGGACGGGATGGCCTGGTGGTTAGAGTGATGTGCATTGCGATCGTGATCTTCTGACCCGGGTTCGAATCTCGTTCAAGAGGATTTTTCCTCTGGAGTTAACATCAGTGCTGGCTTCACTCTCCCCCTAGAAGTCCTTCGGATGAGACTATAAACCGAGTCCCCGTGTGCGAACGCACGCAGAACATCTTGTGCACACGTTAAACCTGTTCCGCTTTTCGGAAGAGTAGGCCATTGCGTGCCGGTGGGAACGGATGACAAAATTGACAAAACTGCATGCACACGGGGACTGGATGTAAAAAAATGAGTACTTGTTCCATTATCCTCAAAATAAAAGAAGAAAGAAAGAAAGAATAAGAAAAGAAAGAAAGAAAGAAAGAAAGAAAGAAAGAAAGAAAGAACAGAACAGAAAAGAAAAACTCTTGATGTACCACCTCAGTAAAGACTGGAACCTAAACCCTCTAGATATTATCATCATATCACGACTTTTACCCTCTAATACCAGCTGCCCCACTCCCAACCCCATCCTCACCCTCCTGCATGCACATAGGCAGATCTGGAGTCAATTGTGCGCGTTAAAGAACCCACAATCCATGTCAACAATTCAGGGGACTGCCAAAAACACGAAAATATAAAAAAGAGACTCCAGGCTTCACAAGTACATTGACTAAGCGAATAATATGGAGAATACTACATGGAATTTATATAGAGTTTCATATGCGGATGATGTTTGTTGTTTAGAAGTAAATAATGACCAGGGGAAAAAAGGGAGAGAGAAAAAAGAAACTACCACAAAATTGTTGGACCATTCAATATCATATGCTTGCAGCGTTATGAAGATTGATTGATTTTTTTTGTTATGTATTTTGATGTATAAGGATTTTGCAGTTTAAGCATGTTAATGTATGAAGATTTTTTTCAGTATTATGCATTTTTGATGATGAGGATTGATTGAGTTTATGCATTTTTTAATGTATGATGAGTGATTGATTTGTATGCATTTTGATGTATAAAGATTGTTCATTTTTATGCATTTTGATGTATAAAGATTGACTTAATTTTATGCATTTTGATGTATAAAGATTGTTCGACTTTTATGCATTTGGATGTCTACAGATTGATTGATTTTATGCAATTTGATGTTGAAGATTGTTCAGTTTTATGCATTTGATGTACGAAGCTTGTTCATTTTTATGCATTTTGATGTATGAAGATTGTTCAGTTTTGTGCATTTTGATGAATGAAAATTGAATAATTTATGCATTTCGATGTATGAGGATTGTTCGACTTTAATGCATTTTGATGTATGAAGATTGTTTACTTTTATGCATTTCAAAGTTGAAGATTGTTCGACTTTTATGGACTTTGATATAGAGATTGATTGATTGTATGCATTTTGATGTATAAAGATTGTGCAGTTTTATGCATTTCGATGTATGAAGATTGATTCACTTTTATGCATTTTGATGTCTGAGGGTTTTCTGTTTTTATGTATATTTGTGGTGTGTTTTTTTCTTCTTTGTAAATATTTATTGATTTCGATACTTTTTTGTTGTATGAATTTTTTTTTTATATTGATTTATGATGTTCGACTTCAATGGATTTGGGTGTATGAAGATTTTGCAGTTTTAAGCAATGTGATTTGTTCAGATGTATTTTGAAAAAAAGATTTTGCAGTTGTTATTTTGAAGAAAAAAAGGGATTTTGCAGTTTTTAAGCAATGTGATTTTTTCTGATGTATTTTGAAGAAAAAATTTTGCAGTTGTTCTTTTGAAGAAAAAAAGGGATTTTACAGTTTAAAGTAATGTTATTTGTTCAGATGTATTTTGAAAAAAAGATTTTGCACTTGGTATTTTGAAGAAAAAAAAGGGATTTTTCAGTTTTAAGCAATCTGATTTGTTCAGATGTATTTTGGAAAAA
>CM054161.1:34411100-34413600 GCA_028751875.1 Rapana venosa
GACCCCCTTCAAAGCCAAAAGAAGCCTAAATGATGCTACAATCACCTCGCTACACAATGCCCACTCGCACTTAGAAAAAACATGGCTCCTTTGCTCGCATATTTTCCGTCGACTTTTCCTCAGCCTTCAATATTGTCCAACCCCCTATCACTTAACGCTCAAACTTCTTTCACTGAATGTCTGTCCTCAGCTCATTCTTCTGATCTTGAATTTGTTGACACATCGAACACAGTTTGTCCAATTTCAAAGGGCACTGACTAGGAACTGTACTTTCCCCTATTCTTTTCATTCTTTATACCCACGATTGTGTTGGCTCCAGTATTACAGTATTGGTTAAATATTCTGATTACTCTACCCTTGAAGAGCTGTCTAACTCACACTTTACATATTCTAAACAAGTTGAGGAGTTTTCCTCCTGGTTTAAAAAAAAATTATATGGACTTAAATGTCAAAAAGACTAAAGAAATGTTAATTGGTTTTCTTAAAAACACAGAGCTTATACCAAATCTATACATTTATGGTATGAAAGTGGAACGTGTGAATGAATATAAACACTTAGGAACCATTATTAATGACAAACTGAGCTTTACCCTCAATACAGAGTCATGACTAGAACATGCTTCTTTCTTAACAACCTTCTTCAGAAACTCCAAACGCTCCAGGTCAATGCTAAGGGTTTGACAGAATATCTTTCAATGCTTGATTGAGCCAGTATTGTCTTTTCTTTCATAATAAAAGGTAAAGGTGTTCCATAACCTATAAGGTCGTAGGCGAGCGAGGCGTCTGAGACCTCACTTCTCTTCGGGCCAGCATAGTGAGGGCGGCGCCCATCTCCTCTCCCTCGCTGCTTTACCTTCCCTGACCCTAAAGAGGGCAGGTACCCATTTACAGCTAGGTGAACTGGGGAAACTGTTCTAAAGCCAAGGCGCGCAAACGGTCACCCATCCAAGTGGTAACCACCTCGACGCTGCTTAACTTGGCTGGGGGGAAGCGAGTGCTCCGACCACTGAGCTATCATGCTGGTATAAAAGCCCTGAATGTTTAAAGCAAGAATGTTCAGAACAAAATTGTTAAGATATAGTAGAACAATTGTGTGGATTGAGCGCAAATGAAACTGAAGGGTTTGTGTGAATGCTATGTAAGAGATAGAGTGAGAGAATTCGAGAGTGATGGCACGCATGTGCTGATTAGATATTTTGTTATTTCTTCCTTCTCAAAAGCAATGCAGAGTGCCTAAACTCAAAACTCTACGAAGTAAAACAGTTTTAGTTCCACCTCAATGTTGCAACTCAATAAGGACATAACAACAATAACAAATCTGCATTGATCAAACAAGTTTGACGAAAGAGAGAGAGAGAGAGAGAGAGAGAGAGAGAGAGAGAGAGACAATGACAATGACAATGACAATGACAATGACAAAAAATTATTGTAATAAGCAGGATGCCCATTTACAAGGGGACAGCGGGAAAGGGACTGGGAACAAAACACATAATGTAATATTTAGAAAACTTAGTTTATAACAGCCCAAACAGTCATCATGGCATGGATTCCATTACATGGTTAAAGAATAGATTCGGATACTTTTTTTCAGAGAGAGAATAAATGAATGAAGGAAGGAAGGAAGGAAGGAATCTTATTTTTCAAGGGTTACAGATATGGATTCCCATACTTTTTTTTTCATTCGATCCTTGCCCTACTTAGGAACCATCAAAACAAAACAAAACAACAATCCTACAAAAGTCCAACAACAACAACAACAAAGTTCAACCTATGATTTAAAAAAAAAGATTAATATGTAATCAACAAACACAATCTCGACTGATCCCAAAAATTAACGGTAAAAACAGATACACTGATTATATTTTACATGAACAAAAGGGATAAATATGTATTTAACAAACACATAACCCCAACTGATCCGAACATTAATATCGAAATAGATAGCCCCATTATAGCTAAGTAACCAAATAATGTGAAGCAGAGAGAGAGAGAGAGAGAGAGAGAGAGAGAGAGAGAGAGAGAGAGAGGAGAGAGAGAGAGAGAGAGAGAGAGAGAGGGAGAAGAGAGAGAGAGAGAGAGAGAGAGAGAGAGAGAGAGAGAGAGAGAGGAGAGAGAAAGAGAGAGGAGAGAGAGGGGGGAGAGAGAGAGAGAGAATGTGCCTTCAGATTGCATCAGTATCAAATAATCCCAACAAAAATGATACATAGCAAAACACTTGCACAAAACCTTTCTTACTTTAAAACGATACTGTGAATTAAAAAATAACAACGACAACAAAACCCAACAAAGTCGATTTGTTTTTACAAAATATAGTACTATATAAATTTCATTTATAATTATATTATTATTATTATTATTATTATTATTAATGCCCCATACATAACAAACCCAAACATAGCTCTTTGCTGTTTCTTCTAAAAGCAAATGTTTTTTTTGTTTTCTGCTTCTTATTTTTGTAGCTGTTTTTTGTAAATTAGTTTTTGGTTGGTGGGGATTTGCT
>CM054161.1:34421100-34443600 GCA_028751875.1 Rapana venosa
ATCCATCCATTCATCCATCCCTCCTTTCCTTCCTTCCTTTATTTATCCATCCATCCATCAATTCCTCCATCTATTCAGGCTCACCACCAATGGCCGGCAACGCCAGGAAGCGATTCGCCACACCGGGGCCGCCGCTCTTGCTGTCAAGCGTCCCCGCCCTCGCCCTCCTCTTCGTCCTTGTCTATCACTCTCCCTCCTGGACAACGCCGTCGGCAAGAACCAAGACCAGCCCTCTCCTCCACAGACCTGCCGCGCCGCTCCAGAACTCTCAGGACCACGAGGACTCCAGCACCGGAATCGCCCTAACGCGGAAGACGACAGAGAACCTAGAACGCCTAGGAGTTCTGGCATCACGGAACAGAGAAGGCTGGTCGTCGAAGACGTGCGACCCTAGCAGAAAACTCCGCTCCGTGACGCTGCCAGGCGCGGAGGAGCGAAACTTCACTTTCTACGTGTACGATTCCCGTCGCGAAGACACCACCGCGACCGAACGAGCCTTGCGAGGCTGGTATTTCGAACGGGAAGAAATCGCCCGCTTCTTGAACCTGTCCAGGGACTTTCCTCTTCTGGATGTAGGGGCTAACCTAGGGCTGGTGACTCTGCAAGCCGCTTTGCAAGGGAGGCGGGTGGTAGCCGTGGAACCGGTGGCTGGTAACGCGCTCCGTTTGTGTCGTTCGGTGCTGGCGTTGGGTCGTCGTCGCGCTTCTCTGGTGCACGTCATCCAGAACGCCGCGTCATCGCGGGAGGGCAAGGTGACGTTAGCTATGGGCGTGCGGAAGGCGCGAACGCAGTACCGAGTGACGCGGGGGAAAGGTTGGGGGGGTTACGGGGCGACCGCGGCTTACTCCATACGTCTGGATCGTCTGGTCCCGCTTCTGCCTTTCCGCCGTCTTGCGTTGAAGGTTGGTAGGTGTGTGTTTGTTTGTGTGTGTGTTGTTGTGTTGTAGGGTGTGTGTTGTGATGTAGGTGTGGGAGTATGTGTGTGTGTTGTAGGGTGTGTGTGTGTTGTGTTGTGTTGTGTTGTAGGTGTGTGTTGTAGGATGTGTGTGTGTTGTGTTGTAGGGGGTGGGTGGGTGTGTGGGTGTTGTGTGTGGGTGTTGTAGGTGTGTGTGTGTGTGTGTGTGTAGGGTGGGGGAGGGGTGGTGGGGGTGGCGAGGGGGTGGAGGGGTGGTGTGTGTGGGGGTGGGTGGGGTGGTGGGGGGTTGGTGTATGTGTTGGGGGGTGAGTGTGTGTGTGTGTGTGTTGTGTTGTGTGTGTGTTTATGTGTGTGTGTGTGTGTGTCGGGGGGAGGGGTTGTGTGTGTGTGGGGGGGTGTATGTTTGGGGGCAGGGGGAAGGGGGGTTTGGTATGTGTATGTGTGTGTGTGTGTGTGATTCAGATCGAGAGGTTTAGATTCAGAATATGTTATTGCTATTTAAGTCATGTAGACTTATTTGACACAACAAAAGACATCAATTATAATTATTATCCATTTTGGCTAAAAGTGATGTACACTAAAAACATGTTGTATTTTACTTCTCTCTTTTCAAAACACTCATACACATATATGACGATATCTGCTTGATATATATCTACTCTGATTATGTCACTTAATTTATGTACACAGTTTTTGCTTTCTTTGTCTTTCGTTTTGATTTTTAATGACAAATTATTTCTGAGTTCATCATATGAAATACATTCATCGAGTAAATGAAATTCATCTTCTATTTTGTTACAGTATCTACAGTGTGTGTGTGTGTGTGTGTGTGTGTGTGTGTGTGTGTGTGGTGTGTGTGTGTGTGTGTGTGTGTGTGTGTGTGTGTGTGTGTGTGTGTGTGTGTGTGTGTGTGTGTGTGTGTGTGTGTGTGTATGTGCAGGTACCGGCGGCCAAAATTACATTATTTCTTTTAGTATGTAAAACCTATATCTTCATAAAAGGTGGGGGGTGGGGGTGAAGGGTTGGTGTGTGTGTTATGTTGTGTGTGTGTATGTGTTATGTTGTGTGTGTGCTTCTGTGTTTTGTGTGTGTGTTTGTGAGGAACAGGGATAGGGTAGCAGTTAGCATGTACTCCCTCCCCCCCCCCCCCCTGTGAGGATGCCAGGGGGGGGGGGGGTGGGCTGTCAGTGCAAATGGCATCCGCACCTGCTAGAAATTCTGTAGAAGGAATTCCCTCTTTTCTATACCTCTCTTTGTTTATGGCTTGTTTCCTTTCCTTTGCTTCCTGTTACCTCCACCTTCTTGGCTACGTTCTGCATCAACTCTGTAAAAAAATTATTTCTCCTGCTTGTGATATCATTGGCCATGATAGGTGGATCGGTGGTCTAGAGGTAACGCGCCTGCCTAGAAAACGAAAAGTCCGGGGTCGGAAGTGAGCGGCGGTTCGAATCCCGTTTGGACCCGAAACTTTCCCCCCATCCATTAGACCATGAGTGGTGGTCTGGGCGCTTAGTCTTTCGGATGAGACGATAAACCGAGGTCCCGTGTGTTACACAAAATTATTCAGCGCACGTAAAAGAACCCACGGCAACAAGAGAATTGTCCCTGGCAAAATTCTTAGAAAAACGTCAATCTGATAGGGAAACGAATACAGTTGCAGACAAAAACACACAAAAACCAACAAAAAGGAGGGGTGGCGCTGTTCTTGTGGCGCGTGCTCCTCCCGGGGAGAGCAGCCCGAATTTCAGGCAGAGAAATCTCGTGACTTAAAGTGATATGAATATAATTTAATATAAATAAAATAAATAAATAAATGAGTGCTGTATCATCAGCGTGTCTGATGCTAGTAAATCAGATTCAGAATCAATAATTATTTATTGTCATAAAAGTCACATGGACTTATTTGACACAACAACAAACTAAACTGTTCATAATTCACTAATTCAACATCCTTCAACAATAATCCTTCGGATGAGACTATAAACCGAGGCCCCGTGTTCGAACGCATGCAGAACATCTTGCGCACACGTTAAATCCTGTTCCGCTTTTCGGAAGAGTAGGCCATTGTGTGACGGTGGGAACGGATGACAAAATTTACAAAACCGCATACACACGGGGACTGGATGTAAAAAAGCACATGAGTGTTTATTCCATTATCCTCGATATAAAAGAATAAACAAATAAAACACATAAAAAAAATTTTAAATATTACTCTCTGGTCAGCCTGACTGACGTGATGTGCATGAAAAAACAACCCACCCAACTATGTTGCATTCTATCTTATTCTAATTGAGCTCTTTTATCAAACCAGGTATGAACATAATTAATTATTTCAGCTTGATGATTATCAGTTACAATTATTTTGCTTAATTTGTTTGTCTATATCATTAATATATTCTTGGACACCAGCATTTAGTGTTATCAATAAGTTTTCTTTTTTTTCGGTATATAAAAAGCATGCATCCAGCAAATAAAACTCGTCGTCTATTTTGTTGCAGTATTGACAAGTTCTATTCTTTCTTGGTATATTTTTACCTCTTCCTTTCTCTATCATCAAGTCATGGGCAACTTGTACGAAATTTACAAAATGTTTTCCTAAGGTTTTTGTTTTCAAAGTTAAATCAGATATAGTTCTATTTTATAATAGTCTTTGGTTACAAAGTTATAGAAGTTAAGTTTTGTGGAATCTTGTTTCTGCCCCCGTGTCCTCTATGTCTGCCTGTCTTTCTCATGATCATTCCTGCAAAAAGAAATATCCCGGAAAAGATGGGGGAAACTACAACGAAGTATTAAAAGCTAGCATGAAAGATTTCTCTAAGGGAATTCACAACTGTCACGACTAAACACCACGCACTGGTAAGGAAGCTTTTTTTTTATAAATATATAGTTTTTCGCTCTTCGGCTGTAGCTTCGAAAATCATCAATAGTGAGATTTTTTTCCTCCTACCCATTATTGTTGTTGTTGTTGTTGTTGTTGTTGTTGTTGCTGTGGTGGTGGTGGTGGTGGTGGTGGAGCGTTCCCCAGCTTTACACCCTAGGTAGCCGTATTTCGGCTTCAGGGCTGATGTCTAAACACATTAGTGTGCATGCGGGATTTTTGTTGTAAATTTTGTCATCCCTGCCTGCCTACACAAAATGGCCTCCTCTTTCGAAAGTCAAAGGAAAAGGGTTTTAACATGTATGCTATTTTTTGTTTAATTCTTTTACATCGAGGATAATGGAATAAGCACTTATGTGCTTTTTTACACCCAGTCCCCGGACGGGATAGCTCAGTGGTCGGAGCACTCGCTTTCCCCCAGCCAAGTTAAGCAGCGTCGAGCGTGGTTACCACTTGGATGGGTGATCGATTGCGCGCCTTGGCTTCAGTACAGTTCCCCCAGTTCACCCAGCTGTAAATGGGTACCTGCCCTCTTTAGGGTCAGGGAAGGTAAAGCAGCGAGGGAGAGGAGATGGGCGCCGCCCTCAATATGCTGGCCCCTAGAGAAGTGAGGTCTCTGACGCCTCGCTCCCCTATGACCTTATAGGTTATGGGACACCTTACCCCGTGTGTATGCGGTTTTGTAAATTTTGTCATCTGTTCCCACCGGCACACAATGGCCTACTCTTACGAAAAGCGGAACAGGATGTTCTGCATGCGTTCTTACACGGGGTATCGATTTATAGTCTCATCCAAAGATTTGAGGGGGAAGGGGGAGAGTGGAGCTAGTACTGATTTTAATTCCAGGTTTTTTTTTTAAAAATCCCTCAAAGAGGTATTGTTGTTGAGGTCATATTATTCATATTCAGCGCTATATAAATTCCATACATTATTATTTATTATTATATTATATAGTCCCAGCGGAAATATCCGATTTAGGGACTGTGGTAGCCGCAAGTCATCCCACTTTGGCTCCTTGGGCCACCCTAGAAATAGTACAAAAATTCTTGAAGCAGCAATGCCATGCAAGCATGTACATGTGTTTGGATGTAACTCGGACAGGCACCTCGCTGGTGGGTCAAATCCGAGATCCGTCAGATAATAAGCTTAAAGCTCTGACCACTAGACACCTCTTCCCACACACACACACTCTCTCTCTCTCTCTCTCTCTCTCTCTCTCTCTCTCTCTCTTTCTCTCTCTCTCTCACTCACTCACTCAAGTCTTTGGGGGACGGGATGGCCTAGTGGTCAGAACATTGCGCTCGCAATCTGACGACCAAGGTTCGATTCCCGTTCAAGGGGATATTTTCCTCTGGAGTTAACATCAGTGCAGACTCCACTCTCCCCAAAAGTCTTTCGGATGAGACTATAAACCGAGGTCCCGTGTGCGAACGCACGCAGAACATCTTGCGCACACGTTAAATCCTGTTCCGCTTTTCGTAAGAGTAGGCCATTGTGTGCCGATGGGAACAGATGACAGAATTTACAAAACCACATACACACGGGGACTGGGTGTAAGAAAGCACGTAAGTGCTTATTCCATTATCCTGTTTGGGGGTTGTTGTTGTTTTTCTTTTTAGTTTTGTTTTTTATTTATTTTTTGTGTATTTTTAAAGGATTATTTCCCTTTGTTTCTACTGTGTGAGAGTATAAGTATTGGGTTATTATTAAGATGTATCCCTACGGGCAGGGCTCAATGTGAAAAAGCACATGAGTGCTTATTCATTGTCCTCAAAATAAAAGAATTTGTCATTGTCATTGTCTCTCTCGCCCTCCCTCCCTCTCCCTCCCGCTCTCTCTCTCTCTCTCTCTCTCTCTCTTCTCTCTCTCTCTTTCTCTCTCACTCACTCACTCCACTCAAAGCATTTTCTAAAAATAAAAATAAATCATCATCCTAACCTCTCCTCCTCATTTCTCTGACCGGGAACCACTGTCTGTCCCACACAGATCGACGTGGAGGGTCACGAGGGTCACGTGCTGGCAGGGGCCGAGAGGCTGTTCCAGCAACTGGACATCCCCCTGGTGTGGATGGAGTGGTGCCACGTGAAAAAAGAGGCAGACCACGGAGCTTCCTTCGTCCTCCGCTTCATGCACAAGCATGGCATGGCTCCTTTCAACCTGATGACAGGCCAGCCACTGTCTGCAACCAACTACGCTGCCTGGCCCTTCACAGTGCTGTGGAGGCGCAAGGCCACATGAATTTTGGGGAAGAGGAGGAGGGGGGAGGAGGGGAAGGAGGGGGGAGGAGAGGGGAGGAGGGGGGAAGGAGAGAGGAGGAGAGGAGGGGGGAGGAGAGGGGGGGAAGGGAAGGGGAATCTGCTACAGTCTTTTTTTGTCTAAGGGGTGGGAGGGATGTTTCCTTTGGAGGATTTTTCCTTTTGGGGGATTTTTCATTTTTTAAGGATGTTTTATTTTGGGGGTGTTTCATTTTGATGATGTTTCCTTTTGAGGATGTTGCACTTTGAGAATTTTCGTTTTCAGAATTTTCTTTTTGAGGATGTCTCCTTTCGGGGATGTTTCCTTTTGAGGAATGTTTCCTTTTGGGGAGGTTTCGTTTTGGGAAGTATTTCATTTTGAGGATGTTTTCTTTTGAGGATATTTCCTTTTGGGGTGTTTCCTTTTGGAAATGTTTCCTTTGGGGGATAATTCCTTTCCCGGATGTTACCTTTTGAGGATGATGCATTTTGAGAATTTTCATTTTGAGAATGTTTCGTTTTGGGGGGATGTTTCCGTTTTAGGAATATTTCCTTTTGGGGAGGTTTGCTTTGGGAATGTTTCATTTTGAGGATGTTTCCCTTTCAGGATATTTTTTTGAGGATGTTGCATTTGAGAACTTTTCATTTTGAGGATGTTTCCTTTTGAGGAAGTTTTCTTTTCAGGATGTTTCCTTTTGTGGAGGTTTCTTTTGGGGATTTTTCCTTTCAAGGGGTTTTCCTTTTTATGATGTTTTATTTTAGGGATGTTTCATTTTGGGGATATTGCCTTTCAGGTATTTTTTCCTTTGGGAATGTTTCCTTTCTGGGAGGTTTTCTTTTGGGATTTTTCCTTTTTATGATGTTTCATTTTGGGATGTTTAGTTTTGATCATGTTTGCTTTTGAGGAAGTTTCCTATTGAGGATTTTCCTGTTGGAATGTTTCCTTTTGAGGATGTTACCTTGGTTTTTTGGAGGATGTTTCATTTGGGGGATGTTTTCTTTTGAGGATGTTTCATTGAGAGGATATTTCCTTTTGGTGATTTTTTTTGGGATGTTTCTTTTTGGGGATGTTTCTTTCTGGGAATGTTTCACTTTTGGGATGTTTCCTATTTGGAATGTTTTCTTTTAGGAATATTTCATTTGGGGATATTCCATTTTGAGGATGTTTCATTTGGGGTATGTTTCCTTTGAAGATGTTTCCTTTGGGGGATTTTCCTTTTGGGAATATTTCCTTTTGACGATATTTTATTTTGAGGATGTTTCCTTTTGATGATGTTTCCTATTGAAGAAGTTTCCTATTGAGAATTTTCCTGTTGAAAATGTTTCTTTTTGAGGATGTTACCTTGTTTTCTTTTGAGGATGCTTCATTTTGGGGATGTTTTCTTTTGTGGATGTTTCATTTTGTAGATGTTTTCTTTTGATGATATTTCCTTTGAGGAAGTTTCATTTTGGAGATGTTTATTTTTGGGAATATTTCCTTTTGATGATATTTCCTTTTGGGGATGTTTCCTTTTGAGGATGTTTCATTTGGGGATTTTTTCCTTTTGAAGATGTTTCCTTTTGGGGATATTTCCTTTTGGATATATTTCCTTTTGGGGATGTTTTCTTTTGGGGATGTTTCATTTTGAGGATGTTTTTCTTGGGTTATATTTCCTTTTGATTCCATGGGATTGAAGTCAAATGGTCTTTATCACTCGGGCGCTATAGCGTCTGTTGCGTTTCATTGTAAAATGTAATGTTTCCAGCTATGACAAACTCTTAACATAACAACCTGCACTCCCCTGTGAAAGAGGAAAAGAAAATCCTCTGAAGTTGGAGTATGGTTGCCTGTGTGGCGAGATACTTGAAAACAGTCAAACACGCAAAATTGTTTCTCCCTGTATGGTACCTTCAGCCTAGCTGTGATTCCCAGGTACGTGGGAGGAGTGAGGCATGGCAGAGTGCATAATTATCCTGAAAAGGAAGGTGGCAGGATGGTTAAGATGTTCGCCTGCCAACAAGTTAACCGTGAGGTTCTGGGTTCGATTCCCAGCCTCGCCCTTTCTTCCCAGTTTGACAAAAAAATCGAACTGAATGTCAAAGTCCTTCGGACGAGACTATAAACCGAGGCCCCGTGTTCGAACACATGCAGAACATCTTGAGCACACAATAAATCCTGTTCCGCTTTTCAAAAGAGTAGGCCATTTTGTGCTGGTGGAAACATGACACAATTTACAAAACCGCATACACACGGGGACTGGATGTAAAAAAGCACATGAGTGCCTATTCCATTATCCTCGATATAAAAGAATAAATATAAATATAAATATGGGTAATCCCCAGGGTATTCAATTAAGCTGGGAAATGCACAACCACAACAATTCCGTCACTGTCGTCATTATGCATTATGATCGTCATTGTTGTCTATCCTTGGCGTCATCATCATCATCATCGCTGGTGTTATGGTCAATATTATGGTGGATGTCGTTGTCGTCACCATTGTCGACTTTATGATGAATGCTATCATGGTTGTCATCATCATCATCATCATTATTGCAGGAGCTATGGTCAATATTGTCATGGTTGTCATTGTTGTCATTATTATCATCATTTTTATGGATGATAATCGTTGCTTTTGCTTAATTTTGTTATTATGTACGCTGCTCTGCTGTTGGCAGTTTATTGTCATTGTTCATGTTATGAAATAAAGCCTTGATGAATGAAGTTGTAGCATCTGTACAGATTGTTACTGCCTTTCTCCAAGCTGAAACGAAGAGTGTGTGCTTTTTTCTTTTATCCTTTTGTATAACACATGTACACGCACACACACACAAACACACACACCGTCTAAAATCACTAAATGTGAATAGACGTTAAACTGAAGATATCACAAACACACACGCGCGCGCACACACACACACACACACACACACACACACACACACCTAGGGAAGGTGATGGAGATGGAAGTGGCTGTTGAAGAGTAAGGTAAAGTTGTTCCATAACCTATAAGGTCGTAGTGACGCTAGGCATCAGAGACCTCAACTTCTCCAGGGGCCAGCATATTGAGGGCGGCGCCCATCTCCTCTCCCTCGCTGCTTTACCTTCCCTGACCCTAAAGAGGGCAGGTACCCATTTACAGCTGGGGGGACCGCACTGAGACTAAGGCGCGGCGCAAACGGTCACCAATCCACTTGGTAACCACGCTCGATGCTGCTTAACCTTGGCTGGGGGAAAGCAAGTGCTCTGACCACTGAGCTATCCCGTCCCCTGTTGAAGAGTATGGACAGGTTAAAAGGGAAAAGATCTTAGTTATAAAAATAACTGTGTTTTGAGGCTGAATTTGAAAGTATGAAAGGCTTTTGGCAAAGGGATAGAGAAAGATCATTCCAGGTGGATGGACCACATAATAGAGAAAGAGCGACGGCGACAGTGGTTTGCTTGAATCTGAATGTTCGAAAGCACAGAGTATAGGCAGCTGAAGGAAAGGAACGAGGTGGAGTGCACAGGTGAAGACAGTTACAGAGATATGAAGGTATAGATTTGTGGAGACATTCGAAACAGAGGCATCCAGTGAAGAGATTGCAAGAGAGAAGTGATGCAGATTTGTGGAGACATTTGAAACAGAGGGTACTAAGTCAATCTTTTACTTCACTCTTTGTGAGACAGGCAGCCAGTGGAGATAACGCACGAGAGAAGTGATGTGTTCATATTCTATCTTTATTTAGGACAGAATATATCTTCAGCACCTTTACTCACACCAGTAGTGTAATCCACATTCATTCCTGGCAGATTTCTCGGCATCAGAATCGGACTGCTTTCCCTTGAGAAAACACTTCGCCTCAAGAACAGTGCCAGCCTTTTTCCCCTATGTCTGTATGTTTAGTTGTCCTCCCACAAAAGCGGATTTAGTGTTGTTTTCTTTTGTTGGTATTTTGTTGTTTTGTGGGAGGAGGCGGAGGGGTGCTACACAATTTTTCCATAGACCACCACTCTTTTGTTACCGTGAGTTCTTTGATGTGCGCTAAATATTTTGCACGGGGAACTTCTATTCATTGTCTCACCCAAAAGACTAGTACTCAGGCCACCACTCAAGATCTTGTGGATTGGAGGAAAACTTGAGTTCAAACAGGGGATCGAACACTTACGACTTCTCACTCTCTAGACAGATGCGTACTTTTAGACTACCAAGCCACCTGAGCTTAGCAAAAAATCTTCATAGTCCCCTCCTACTCCTCCACCCTCACCCCACCCCCCACCCCAACCCCATCCCCACTGTGCCCTGCTCAAACGTTAGATTAACAGCTTCACATTTGTCTCACAGTTCAATCAATGTGTTGGGTTGTTTTTTTCTTTCGTTTCTAGGCTTAGCTCCGAAGTTTACCGATGGTGTTGTTGTTTTGTTTTTTTACGTATGTGACCGTTGTAGTGAAGAATCAATACTTCAGGAGGGGCGGGGGGAGGCGGAGGGGGAAGGGGTGGGTAGGGGGGGGGCATAGCTTAGTGGTAAAAGGACAGACTTAAGACAGACTACACCTTTATCACCTTTACTCTCACGTAGCTTAGTGCCAAGAGCGATATGCTCGCCATTTGACCGAGCATTATAATTATGAAGACTACAAGTATTCTGTCCCACCAAGTCGTCATATTAGTAACGTATTTTGAGCACGATATAAAGTTTTAAGCTTGTTGTTCCTATGTATTGCTGATGATGATTGTTGTTCGTGGTATTATGTAATGTTTTCTGTTTGATAAAAACCTAGCTTAACCAAATTATGGGGATCGAACTTACGACTTCTTCTCACTTTCCAAACAGGCGAGTTAGCTATATTGACCACTGTTCCATCAGTCTGCCACTCACTGTATTATGGGGAGGACGGGATAGCCTGGTGGTTAGAGTGATGGGCATTGCGTTCGTGATCTGCTGACCCGGGTTCGAATCCCGTTCAAGAGGATTTTTTTCTCTGGAGTTAACATCAGTGCAGACTCCACTCCCCCCAAAAGTCCTTCAGATGAGACTATTAACCGAGGTCCCGTGTGCGAACGCACAAAGAACATCTTGTACACACGTTAAAAAACCCGTTCAGCTTTTCTGAAGAGTAGGTCATTGTGTGTCGGTGGGAACGGATGACAAAATTTACAAAACCGCATACACACGGGGACTGGATGTACAAAAGCACATGAGGGCTTATTCTATTATCCTCGATATAAAAGATTTTTTTTTTTAATGTGGGGACTGGATAGCCTGGTGGTTAGAGTGATGGGCATTGCGTTCGTGATCTGCTGACCCGGGTTCGAATCTCGTTCAAGAGGATTTTTCCTGTGGTGTTAACATCAGTGCCGACTCCACTCCCCCCAAAAGTCCTTCAGATGAGAATATAAACCGAGGACTCGTGTGCAAACGCACGCAGAACATCTTGTACACACGTTAAAACCCGTTCCGCTTTTCGGAAGAGTAGGCCATTGTGTGTCGGTGGGAACGGATGACAATTACAAAACTACATACAAACGCGGACTAGATGTAAAAAAAAGCATATGAGTGCTTATTCCATTGTCCTCGAAATAAAAGAAAGAAAGAAAGAAAGAAAGAAAGAAAGAAAGAAAAGAAAGAAAGAAAGAAAAAGAAAGAAAGAAAGAAAGAAAGAAAGAAAGAAAGAAAGAATGAAAGAAATGAATGACTGGGGATGGTTCGCAGAACCTTTCAGTTAACAGAAAGGGTGTTACCCACTGAGCCACGTGCTCCAAATCCCCCCCCCCCACCCCCACCCCCCACCCACCCATCCCCCCCACCCCCACCCCCCACCCCCCACCCACCCATCCCCCCCACCTTCCTCCTTTCTAGGAAGAGAAATGTTCGAAGGAAAGTACAAAACTGTTTTTAAAATGGATTTTTTTTTAATGAAATAAATCTGGCTCTATCTCCGCCTGTCCCTGTGTGTATCACTGTCTGTTTTTCTGCCTCTCTGTCTCTTTTTTCCCCCCTGTCTGTCTCTCTATTCACCTCTTAGTGGCTGTGTCTGGATCTGTGTCTGTCTGTCTCTGTCTCTGTCTGTCACTCTCTCTCTCTCTCTCTCTCTCTCTCTCGCTCTCTCGCTCCCCCCCCCCTCTCTCTCTCTGGTTGTGTGTGTGAGAGAGAGTGAATGTGTTTTGTGTGTGTGTGAGAGAGAGAGAGTGAGTGTGTTTTGTGTGTGTGTGTGAGAGAGAGAGTGAGTGTGTTTTGTGTGCGTGTGTGTGTGTGTGTGTTCGATTTTACGTCTGTTCACTTCAAGTGATATTAGACGACGTGTGTGTGTGTGTGTGTGTGTGTGTGTGCGCGCGCGCGCGCGCGCGTGTGTGTGTGTGTGTGTGTGTGTGTTCGATTTTACGTCTGTTCACATCAAGTGATATTATGTGTGTGTGTGCGCACGCGCGCGCGCTTAAGAAGCACACATCAGTGCCCCATATCAGCGCGGCACATTCTTTCAATGTGCTCGTGTTCATTATGTGTACACAACATACCAAAATGTTTGCACGCGCGGCTTTTTGCGTATGTACACAGAACGCAAAGCAATAAAAGAAAAAAAATTAAGTCCCAAAAAGCTTTACGGCTTAACACCGCTCTCTAACCAAAACTTACTTATTCCACTCGAACACACATTGCCCTCACCCAAGCGGAGCTAAAACGCTCTACAAGCAGCAAGCGTTGTCGCCCTTCTCGCTTTCGCAAGTGCACGGGAGCAGATCAATACTAATCGATCGACACGCTGATTGGTTTTTTTTGTTTAGATCGAAGGAGTGTTTGCAGAAAAAGTTTCCTGGGTCCGGGTGCAGGTAAGAGTATGATTATCAATCAGAATTGTTGTTTTTCATTTTTGCGGTGGGTTTTTTTAGGTGTCGTTTTAGGTTAAAAGATGATGTTGGAAGAAAAATTAAGATTGTTCAGTTTTTGTTCGTGTACGTTTTGAAATTGTTTGGTTTTGATGTTTACTTTGATGTTTGGTTTATTTGTTAAAGGCAATCGTTGTTTAGCTTTGATGTTTACTTTGATTTTTGGTTTATTTGTTAAAGGCAATCGTTGTTTAGCTTTGATGTTTACCTTGAGGATTCTTGTGTGTTTATTTGTTAAACAATCTTTGTTTAGGTTTTTGTCTACATTAATACTTTCTTTTTTTTAAAGATCGTTTCTTAAACCTATGTATCGATATGAATTGACAAGATTTTTTGTTGTTGTTGAGAGCTAGAGGTAGATTGAAAAAAAGTAACTTCATTTATGTGTGGAGTTTAGATATTATCATTGAAAGTAAATGTTTAGCCTACAAGGCTTTGTCGTTAATTCGGCTTGCTTTGTGCTTTGTTAAGAGCTTCGATTTGTTTACTTTACAAGATTCAGCGCAATATAAATTCCATACATGATGATGACGATTATTATTATTATTATTATTGATTAATACTACGTTGTGCCGCAGCTAGAGTCATTAATGAGTCTGTTTTGTTTGTTATTTGTTTATTTGCTATAATTAGCTTTTTTCACAAATTGTTTGTTTGGTATTGCTTAGGTTTGTTTACTTCTCTACATCTCTTTTTTTTCTTTCTTTCCTTATTTACTTTAGTTCTTTTCTTTCTTTCTTTCTATCTTTCTTCTTCTTCTTCATTCAATCATTCATTCATACTTTTTATTTCGTTCCTCGGCTAGAGCTCTGAGGTTCACCAATAATAGGATTTTGCGTATGCAACCGTTTTTGCCATCATGAAGGTACCTGGACTCCGAATTCGGGGGTTTATGCTGGGTATGTTCGCGTTTCCGTAACCCATCCAAAGCTGACCTGAATTACGGGGTCTTTCATGTTTATATTGGATCTTCTGCATGCGTATATACACGGGAGAAATTTAAACACAAGCATGTCGGCACTTGAAATTGACTTTGGAAGATCGTTAAAAAAAAAATTCTTCCCTTAATTCACTTGACACCACTGAGATTCAAACCCACGACTTCATAAAACTAATAAGAATGAAGTCGAAACGCTACATAACTAACCACACGGCTACAACATCGCTCATTCATATCTGAATCTCTATTCCCCAGGCAGGAGAGACAGAGAGACAAAGACAGAGAGAGAAGAAAAACCCACCAAAAAAACCCAACACACAAGGAAACCCTCAAAAACCCACCCACCCAACGAACCAACCAACCCACCCACCACAACCAACCAACCCACATACAAACAACACACACACACATCATCAACAAACAACTAACTAAACCATCCTCCTGAGACTACTACTCAAAACCATGGCCACGGAAGCGCAAGGACTCTCGGCGGAGAATACTGCAACCAGTGACCCCAGGGCGCCCCCGCCGACGCTGACTGAGAGCAGTCAGCTGCAGGACACCCCCATGCCTCCAGTGGACGCTGGCTCTCTCCCTGCCCCTGGGGCCACGGCCCCTGTGCCTCCTGCCCAGGGCCCTCGCCCCGTCACAGAGTCCACTGTCTTACCTCCACTGCCTCACACCCACAACTTTCGAGCCACACCCAGCAGAGCTAAGGTCGGTGAGGTTTCGGTTGTCGTTATCGTTGTTTTGGGTGGGTTGGGTTTGGGTTGTGGTTTGGGTTGGTTGGGTTGGTTGGTTGGGTTTGGTTTGGTTGGGTTGTTTTGGGTTGGGTTGGGTTGTGGTTTGTTGGGTTTGGGTTGGGTTGTGTTGGTTGGTTGGGTTGGTTTGGGTTGGGTTTGGGTTGTGTTGGGTTGGTGGGTGGGTTGGTTGGTGTTGTTGTTTCGATTTTACGTCTGTTTACTCAAAGTGGTTAGTTGGTGGTTGGTTGTTGGTTGGTTGGTGGGTTTGGTTGGGTTTGGTTGTGGTTGTGGTTGGTTGGTTTGGTTGGGTTTGGTTTGGGTTGGTTTGGTTGGTTTGGGTTGGTTGGGTTGGTTGGGTTGTGGTTGGTTTGGTTGGGTTGTGGGTGGGTTGGGTTGTGGTTGGTTTGTGTTTGGTTGGTTGGGTTGGTTGGTTTGGGTTGGTTTGGTTGTGTTGGGTTGGTTTGGTTGGTTTGGTTGGTGGTTGGGTTGGTTGGGTTGGGTTGGTTCGGTTGGTTAGGTTGGTTGGGTTGGTGGGTTGGTTTGGTTGGTTGGTGGTTCAATTTTACATCTGTTCACTCAAAGCGATTAGTTGGTGGTTGGTTGGTGGTTGGTTGTGTTGTGGTTCTTGGTTGGTTGGTTGGTTGGTTGGTTGGTTGGTTGGTTGGTTGGTTGGTTGGTTGGTTGGTTGGTTAGTTGGTTGGTTGGTTGGTTGGTTGGTTGGTTGGTTGGTTGGTTTGGTTTGGTTGGTTGGTTGGTTGGTTGGTTTGGTTTGGTTGATTGGTTGGTTGGTTGGTTGGTTGGTTGGTTGGTTGGTTGGTTGGTTGGTTGGTTGGTGGTTGGTTGGAGTTTGGTTGATGGTTGTGGTTGATGGTTGGTGGTGATGGTTGTTTGGTAGTTGGTGATGGTACGTGGTGGTTTGGTGGTTGGATTTTGTGGTGGTGGTGGTGGTGGTGGTGGTGGTGGTGGTGGTGGTGGTGGTGGTGGTGGTGGTTGGTGGTGGTTATGGTTGTTGGTGGTTGTGGTTGGTGGTGGTTGTGGTTGGTGGTGGTTGGTGTTGGTTGCGGTGGTGGTGGTGGCTGTTGGTAGTTGTGGTGGTGTTGGTTGGAGTTGGTGGTGGTGGTGGTGGTTGGTGTTGCTACTATTACTTCCTATTCTATTGTTTTTGTTGTTTTTGTTTTTGTTATTGTGCATAATGTTGCTGCTGTTGTTCTCTCTGTTGTTGTTCATGTTTTTGTGTTGTTGTTGTCGCTATTGTTGTTGATGTTGTTGCAGCTGTTGCTGTCGATGTTGTTGTTGATGTTGTTGCTGCCGTTGCTGTCAATGTTGTTGCTATTGCTACTGTTACCGATAATACTGTCGCTGTTGTTGTTTTTGATGTTGTTGCTGCTGTTCTTACTGTTTATGTTGTTGTTTTTATTGTTATTGCTGTAGCTGTTGTTGTAGTTGCTGTTAATGTTGTTGCTTCTGTTGTTGTTGTTGTTGTTTCTGCTGTTGTTGATGTTGTCGTCATTGACGTTGCTGCCGCTGTTATTGTTGTTGTTGCTACTGCTCCTGTTGTTATCGTTGTTGTTGATGTTGTTGCTCTTACTACAGCTGTTACTGTTGTTATTGTTGTTGCTGCTGATGCTGTTGTTCCTGCTGTTACTGTCGATGATGTTGTTGTTGTTGCTACTGTTGTTGCTGCTGTTACTGTCGATGTTGTTGTTGTTGTTGCTGTTGAAGTTGCTGCTGTTACTGTCGATGTTGTTGTTGCTGTTGCTGTTGTTGTTGCTGCTGTTACTGTCGATGTTGTTGTTGTTGTTGTTGCTGTTGTTGTTGTTGCTGTTACTGTCGTTGTTGTTGTTGTTGTTGCTCGTTTCCGAGCTCAACACCCTGGGGGTCACCCAGAACATTCACCTCTGTCTCACTCATCCCATCTTGGTTTCACTGTGAGACTGTAAATACACACTAGGGTAACAAGCTTGCCTGTATAACTCCATTCGAGTTTCCCTGCCATATAGGCAGCCGTGCTCTGACTGCAGAGGATTTTGTTCTACTTTCAAAGGAGAATGCGGGCTGTTATGCTAAGAGTTTGTCGTAGATGAAGACAATCTCAACATACTAGTTTACAACAGAACAACATTTGAATGTAGGCCTTGGCGAGCTGCTTAGCCTACATCAATAACTGATAAAGCTATAGGGAGGAAGAGGAGGATGAGGCGGCGAAAGAGGAGGAGAAGGAGGCGGAAGAGGAGGAGGAGGCGGCGCAAGAGGAGGAGGAGGCGGCGCAAGAGGAGGAGGAGGAGGATGTTGAACACGCCATCAATACCACTGAGCTTTCAACGATGAAAATAACCAGTTTTGAACACAAACACAATGTTGATGATGTTGTGTTCAGCATCCTCCTCCTCCTCCCCCTCTTCCTGCTTCCCCTGCTCCTCCTCTTCCTCCTCCTCCTCCTCTTCCTCCTCCTCATTATCATCATCATCATCATCATCATCATCATCATCAACCATCAACAACAACGACAGCAACAACAACAACAAACTTATCACCATCATCACCACCACCATCATCATCACCATCTTTGTCATCACCGTCATCATCATCATCATCAATATCATCACCATCTCCGTCATCACCATCCTGACCATCACACCATCATCACCACTATTATCATTACCATTATCATCACCATTATTATTATCATCACCATCACCACCGGCGTCATCATCATCACTACCATCATCACCATTATCATCATCATCATCATCACCATCATCATCATCGTCACCATCACCACCACCACCATCATCACCACCACCATCATCACCACCACCATCCTCACCACCACTATCATCACCACCACCACCATCATCATCATCATCACGACCCACACACTGAGGGTTAATAGTTTGTTCTTCAGTTGTTCAGGTGGGGTTTTTTTAATCTATCCATTGCGTTCAGGTGAGAATGGGTGGTACAATTTACAAAACTGCATACACACGGGGACTGGGTGTAAAAGAAGCGCATGAGTGCTTATTCCGTTATCCTTGAAATAAAAGCATATAAATTTTGTTTTTAATCTCTTTCTGTCTCCCTCCCTCTCCCTCCCTCTCCCTCCCTCCCCCTCCCTCTTCCCCCCCCCTCTCTCTCTCTCTCCATCTCTCTCTCTCCATCTCCACCCCTTGGCACCACTCACACCACGCCACACCACAAACACAAACACAGCCTAGGTCTAGGCCTACTCCCCACACCCTAAGAAATTAAGAAACTTGTTCTTAGATAGATGGCTTGATTTTAAAAAAAACAACAACAGCAAATGTATTCCTTTTATTCAATGTTACCATCTGGAAATAAAAATTGCATTGCTTTTATTTCAATGTACCATCTGGAAATAAAAAATTGCATTGCTTTTATTGAATGTACCATCTGGAAATAAGGAATTGCATTGCTTTTATTCAATGTACCATCTGGAAATAATAAATTGCATGGCTTTTATTCAATGTACCATCTGGAAATTTAAAAATTGCATGGCTTTTATTCAATGTTACCATCTGGAAATAAAAAATGCATTGCTTTTATTCAATGTACCATCTGGAAATAAAACTTGCATTGCTTTTATTCAATATTACCATCCGGAAATAAAAATTACATTGCTTTTATTGCAATGTTACCATCTGGAAATAAAAAATGCATTGCTTTTATTCAATGTACCATCTGGAAATAAAAATTGCATTGCTTTTATTCAATGTACCATCTGGAAATAAAAATTGCATTGCTTTTATTCAATGTAATAAAAAGGTAAAAGTGTCCCATAACTTATAAGGTCGTAGGGGAGCGAGGCGTCAGAGACCTCACTTCTCTATGGCCAGCATATTGAGGGAGGCGCCCATCTCCTCTCCCTCGCTGCTTTACCTTCCCTGACCCTAAAGAGGACAGGTACCCCATTTACAGCTGGGTAAACTGGGGGAACTGTACTGAAGCCAAGGCACGCAAACGGTCATCCATCCAACTGGTAACCACGCTCGACGCTGCTTAACTTGGCTGGGGGAAAGCGAGTGCTCCGACCACTGAGCTATCCCGTCCCCTTTATTCAATGTACCATCTGGAAATAAAAAATTGGACTGGACTTGACTTGACTTAACTAGGCCCACAGCGGTCAAGTTTCCTCCACTTTCAGCTGCTCTCAGCTGCTGCTGTCCTTCCAACCCCATCCCAGCCCAGCTGGTGCTAGTTATAGCAGGAACTGACCACACTTGGACTTGGTAAAAGGAAGGGGTGCTCTAAATTTAGCACTCTTGGCTGAGTGACTCTTTCTTTGCGTGCGTGCTGTGGGCCAACTAACGCTTCTCTCACTGTTGTTGTTGTTGGTGTTGGTAATGTCCACAGAAGAACGGTGGTCATCCCCCGCTGACCCTCAACCAGCTGGCCATAGTGGCCGCCTCCCAGAACAAACTGCCCACTAGCAAGGTCCGGGGCATCGTCATGCGCATGGGTCGCCACACCCAGTCCAGCGCCAACAAACTGGGCCGTTGGTACAAGAACGACAACTACGTGGACAACGCCAACTACTCGTGGCGAAACATGGAACTGTTCATTGACTACCAGAAGCAGATGTACACGCCCGCCGGTACCATCAAAATGTCCTGCAAAAAGTAGAGTAGATTCAGATTTGGTTGGGTTTTGTTGGGGGTTTGGTGGGGAGGGGGGTAGGGGGGCGGTTGTGGGGGGTGGTGGTTGTGATGAAGAAGTAGGAACGGGTATCTTGATTATTATAGACTTCATTTAGCGATCTTTGTTTGGTTTTAAAAGTATATAGATGAAGGTTTTGTGGGGGGATTTTCCTACGAAAGAAATATACTTCCGGGGAAAACAGCACCGGAAGTCGTTCAGAGTTAGAGCAAAAAAGTGAAATCGGACATCATTTATATTCATTCTTTAATTTATTTTTGATTGTTGCTGAAGTTGATGGTAAATGTAAGTTTCTGTGTCCACTTCACAGGAAACTATATTAGACACAAACCATTCAAAAAACACATTTTTGGACCAAAGAATGGTCTTCGGATTCGTGTGTAAAAGGTAGCAGTGTGTTTCATAACAGTAGGAGTGAACTTGAACTCCCCCACAAAAGTGGGTAGAAACAAGCCAGCAATTTTCAAGTTATAATTGTATCATTGCCAAGAAGAAAACAAACAAAAAAAGACTGCTACTTATACGACGTTTACAGCCCTTTCAAAGTTGATGAATAAGGTACATATCTCAAAGACAATCATCTCATTTTTTTATGTATTAATTTTCCAATCGATTTGTTCTTATTGTTATAATATTCCCAGTGTTCTAAGCAAGAGGAGAGATACAGTTATTTCAGTCCTTTGTCAACATTACGACAGAAATAAAAACAAAACAAAACGTGATATTCAATTGGTAAGAGCGGCGGTGGGGGTGGGGGGTTTGCAGGCTGTATATGCAGTGACAGTTATGAAAAACAGACGTTTCAAATTTTCTGTCATGTTTTATGCGTGATATTATGTGAAGCAGAAAAAAATGAATGCCTAAACTAGGCTGTAAAGTGATCCAGAAATCATTTTCAAAAAACTGATTCAGGAAATTGTTGTGTGTTTTCTTTTTCTTTTTGAATACAAAACGTTGTCTCCTATGAAGAATGATGTAATTAAATTGTTAATGCTTGTATAGATATTAAAACATGCAAACTTGTAACTTCTGTGTGTGTGTTGTGTGTGTCTTGTGTGTGTGTGTGTGTGTGTGTGTGTGTGTGTGTGTGTTTTCTTTTATATCGAGGATAATTGAATAAGCACTTTTGTGCTTTTTTACGTCCAGTCCCCGTGTGTATGCGGTTTTGTAAGTTGTCATCTGTTCCCACCCGCACACAATGGCCTACTCTTGTGTGTATGTGTGTGTGTGTGTGATTTATTGTGTGTGTCTTTTAGTGTGTTGTGTGTGTGTGTATGTGTGTGTGTCTTTTAGTGTGTGTGTGTGTGTGTGTGTGTGTGTGTGTGTGTGTGTGTGTGTGTGTGTGTGTGTGTGTGTGTGTGTGTGTCATATAGTGTGTGTGTGTCATTTAGTGCGTGTGTGTCTTTAAGTGTGTGTTTGTGTGTTAGTGTGTGTGTGTGCATGCGTGTGTGTGTTTTGTGTGTGTGTGCATGCGTGTGTGGGGGAGGGGGGTGCGCGCGCGAGCGTGCCTTTGCGCATGCACGTGTGCGCGCGTAGAAGAAATTCATTTATCCATCTTATTCGTTTTATTTATTCTTTCATTTCGAGGATAACAGATTAACCACTCGTGTGTTTTTAAATCCAGACCCCCTATGCGTGCATGTTTTTCTTTGGAGGGAGAGAGAGAGAGAGAGAGAGAGAGAGAGAGAGAGAGAGAGAGAGAGAGAGAGAGAGAGAGAGAGAGAGAGAGAGAGAGAGAGAGATTAACACTGGCACTGACACTGAAAGTAATGTATACCCATTAATATTACAGTCTCATTGGCAAGGAGCACAGAACACACTTTTGTATTCGAGACATTACATGGCACTGAGGGAAATAAACAAACAAATAATCATACTTACTAATGAAGAAAGAAAACCGAAACAAAAGAAGATTTTAAAAATTAATTTAAGGGAAACAAATCACAGTTCAAATGTCAACAATAAACTCTGAAACAAAATAGTCAGTTGGGTAATCCTTTTAGACGACAATTTGCAAATCACACCCTTGAGACTTGATAGGCCATGCACATACTTTGATATTGCTCTAAAAGTAAATAAGTAAAGGTGTCCCATAACCTACGTGGTTGTACGGGAGCGAGGCGTCAGAGACATCAGCTTCTCCAGGGGCCAGCATATTGAGGGTGGCGCCCATCTCCTCTCCCTGGCTGCTTTACCTTCCCTGACCCTAAAGAGGGCAGGTAGGCTACCGATTTACAGCTGGGTGAACTGGGGGACTGTGCTGAAGCCAGCCCCCGAAAACGGTTACCCATCCACTTGGTAACAACACTCGATGCTACTCAACCTTAGCTTGAAGAAAGGAAGAAATCTGCTATAAGTAGAAGTATTATATTTCCTTTTCACCCCTTACATAAAGTTGTCAGTGTCTAGCCCTACTATGTGAAAATACAAAATGGAGGCAAAAATCATTATTCGACCACCTGGCATTACAAGCAACAACAAACTTTTTAGTCGACCACCTGTCATTATGAATAACAACTATCAACCAAAGAAGAGCAGTTTAAACAAGAAAATATTAATAATGACAGAGCCTGACATTAAGCATCTTGAATCACCGTGTCGTTGGAATACTCTTTTCTTTCTTCTACAATCCCATGCAAGGGCGACCAACTTAGCAAAAGATCTGACAGACAGGCCTATATTTCATCTGCCGACAAAAGTAAATCAGTTTTATCTTTCTTTTCCAATAAATTATTTCTTTCATCAAAAGCATATTTTTGACAAAATATCACACATACCTTTTTTATGCATTTCGTCTTCATTTTGGGCACTATACATGGAGCTTGAGAATCGTGTTGATGTGACAGAACAAAACCATCTTGTGGATGTATTTAATCCCAGAGCTCTTAACCTTAAACGTGCAAGGCAGCATCGATGCGTGGGGGACGGGATAGCCTAGTTGGTTAGAACGTTGCGCTTTTTTTTTTCCTGCCTCATCTTTTGTGACGTTCCCCGTCCTGTTGTTCCAACGCCGCTCATTCCAATCTCCCCGCCACAGCCATACCCAGATTTGTTATGTCTCATCCTCAGAGTCTGAAGTCCACAGGGAGCCCATCACTATCAGGCCGCCGTGGGGCCACCAGCCAGAGGGGCCCTGCACTGCTGCTGGCTCACTTTGGTGGTGTTCAATGGTGCCTGTTCTGAGCTAACATACGCAGGACACCACCTACTACGCCCCCTACTAAAGACAGTATTAGCTCAGTCGCGGAGCCAGATTGAGTGAGTTGCCC
>CM054161.1:34448600-34483600 GCA_028751875.1 Rapana venosa
AGAACAGAACACTGAACAGTATGTGATTTTAACCAAAAATCCCCCCCCCCCAAGGAAAAAAACCCAAACCAAACGCACATCTCACTACTAATAGAAGTATTTCAGTAGGCCTATTTGACTCATGAGTGTGGTATCCATCTGTGTCATTCAAGTGTGATCAGTGCAGTACTGACTGTGCTGTGTTGTGTGTATACACTATTTATTTATTTTATTTATTTATTCTTTTATATCAGGATAATCCAATAAGCGCTCATGTGCTTTTTTACATCCAGTCCCCGTGTGTATGCGGTTTTGTAAATTTTGTCATCTGTTTCCACCTGCACACAATGGCCTACTCTTCCGAAAAGCGGAACAGGATTTAACATGTGTGCAAGATGTTCTGCATGTGTTGGAACACGGCCTTGGTTTATAGTCTTATCCAAAGGACTATAAAGTGTGTGTGTGTGTGAAACTGAAAGTCAAACTTTTATTTTCAGATGGTACATTGAATAAGCAGTGCACTTGCTTTTTTTCATCAAGCATCAATCTATTAAAAAAATGATGATAATTGCACACATAAAATAAAAACCTAATCAGTGATAAACCATACAAATCAAACAAGAGAAAATGATAATATATTATGTATGCATACATAGGTTTTTTTTAACCTAAGGAATGTAAAACCATACAAATCAAACAAAGAAAAATTCTTGTAATTTATATATATGTCCACCATAAAACAAAACAAAAAAAAACAACCAAAACAATTAAGACCCCCCCCCCCCCCCACACACACACACACGTACACACACACACAATCCCAACCATCAAGAACAGAACAAAGCAAACAACAAAGAAAAAGCAACAATAACAAACAACTAGCAATCACACATAACATGTACACACACAACAATAACAAACATAAAACAACAATAACAGCCAAAACAAATAAAGAACAATATAGAACTAATGAAAGACCAGAAAAAAAGACCAAAATAACCCCCCCCCCCCCCCCCCCCCCCCACAAAAAAAATTAATCCCTAAAACAAAAAAAAAAACACAAAACAAACATAAATTATAACAAAAACAAACCAGAACTCCACCACCACCAACAATAACAAAGAAAATGTATACACAAACACATGTTCAGGATTATTATTATATTAATATCATATCACAATGCACTACAAAATCCTATAGTATAGTATAGTGTAATGTTTAACAAACATTTGCAATACAGGAGAAAAATGAGATCAAAATAGAAAAAGCAGGTCTAAAAATATACTTTTGGCTTGGAATAACTTAATAAGTATCCTATTCCGTTTTCGTAGCTTTTGGCTGCTATTGCTCTTGAAAACGTCTTTATCAATATACAATGTTGAATAATCTGATTAATCAGCTAAATAACTGAGCAAAACGACTTCACTGTGTAACTGTAAACCTTGTTGAATATAATGTGCATGACACCAATATCATTTCTGAGAGAGGAGGGAGGCAGAGGCTGTGACAGAGAGACAGAGTCAGACAGAGAGAGGCTTTTAAAGGAGAAGAGTATACTACTAGATTACGTAGAGGTATAGTCTAGAGGGAGACAGACTTGACATAGTTATAGGCTAGTACTGGTAGTACTCTTAAGGTTATCAATTGGTCGTGCCCTGTGGTGTGAAATGACGTAACTATTGGTAAATCACTAAATGAAAAAACAAATTAATATGGAAAGGTGAAATTCACAAAATTCATAAAATTATTTGACCATTTATATCTAACTTATTAGGTAATTATGGAAAACATGATTCTCACATATATAGAGTAACCCAAATGCATGTGAGAACATGCATGCATTCAACCCGCACATGTGTGAGCACACTCATCCCCCCCCCCCCCCTATTCCTCCACACACACATGTCAAAAAATAGGATTGGAACAATTCTATTAACAGACCTGTAATTTTGTCTGGTGTGTGTGTGTGTGTGCGTGCGCATGTGTGTGTTCTATTCTATTCTGTTCTAATTTTTATTCTTTTATTTCGAGTTTGAGGATAAAGTCCAAGTAAGCACACATTGTGCTTTTTTACATTCAGTCCCTTTGTCTATGCAGTTTTGTAAATTGTGTCATCCATTCCTGCATTTACTGATTTAGTGTGTGTGTGCGTGTGTTTATGTGTGTATCACTGTATGTGTGTGCATGTGCATGCCATGAAGTCAAAGTCAAAACTTTTATTTCCAGGTGGTACTTAGTTTAACATTAGCAGTGCAGTTGCCTTTTTTTCATCAAACCATCCATTTTATTTGTTAAAACTGCATTATAATGATATATTAAAAAAATGTGTGTGACACTGTGTGTTGTTATTTCAATTTAAAGTCTGTTTAGTGTTTACACTTGACTTGGTGCCAGTATTACTTGATTAGACTTTGAAATAATAACAAATCAACCAACCAACCAAACAAAGCAAGAAAGAAAAAATCTACCATTACAAACAAAATATTTACAGAAGACTAAGATACTTGTGGAAATAATCCTAGCAACATCAGTAATCATAGGCTCTGTGTGCATCTGTGTGACTACTGACTGACTGTCAGTCTGTGTGTGTGTTAACTACTTACTGTGTATGCATAATAGTAATCATAATATAATGATAATTGATATGACATGTGTGTGTGTTCACTGTTTGTGTTCATGCATGTTTATAGCCACCAGCTTGAACTTGAAGACCTGACTCGAGCGTGCAAAGATGTCAGGCCAGCGTGGTATTTTGGGTATGAAAAAGGATCCCAAAAACCAAGTGCTGTTCCTGCTGGATGGGGAGGACTGGCCCACTAGTGACTCGGACGACTTTGACTACGAACCGGGCAAGACCAGTTCAGACTTGGAGACATATTCTCCTGATGAGTAAGTCTAAAGTTCTTGGAGTTTGGTTTCAGCTCTGCACAGTAGTCAGTATATGATCTATATATATTTTCCTAGTTAGTTCCCAGACAGCAAGTTGAGTAACAGTTTATTTAATGAATACAATGAAGACAATGAAACATGTGTAACAGAGTGGAGATATTTGATCTGCCATAGCTCTGTACAACTTCTCAGCTAGGACAGCACAGTATGAACAGGGAGGATGTGGCCTCTGAGAAAGAGGCTGCATAAATATCACAAAAGTAAAGTATAGTTTTCAACTACCACCCAAGGAAACAGAGCGCTGCACAATTTGCAGGTGTGTCCCAAAATAGTAACACGTCGCTCTGATCGCATGGGAGGTAATCTACTTACCACACTACCACACATGTGTGCACGCACATTACACTCACACATGTATACACACTGACACACACAAACACACACACACAGAGTACACACACACACTCACACAGTACACACACACACACACACAGTACACACACACACACACACACACACACAGAGTACTTACACACACACACAGACACACACACACAGAGTGACACACACACACAGAAGAAACTGTCAATATGAAGGCAATTTCACCACATTCCCGGAGTACTTTTAGAATCTTTCATTCTGGTTTAATTGCATAGCTTTTACTTAACTTAAGCTTGTTTTTACTTTTATTTAGGTTTTTTTGTTCAGACACGTGTGTGTGTGTGAGAGAGAACATTACTGCATGTGCAAAATTTCACATTGCTTTTGAAACACCACATGTTCAAAGCTGTTTTAAATTTTAGTATCACTTTGAATTTGACACTATGTTTAAGATTCTAAGTCAAATAGATTATAGTTACTTATTACTTTACCAGGGAATTAAATGTTCAAACTATCAAGTGTCAGTGTCCCCAAACATCCTGATCTACAAATTATGTCAAATGGACATTTTCATTGTATAGAAAGGATTTTCAAGACCATTACTCAGCATTCATGCTTAAACTTGACTAAAAGTAAAGCAATCTTTGAAATTCTTAAATTCGTAAAGACTTGAATGATTATTCGTCATGTTTGCCAACATTTTTTTTTTAATCCTTAAAAATATTTTGTTAAAGTCTTACTTTGAATTATGAAGTGTAGGCAACATGTCTCAAGGGATGATATTCCAATTCGTCTTGTAACTTCATAATTGTTACCGGGGACAGGTTACTGGTTAGCCTAATGATCAGACTCTCAGAGCAGTGCGCTCATGATCTGATGGCCTGGGTTTGATCCACTAATGAGGGGCCTATCAAGAAGATTTTTCCCCCCTGGAGTTAACATCAATACAGACTCCACTGCCCCCCTCCAAAAGTCCCATCAGGTGAGAGTATATAAACCGAGGTCCCATCGTGTGGGAATGCACGCAGATCATCTTGCATGTAAAAAACCTGTTCTCATAACGTTCCACCTTTCAGAAGAGTAGGCCATCAAGTGCCGGTAAGAATGGATAACTAAAGTTTTTAAAACACACACACACACACAGTACACACACACGCACACAGAGTACACACACACAGAAAATGCATGCACATTTACACTGATGTCATATTTACTAGTTTAGACATTATCCCTGTAGTTGGAATGCAGCATTCTACCTGAATGGTGGACAAAAAACAAAAAAAAACCCAACTTAAACAAAACGGTCGAAAAAATCTCACCATTGGTGAACCTCAGACTCGGAGCTCTAGCCAAGGAATAATAATAATAATAATAATAATATATGGAATTTATATAGCGCTGAATCTTGTAAAAAAACCAAACAAATCAAAGCGCTTGCACTCAATCATTTACAGGCATGCAACTCTTCTTAAACATAATGAACAACAGATTTCAAAACCATGCGCGTGCCGTATGCACGCACACACACACACACTCGGAACAACACTTAGAAGGTGAAAAATGCTGTTGAAAATTAGGGACAGATATGTGGGGGGAAAGTCTCAGGTAGGAAATAAGTGTGTTTTGAGGCTGGATTTGAAGGTATCAAGTGAAGGCTTTTGTCGAAGTGAAAGAGGGAGGTCATTCCAGGTGGATGGACCAGAAACAGAGAAGGAGCGACGGCCTACAGTGGTTTGTTTGAATCTGGGTGTTTGAAAGCACAAAGTATCTGTGGCTGAACGAAGGGAATGGGATGGAGTGTACAGATGAAGACAGTTACAGAGATAAGGGGGTGCAGATTTGTGGAGACATTTGAAACAGAGGGTATTGATTTTATACTCCAGTCTTTGTGAGACAGGCAGCCAGTGAAGAGATCGAAGAAGAGGAGTGATGTGTTCAGATTTTTTCTTTCTTAGGACCAGTCGAGCTGCAGAGTTTTGTATGCGTTGAAGAGAATAACACACAACACACACACACACACACACACACACACACACACACACACACAACCCCCCCCCCCCCCAAAAAAAAGCAACCAACCAAACAAAAACATATATTTCATTCACTACATCACACACACACAAACCCCATCATCTCTGACACTTGAAAAAAACATAACCCTCATCCACATACTCTTCGCAGGAGTGGGAAACGGACCAAGAGAAAGAAGCGGCTTCAGAAGCTGCCCCCGTCCAAGAGACGAAAGACGACGACGACAGACGCTTCGGAAGCTGGGCAGAGCCAGAGCCAGCGAGCCACGCGGTCGACAAGGGAGAAGACTGCTGCTGCTGGCCCCTCGGGGATAGGGGGCGCGACCCCGGGCCCTGTGTCGGCAGCGCAGTCGCGCGCCCCTTTGCCGCGCCTGCCCGTGGAGCTGTGGGTCAACATCTTCCAGCGGGTCATGGACATCGAGGGCGCGTTGCCCTTCTTGTGCAGGTTGGTGGTGTGTGTGTGTTAGTGGTGGTAGTGTGTTTGTGGGGGGGAGGGGTGGGTGGGGTGGGGTGGGGCAGGGGGGGGGGGGGTGGAGGGGTGGGTTGGGGGGGTGGGGTGGGGGGGGTGGGGAGGGGGGTGATGTGTGTGTGGGGAGGGGGGGTGATGTGTGTAGTGTAGTGTGTGGGTGGGGGAGGGGGGTGATGTGTGTGTGGGGAGGGGGGGTGATGTGTGTAGTGTAGTGTGTGGGTGGGGGAGGGGGGTGATGTGTGGTGTGGGGAGGGGGGGTGATGTGTGTGTAGTGAGGGGGGGTGGGGAGGGGTGATGTGTGTGTGGGGAGGGGGGGTGATGTGTGTAGTGTAGTGGTGGGTGGGGAGGGGTGATGTGTGTGTGAGGGGGGAGGTTCATATGTGTGTGTGTGGTTGGGGGGGGGCTAGGGTTGGGTAGTGTGTGTTGGGTATTGTGTGTGTGCGCGCTCTCTGTGTGTGAATGCACACCTGTGTATGAAACTTTTTTTCACAATTTTTTGGGGGGGATTACTAGTAGCACAAGCATAGCTCTAAATCTACTACAGAATTAGATGACCAATTTAAAAAAAAAATTTTATTCTTTTATATCAAGAATAATGATGTGTGTGTGTGTGTGGGAGGGGGGGGGGGAATGTGTGTTGTGATTTGTGTAGTGTGTGTGATGGGTGTTCTGTGTGTGGGGGTGGGGGGATGTGTGTGTGTGTGGGGGGGGGGTGTAGGGGGGGGGGGGTTGGGTAGGGGGGAGGAGGGGTATTGTGTGTGCTATGTGTGTGAATGCACACCTGTATATAAAACCTTTTCTTTTATTGGGATTACTAGAAGCACGAGCATAGCTCTCAATCTACTACAGAATTAGCCGACCAACATAGTTTTAAAACAGTCTGTGAGACAGTGACCGGGCAGGCTTTGCACAGCTGTGGTCCGTTTCCCCCACTTTCAGCTACTCTCAGCTGCTATCCATCCCATCCCAGCTGGTGCTAATTATAACAGAAACTGACCCACACTTAGACTTGGTAAAAAAAAAGGGGCTAATTATAGCACTGGGCCCTGGACCCTTGACTGAGTTATGCTGGATTTGGAGGCTGATTTGTGTCTGACTCTGTCTCACTGAGACACTGACTGGACAGACAGCCCGGATATATAATTATGGCCTCTGTGGTCGGCGGTGCTATAAACAATAAGATTGGTGACCAGGCAGGCCCACGATGTGAGGAATAGTTTATTGTCAACTCTTCCTGACTCATTTTCTGTGTGTGCATGTGTGTGCGTGTGTGTGCATGTGTGTGTATGTGTCAAAGTCAAATGTGTGTGTGTGTGTGCCAGCGCGCATGTGTGTCTCTGTTTACTTATTTATTAATTAATTTATTCTTTTAAATATCAAGGATAATAGAATAAACACTCATGTTGTGTTTTTTTACATCTAGTCACCGTGTGTATGCAGTTTTGTAAATTTTGTCATCTTTTCCTGCCAGTACACGATGACCAACTCTTTCGAAAAGCGGAACAGGATTTAACGTGCATGTGTGTGTGTGCGTGTGTGTGTGTGCGTGTGTGTGTGTGTGTGTGTGTGCATGTGTGTGTATGTCTGTGGGCGTGCGTGCATGTGTGTGTGTGTGCGTGCGTGCATGCGTGTGTGTGCGTGTGTGCGTGCATGTGTGTGTGTGTGTGTGCGCATGTGCGTGTGTGGGTCAGGGTGGCGATGGTGTGCCGGGAATGGTGGAAGCTGGCCTGTCTGCCCTGCCTGTGGCGCCAAATGGACCTGTCCTTCGGGTGGATCAAGTCCACAGACAGCACCCTCAAATGGCTGGCCGGCCACAGGCTCTCAGCCTGCCGGGAGATCAACCTGAGCGGGTGGAAAAACCTCACCAACAACGGCATCAAGGTGGGTGTGCAGAACACAGGGGAGGGGGTCGGGGCGGGGGGGGGTGGGGGGGGGTACCCAGGTGTGGTGTGGGGGGGGGGGGGAGGGTACCCAGTAGTCACAGCGCGCCTATACAGCAGCGCTCAGTCAAAGGTTCAGGCAGAGTGCTAAAATTAGAGCGCCCCGACTTTTTACCCCCACACCCCTCCCATTTCTTCACCCCTCCCCTTCCCCCTCCTCACAGCATCTCAAGCCTAGTAGCACATACACATGCTCGCACGGCAGGCCTAAGACTAAGGCTACAGATCTGGGCTAGGCTAGGCCTACAGGAGACAAGCCCGCTGTGTGCGTGCGTGCGTGCGGCCTGCCTATCCTCTTAACACACACAGGCACTAAGCCTAGGCTAGATTGAGACAGCAAACAGACAAGATTTTGCCCAAATTTGAGCCCTTCAAAACTGATGAACACGTATCCTAAATACAACAAAAGTTGATTCAGCTTAAAAAATCAAACATTAACATTACATACCTGACTTTGCCAAAGTGAAACTTAAACATTTCAGGAGGAAAATTGCGATCAATTTACATCACTAGCACAGAAATTATCACTCTCAATACTAAACAAAGAAGAGCTATCTGGTGAGAACATCCAATCTATATGTTATTTTGGTTTATAACGCCAACATAAAAGTGCTGTACTTGTTCAAATTCATGTCTCCGCAACAACAAGAGAACACTGCCCTGAACACACCTGAATGTAGCGCTGAAGAAAATGACAAACGTATCACAAAGCACTTAAAAGTTGGAAATTAAAATCCGTGTGGTCTTTTTCCCCTGCTGAAACAGTGGAAAGAACGCCACGCTATCTTGATGGCGCCAAACTGGACCATTGCATCTGGTCCGCGCCAGAGCTAAAAATAGCACATCAGGGGTCAAGTTCCAGCGTCTAAGTGCAGCAGAAAATGGGGGAAAACGACTGCCGTGTAGTGTGTGTGGCTTGTTGCTGTTGCTGTTGTTGTTGTTGTGTAGTTTGTGTGATAAGCATACAATTATCTGTTTGTTTCTGACTTTGCAGAACTTTTTCACAAGGAAAAGTGTGGCATGATTATGGTAGGCATCCATCAGTCAGTCTCGTAAGACTATGGAGTTGCGCTCTAGGTGTTTATACTCCAGAGCGCAAAGCCTGGGTAGGTAAGTAAGTACGGAGGGCAAGCCGTTACCCATGCAGCAGAAGACTCCTGCCCTCTCAACGCCACTGGAATGGTCTATTAGAAAGGCAATCACCAATACACATGGTTCCAATGCCGTCGCAGGAGTTGCCAGTGTGGTCATAATTAGAAAATAGTCAAAAGGCGTCACTTTTTCAAACGTCTATGCTGCGTACTCACCAGGAGGTCAGATTTCTCCACGGTTGGTTTGTATGTAGCGCACAGGTCACCACCATGCTTGCAGGAATGTGCATACCAACTGGCACACTATTTTCTGGGTCACTCTTCTCCCTGACTGCATCCTTTCCTTCCTCCACAGCTTTTTGATATCTGACTCGCTTAACATTTCTCATTCAAACCTTTCTGCTTTCAATATAATAACGTTGAATTCATTGTCTTGTTACGAAGATAAATCGACCTTTTTATTTTCTGCCACGCTGCTACTTGTGAAAAACGTTGCTATCGCGGACTGTACTTTTACCCCCTTTCTCCCTACTACACGCGTGTTAGTGGTCTGAAATTTATCATTGGCACCCTCTCAAACACTCCCTGCATCCTCACCACCAAGTTTCAGACTCATTGTGTGAGACCCAGCAAAACCTGGGCTACCTGTATTGCAGATGATCTTAGAGAAAGGGGCATAAATAAGGAGGAAGCACAAAACAGAGAGAGATGGAGAAGGCTCATCTATGTCAAACCTCCCCTGAGAGAAACGTGACAAAAACAGAAGAAGAAGAAGAATGTGTGAGAACCAGGAGATAAATGTGTGATATAAAAGTACTGTTCACATGGTCAGCACCAGCGGTCAGCTGTGGTCATAATGAAATCTACAGGCGGCCTCCGTTGATGTGGTTGAAACGAGGTCAGGATAGCTTAGTGGTTAGAACATTGCACTTGCAATCTGACGACCCGGGTTTGAATCCTGTTCAGGCAGATTTTTTTGTTGGAGTTGATATCAGTGCAGACTCCACCCTCCCCAAAAGTCATTTGGATGAAATTTTAAACTGAGGATCCATGGGCGAACGCATGCAGAACGTCTTGGCGCTCATGTTAAAACCCATTCAGCTTTTCAGAAAGAGTAGGCCATTGTGTGCTGGTAGGAAATGGATGACAAAAATTGACACAACTGCATACACATGGGGACTGGATGGGGGGGGGGGGGGGGGGGGGGGGGAGGGAAAGCACATGAGTGCTTACTCCATTATCCTCAAAATAAAAATAAAAATATATATGTATGTAACAGAGTGGAGATATTTGATCTGCCACGACTCTGTACAACTTCTCAGCTATGACAGCACAGCATGAACAGGGAGGACATGGCCTCTAAGAAAGAGGCTGCATAAATACTACATTATACCCTGAAGGCAAAGTGTATGTAACGGGTAGTTTTCAACCACCACCCAAGGAAACAGAGCGCTGTAGTGTGTCCCAAAATAGTAACACAGCGCTCTGATCGCATGGGAGGTAATCTACTTACCACACCTTCACATCTATATGTGGGAGAGGACTCGCGGTGTTGCAGGAACTGGCGGAGAACTGCCCTGACCTGGAGGTCATCAACCTCTCCCGCTGCCAGAAGCTGTCCTCAGACAGCGTGCGCGTGCTGGCTGACGGCTGTCGAAAGATCCGCAGCATTGACGTCTCCTTCACCTCCGTGAGTGCTTGGAGACCTATCTGTCCGTCTGTCTGACCCTTAGCAGCATTCTGGCTGCAGTGGCGTGTTGTGTGTCTGGCTTGGGGACTGGATGTAAAAAAGCAAATAAATGCTTCTTCCATTATCCTCGATATAAATGAATAAATAAATGAATAAATGTGTCCTTTGGATGAGACTATAAACCGAGGCCCTGTGTGCGAACGCACGCAGAACGTCTTGCATGTACACGTTAAATCCTGTTCCGCTTTTTGTAAGAGTAGGCCATTGTGTGCCGGTGGGAATGGATGACAGAATTTACAAAACGGCATACGCACAGGGACTGGATGTAAAAAAAGTACATAAGTGCTTATTCCATTATCCTCGATATAAAAGAATAAAGTAAATGTGTAGTGTATTTTTCTATCATGTCTTTTTATGTGGTTTGATTTTCCTGTGTCAGACATTTTTTCTTTCATGTCTTTTATGCTGTCTGTTTTCATATGTCAGACATTTTTCTTTCATTTCTTTTATGTTGTCTGTTTTCATTTTCATGTGTTGGGGATTTTTCTTTGATTTCTTTTTTGTCATCTGGTTTCACTTTCATGTCAGACATTTTCTTTTATGCCATCTGGTTTCACTTTCATGTCAGACATTTTCTTTCATGTCTTTTGCCATCTTTATTTGACAGGCATGATTTGTATAAAGTATGTATGTACATGCCTGTGTGCATGTGTACTTACAGATGTGTATTTTTTTTAATTAATTTTTTTTTTAATGGAATAAGCACTCATGTGCTTTTTTTCTTACACCCAGTCCTCATAGGCATGTTATTTTGTAAATTTTGTCCATTTCTACTGGTGTAAATGGCCTACTCTTCTGGAAGGCGGAACAGGTTTTTAGCATGTGTGCAAGATGTTCTCTGTGTGTGTGAGTGTGTGCGTGCGTGCGTGTGTGTGCGTGCATGCATGTGTGTGTGTGCATTTTCATTTCATAGTTTCACAAATAGCAATATTACTCCTCCATTTGTGTGTGAGAGAGAGAGAGAGAGAGAGAGAGAGAGAGAGAGAGAGAGAGAGAGAGAGAGATATTCTACTTCATAGCTTTAAAAACAGCGATGATAATATACTGGTGTGCAAGCATGTGCATGTATATGAGTGTGTGTGTGTGTCTCTCTCTCACTATAGATAGATAGATAGATAGATAGATAGATAGATAGATAGATTCAATTGAGAAAGTATAGTGGGGGGGGAAAAACAAGTGCAGGTAACCAGTTACTACTTCATTCTCATCATAAAAAAATAATTTTTGTCCTTAGAGTCAAATATTATGTGCTCGTCTATGTCTCTGCCTCTTTGGGAGTTGAGCTTGGGTATTACTATTAATGTTAGATTTCCATGGCATATAGCTACCAAATGAAGGTTGTTTTGTGTCGCGTTTCTTTCTTGCCTGTAGCCTTTTGCGACAACGGCGGGATCGCTAAAATATTTTGTGACTCAAGTGGGATCGACGTTGAAAGAGCTGCACCTTGCTGGCAACACGCAGATTTGTTTTGGTCCAGCGCTGAAAGCTATTATGGTGGGTAGACCTTTCTGATGTGTGTGTGTGTTTGAGTGTGTGTGTGTGAGTGAGAGAGAGAGAGTGTGTGTTGTGTGTGTGTTGTGTGAGAGTGTTTGTGTGTGTGTGTGGGAGAGAGAGTGTGTGTGGGAGAGAGAGAGAGTATGTGTGTTGTGTTGTGTAAGCATTGTGTTGTGTGTGTAAGTGTGTGTGAGAGAGAGTGTGTGTTTGTGTGTGTGTGAGAGAGTGTGTGTTGTGTTGTGTGTGTGTGTTGTAGTGGGTGTAAGTGTGTGTGTGTGTGAGAGAGAGTGAGTGCATGTGTGTGGGTGTATATTTATTTATTTATTTATTCTTTTATATCAAGGATAATGGAATAAGTACGTATGTGCTTTTTTACATCCAGTCCCCATGTGTATGCGGTTTTGTAAATTCTGTCTTGAATCTGTTCCCACCGGCACACAATGGCCTACTCTTACCAAAATCGGAACAGGATTTAATGTGTGCGCAAGATGTTCTGCGTGGGTTCACACACAGGGCCTCGGTTTACAGTCTCATCCAAAGGACTTAGGGAGAGTGGAGTCGGCACTGACGTTAACTCCAGGGGAAAATATCCCCTTGAACGGGAATCGAACCCGGTTGTCAGATTATGAGCGCAATGTTCTAACCACTAGGCTATCCCGTCCCCCCCAAAAAAATTAATGAAGTCAGCAGGGCAGTACAGCGAAGAAGACCGGAGGAGCAAATGGAGGAGGAAGGAGGATCATGTCGCATACACACGGGGACTGGATGTAAAAAAGCACATAAGTGCTTATTCCATTATCCTCGATATAAAAGAATAAAATATAAAATAAATTAAAAAAATTATTGGAAGGTGGCAGGAAGGTGGCAGGATGGTTAAGACGTTTGCCTGCCAACAAGTAAACCGTGAGGTTCTGGGTTCGATTCCCAGCCTCGCCCTTTCTTCCCAGTTTGACCAAAACAATGGAACTGAATGTCAAAGTCCTTCGGATGAGACTATAAACCGATGCCCCGTGTGCGAACGCACGCAGAACATCTTGCGCACACGTTAAATCCTGTTCCGCTTTTTGAAAGAGTAGGCCATTGTGTGCCGGTAGGAAACAGATGACAAAATTGACAAAACCGCTTACACACGGGGATTGGATGTAAAAAAGCACATGAGTGCTTATTCCATTATCCTCGATTTAAAAAAAAAAAAAAATTGTTTAATGTCATCTGAGCGCTTTGATTTGTTGCTTTACAAGATTTCAGCGCTATATAAATTCCATACATTATTATTATCATTATTATTATTGGGCGTGGCCGCTGACACCAAACGTTGGGATGCTGACGGGGTGAGAGCTGTGGATGGATGATTTGTCTTTGCAAGATATTGGGCTATATAAGTTCCATTTATTATTATTATAATTATTATTATTATGATAATTTTTGGGTGTGGCCGCTAACACCAAACGTTGGGATGCTGACTTTTGGGATGCTGTTCCATTTATTATTATTATTATATTATTATTATTATTATTATTGGGCGTGGCCGCCAACACCCAAACTTTGGGATGCTGACTTTTGGGATGCTGTTCCATTTCTTCTTATTATTATTATATTATTATTATTATTATTATTGGGCGTGGCCGCCAACACCCAAACTTTGGGATGCTGACTTTTGGGATGCTGTTCCATTTATTATTATATTATATTATTATTATTATTATTATTGGGCGTGGCCGCCAACACCCAAACGTTGGGATGCTGACTTTTGGGATGCTGTTCCATTTATTATGATGATGATGATGATGATGATGATGATGATGCTGTGGTGTGCAGACTAGCTGCCCGTACCTGGAAACCTTGGACCTCAGCAGCACCTGGATCAACATGGCCATCAACGTGGAGGAGCTGCAGGAGAGTCTGCCCTGCCTGCGCACCCTGGGTGTGGGCAACTGCTACTTCAGGTCCGCTGTGGACGACACCGAGTGTACCGTACGTACCATTCACGCATACACATACACACGCACGCACAACTGAATGGAAACAGATGACAAAATTGACATACACACGCATACACACACACAACTGAATGGAAACAGATGACAAACTTGACAAAAACGCATCATACACACGGGGGGACTGGATGTAAAAAAAAAGCACGTGAGCGCTTATTCCATTATCCTCGATATAATAATAATAATAATGTATGGAATTTATATAGCGCTGAATCTTGTAAAGCAACAAATCAAAGCGCTCGATATAAAAGAATAAATAAATAAATAAAGGTCAAAGTTGAATCTTGTAAAGCAACAAATCAAAGCGCTTGATACGAAAGAATAAATACATAAATAAATAAATAAATGTCAAAGTCCTTCGGATGAGACTGTAAACCCGAGGCCCCTCGTGTGTGAACGCATGCTGCAGAACATCTTGCACGCGCACACACGTTAAATCCTGTTCCGCTTGTCGAAAGAGTAGGCCATTGTGTGCCGGTAGGAAACAGATGACGAAATTGACACAACCGCATACACGTGGGGACTGGATGTAAAAAACAAGCACATGAGTGCTTATTCCATTATCCTCGATATAAAAGAATAAATAAATAAATAAATAAAATAAAACACACACACAGAGTTTGGAAAACTGTGGGTGATTTTTTTTTCCAGTTTAAAAGGAATTCTGTATTGGTGATTTTTTTTTAATTTAAAAACCCCCATCTTTTTAAAGGAATATTTTGATCCATTCTTTTTAGGGAATATTAGATCTATGAACTTGATTCCTTTTAAAAAACAATTTTTTAAAGAGTTCAATGACAATCTTTGACAAATGCTTTCTGGAAAGTCAAGGCTTGTCTATCGAAAGTATTCTCATTAACGATGATGTTTGGGTAGGGGTTTTTTCTGTTGCTGTTTTGTGAACATTCATTTTAAATTGGGGAAGGGGGGGGGGGGGGGGGGAAGTTGTCCTAATTGCCTCCCTTGTGGAAAGGGTAAGCCTGCAATGCCATGTTTCTAAATTTGGAGACCCCAGCAAATTGTGCGAGGCTGTTTCCTTGGGCAGTAGTTCTGACCTCTCCCTACCTACACTTTACCTGTTATGATGAAATATAGAATTATTACATCTGCTCTATGGAGGCCATATTCCCCACTGGTCTGATTGTTCTTTTGCACTGTAACAGAGTGGAGATATTTGATCTGCCACAAAACTCTGTACAACTTCTCGGCTACAGCAGCACTGTATGAACAGGGAGGATGTGGCCTCTAAAAAAAGAGGCTGCATAAATACTACATTTTACCATGAAGGCACAGTGTATGCAAAGGGTAGTTTTCAACACACACACCCCTCCCTCCCCTCCCCCCCAAGGAAACAGAGCGCTGCACAATTTGCAGGTGTGTCCCAAAATAGTAACACGTCGCTCTGATCACATGGGAGGTAATCTACTTACCACACCATCACAGCACATTTGCTGTTCTGCCTTTTGGAAGAGTAGACCATTTGTGTTGGTAAGAATGGATAACAAAAAAAGAGATATATATATATAATGTATAAGCCCATGCAAACTGATGTCATGTTTAGACATCACTCTTGAAGTCAGAATGCTAGCTACCTTAATGGTGGGCAAAAGAACAAGTCGTAGAGTAAAAATCTCACCATTTTCCCCCTACCCACTTTCATCTGCTATCCATTCCATCCTATACCAGCCCAGCCCAGCCCAGCTGGAACTGAATTTAATTCTAGCAGGAACTGATTGCGCTCAGACTTGGTCAAAGGAAGCAGCTTACTAATTTTAGCACTGGGCCCTGGACTGAGTTATGTTAGTGTGGTGTGGTATAAAGCTGTTCACTGAGTTATGCTGGATTTGCGTGCTGTGGTATAAATAATTCGACTCTGAGTTATGCTGGATTTGCGTGCTGTGGTATAAATCATTTGACTGAGTTATGCTGGATTTGCACATTGTGATATAATCAGTTGACTGAGTTATGCTGGATTTGTGCACTGTGGTATAAATCAGTTGACTGAGTTATGCTGGATTTGTGCGCTGTGATATATAAATCAGTTGAGAGAGTTATGCTGGATTTGTGCACTGTGGTATAAATCAGTTGACAGAGTTATACTGGATTTTGGTGCTGTGGTATAAAGCAGTTGACAGAGTTATACTGGATTTTGCTCGCTATGATATAAAACAGTTAACTGAGTTATGCTGGATTTTGCATGCCATGATATAAAGCAGTTGACTGAGTTATACTGGATTTTGGTGCTGTGGTATAAAGCAGTTGACTGAGTTATACTGGATTTTATGCACCGTGATATCAATCAATTGACTGAGTTATGCTGGATTTTGCACGCCGTGATATGAAACAGTTGACAGAATTTATGCTGAATTTTGCACGCTGTGATATAAAGCAGTTGACCTGAGTTCTGCTGGGTTTTGCACGCTGCGACATGACTCAGTTGCATCCTGTTGCTTGTGGCCTCAGGGCGCGGGCTTTGAGAACCTGGAGGAGCTGAGTTGCGCCATGTCCCAGGAGTACCATCAGTTCCATCACCGAGGCATCCCAGACAGCATGCTCATCAGGTCAGGGCCTCTACTGTAGAGTCTGTCTGTCTGTCTGTCTGTCTGTCTGTCTGTCTATCTGTCTGTCTGCCTCAGTGCTGTCTCTGTGTGTGTCTGGTCTGCTTGCATATGGTCTGTGTTACTGTTTGGTGTGTATATGCCCCAGAGGGAGGACATGGGGGGTGGAGAAGAAAAATTTTGAACAATTTTTTAACAATTTTTATTTTTCAGAGGGTATTAGATCAAGCATTACATGCTTTTTTTTTTTTACATCCAGCCCTCAAAAAACAAAACAAAAAGTAATAAGAAGGGAAAATATGCATGCTGATATAGAATTGCATGGAAAACAATACTCACACAGACGCACGCGCGCGCGCACACATACACACATACTGGAAGGCAAGCAAGATATAGAGAACATGAGAGAGAGAATGAATGAATGAATGTTATTTAAAGAGGGTAATGGCATAAGCAAACACTTGTTTACAACCAGCCCTCTGGGCATAAAAAAGAAGAACAATAGCAAACAAGCAAAATATGTACCAAAACAAAGACCAAAAAAAATATATGTATGAAGAGAGTGGGGGAGGCTGAGGAAGATAGCTTTTGTTAGATCGTGAATCTTTTGATCTGTCGATAAGGCAGGGTGGGGTTAGGGTCTCTGTTGACGCATGTGTATGTCTGTGTGTGTGTGTGTGTGTGTGTGCGTGCGTGTGTGTGCGTGTGTGTGTGTGTGTGTGGTGTCTGTCGTTGAACGGATGGATGTCTTCGTCGTTAACTGGATTGAGGCCTTCGACTTCTGTGTAGCTTTTGTTAGGATATGAAACTTTTGATCTGTCGATAAGGCAGGGTGTGGTTAGGGTCTCTGATGACAACATGTTTTTAATTTTTTATTAATTTTTTTTTTTATTCTTTTATATCGAGGATAATGGAATAAGCACTCATGTGCTTTTTTACATCCAGTCCCCGTGTGTATGCAGTTTTGTAAATTTTGTCATCTGTTTCCACCGGCACACAATGGCCTACTCTTCCGAAAAGCAAAACATGATTTAACGTGTGCACAAGATGTTCTGCATGCGTTCGAACTCGGGGCCTCGGTCCCGCCTCGATTTATAGTCTCATCCGAAGTATGTATGTGTGTGGTGTCTGTCGTTGAGCAGATGGATGTCTTTGTCGTTAACTGGATTGAGGCCTTCGACTTCTGTGTAGCTTTTGTTAGGATATGAAACTTTTGACCTGATGATAAGGTAGGGTGTGGTTAGGGTCTCTGTTGACACATGTGTATGTATGTATGTGTGTGTGTATGTGTGTGTGTGTGTGTGTGTGTGTGGTGTCTGTCGTTGAACGGATGGATGTCTTCGTCCAGTTAAACTGGATTGAGGCCTTCGACTTCTGAGAACCTTGTGTGGTCCTAACGTTACATTAGTCCGTGGAGCTTTGTTGTTAGTTTGTTGTTTTGGTGTTGTTGTGGGTGGGTGTTTTTTTTAATTCTGTGTATACCTTTTTTTTTGGTTTTGTTTTGTTTTCATTTTGTTCGGGGAAGGGGTGGGATGGTCTTTCTATATTTTCATTCTAAGCTTCTTTTTTTTAGGGGGGAGGGGTCTCACGTTTTCATTCTGAGCTTTTGGAGTGGGGGATGGGGGGGGATTTTCACATTTTTATTGTGAGGTCTTTTTAAATTTGGGGTGGAGGGGGGGGGGGGGGGTAAGGGGGGCAAGGTCCACATTTTCATTCTGAGCTTCTTTTGGGGGGGGGGGTCCATATTTCATTCTGAGTTGGGTGGGGGGGGAGGGAGGGGGGTTGATGGGTTTATTTTTGGGGGGGGGTCCCTAATTTTTATTCTGAGCTTTTTGGGGGGCGGTGGGGGGGTAGTTCTAAGTTTTCATTCTGAGCTTCTTTTTTTTTCTCTTACATTACACAAGGTTGCTGCATAAAAGTCACAAGCTGCGACTGCTGGACCTGCGAGGCTGCGAGGAGATGGACCCCTGGACCAGCATCCTGACCAACTGCGACCAGGGCTCGGACATCACAGGCCTGGAAGAGCTGTACCTGGGCCGCAGCAGCATCACCAACCACTGCGCTGCGCTGGCCGTCATGCTGCAACAGGTGGGTGCTGCATGCTGCATGCTTGCACCACACTGCATGGGGTTGAGGGTTTGGGTTGGGTTGGGTTGTTGTTGGGTTTTTTTTGCTCTCAGGGGTTGGGTAGGGTGGGGTGAGGGGGTAGGGGGGGAGAGGACAGATGCTTGTGTCTTGCCTTGAGGGTGGTGGTGGTGGTGGTGGTGCTGGTGGTGGTGGTGGTGGGTGGTAGGGAGGGGAGGGGGGTTGTTCGTTTTTTGGTTCGGTTTTTTGGTGTGTTTTTTTATTCAACGTTGATATGATGAGATTGGATTATGTTGTTAATCTTTGTTTGGGGTTGGGGGTGTTTTTTGGGGGGGGGGGGGGGGGGGGGGGTGTTTGTGTGTTCGTTCCTTGGTTAGAGCTCTGAGGTTTACCAATGGTGAGATTTTTGCTTATGCGACCATTTTGGTTTTTTTTTTTCTATTCCACTGCTTCTCTACCCCCAAACCATTTAGGTAACCATATTCTGACTTTGGAAATGGTGTCTAAGCACAGTGCAGGTGTGCATGTGTGGTTGTTGTTTTTTTAAAAGATTTTTTTCACCCATTCCTACAGGCATGAGGAGTAATGTGGTAATTTTAGACTAGTAAACTGCAGGTGATGAGTAATGTGATAATTTAAGACCAGTAAGTGACAGGTAATTAGAAGTAATATGGTAATTTTTTATCATTAAACGGCAGGTGATGAGGAGTAATGTGATAATTTTAGGCCAGTAAACCGCAGGTGATGAGGAGTAATGTGATAATTTAAGACCAATAAATGACAGGTAATTAGAAGTAATGGGGGGGGAGGGGGGGGGGGGGGTTATATCAGTAAATGGCAGGTGATGAGTAATGTGGTAATTTTAGACTAGTAAATGACAGCTGATTAGGAGTAATGTGGTAATTTTAGACCTGTAAACAACACCTGAATAGGACTAATGTGGTCTTTTTTGCATACTTTTTGTTGTTGTTGTTTTTTATCAGATTGGCTTTTTCTGACAGAATTTTTGCCAGGGACAACTTTTCTTGTTGCCATGGGTTTTGGGTGGTTTTTTTAACATGCGTTAAATGCATATTGAACTCAGGGACCTCGGTTTATCATCTTATCTGAAAAACTACCAACAATGATAATAATGACGTACCGAGAATTTATAAAACGCTGAAACTCGTAAAGCAAACAAATGAAAGCGCCTGCAATTCAAATCTTTTTTTTATTTTTTATTCTTTTATATCGGGGATAATGGAATAAGCACACTCATGTGCTTTTTTACATCCAGTCCCCGTGTTTGTGGATGCAAGCGCTTTGATTTGGTTTTTTTGCAAGATATAGCACTATATAAATTCCATTTATTATTATTATTATTATTTACACTTATGCAGCCATTCACAAAAAATGAAAGGATATTAACAGATATGGAAAAGACTGGACTCTCTGACCACCACCACGCATGGTCTACTGGATGGGAATGGGGTGAGGGGGGGGGGGGGGGGGTGATAGGCGGGGGGCAGGGGAGGGGGGGGGGTTCTGGCACAAACAGCCAGGAGGGGAGTGAGGGTAGGGTGCAATGCACGAACTGAATGTCAAAGTCCTTCTTCGGATGAGACTATAAACCGAGGCCCCGTGTGCGAACGCATGCAGAACATCTTGCGCACACGTTAAATCCTGTTCCGCTGTTTGTAGGCTATAGTGTGCCGGTGGGGACAGATGTCAAAATTTTTTTTTAAAAACCCGCATACACACGCATAAATTTACAAAAAATAAAAAAAGTCATCAGAGCGCTTCGATTTGTTGCTTTACAAGATTCAGCGCTATATAATAAATTCCATACATTATTCTTATTATTATGAACCACCTGTGCCATGATGGCAACTGGTTGAGAGGAGAATGGTGGGTTGGTGGAGGTAGGGGGTTGGTGGTGATGTTGCTGTTTGTTGTTTTCAGTGGGCTCACAGTCTGCGTGTGCTGGACTTGTCCCGGATGACCCCGAGCGCGGACAGCCTGGAGGAGGCCTTCAGTGGGCTGACCGCCGTCCCCTATCCCTGCGTCCTCACTGACCTCAACCTGACCGCCAGCACTGTGGACACTGCCTGCGTCCTGTAAGTGTGCCCTAGCCTAGCTGACCACTGTCCGGCTGTGAATGAAACGGATCTTGCGGTTCATGTCTTTTTTTGGGGGGGGTGGGTGGGATGGGGGGGGGGTTCTTTTTTTTTTTTTTTTTTTTTTTTTTTCTCCTTAGCTGTGGTGATTTTAGATAATACCTTCCCCAACACTCTCTCACACACACACATACGGGTGTGCATGCACTCACACACACACATGCGTGTGTGCATGCACACACACACACACACTCACTCACACGCAGGCACGCATGCACACACACAAGCCCCCCCACATGCAAACAAGCACACACACACACACATGCATTCACACACAAACACACACACATACATACACACACGCACACATGCACTCACGCACACATACACACTCACAGGCGCATACAGGCACACACGTACATATTACAATTTCTCTGAAATATTTACATACATACACTCACACACTCACAAACGCCCACAATTTCACTCATACACTCTCACTCATTCACAAACACACACACGCACGCATGCACATACACATACACTCATTCACTCATACATACACACACATACACGCATGCACATATACACACTCACATACACACACTCACACACATGCACACACACACATGCACGCACACACACGCACACATGCATGCACGCACACACACACACCACACACACACACACTTAACCGTCTGATATCACTTTTCAGTGGAAGGACATTAAACTGAAGAACTAACACACACACACACACATACACACACACTTAACCGTCTGATATCACTTTTCGGTGGAAGGACGTTAAACTGAAGAACTTCCATTCCTATTGGCACACAATGCCATAAGGTGGAATGGGTTTTTAACTTTTAACGTTTGCAATAGACTGCGCTGGTTTGGGCACGTTTAACGGAAAGCAGACCACCACATCATAGAAAGAGCAATGAACTTCGTAGTGGATGGAAAGAGACCAAAGGGAAGACCTAGCAAAACCTGGGCTGCCTGTATTGCAGATGATCTTAGAGAAAGGGGCATAAATAAGGAGGAAGCTCAAAACAGAGAGAGATGGAGAAGGCTCATCAATGTCAAACCTCCCCTGGGAGAAACATGACAAAAAAGGAAGAAGAAGAAGAACATGTGTGCAAGATGTTATGCATGCGTTCGCACACAGGGCCTTGGTTTATGGTCTCATCCGAAGGACTTAAACATTCTGTTTGATTTTTTTTCATCAAACTGGAAAGAAACGGCAAGGCTGGGAATCGAACCCAGAACCTCATGGTTTACTTGTTGGCAGGCAAACGTCTTAACCATCCTGCCGCCGTCCTCCTTATTCTCTACTTTCAGTCAGCCTCCTCCGTGTCCATCACCTTACCTTAGTGCGTTACTCTGTGTGTGTGTGTGTGTGTATGCGCATGCGTGTGTGCATATATGTATGCATGTGTGTGTGTGTTTATAAATTTGTCTGTAAATCCTGTTTGTGAATGGTTGCATGGGCCTGAATGATTTTGAACGCTTTGAGCACTTTGCTTTACGAGATTCAGCACTTTGAAAATTCCATATATATATATATATATATATGTGTGTGTGTGTGTGTGTGTGTGTTTGTGTGTATAAGAGAGAGAGAGATGTTTTATTATGGGTTTGGACATAACGTGGCGTTAGCATTTCATAATTTGTGTATGTTCAAATTCATTTTAAAATGTCTTTTCCCAAGTTGCAATATTCATGTGTGTGTGTATATTGTTGGTGTTATGGGTTTGGACATGACGTGACGTTAGCATTTCATACTTTGTGTGTGTTCAAATTCATCGTAATGTCTTTTCACACAAGTTGAGATATTTGTGTGTGATTCAGATTCAGATTCAGAATATTTTATTGCCATTTAAGTCACGTAGACTTATTTGACTCAACGGTGGGATGGGGGGGGGGGTTCTTTTTTTTTTTTTTTTTTTTTTTTTTTTTTTTCTCCTCAGCTGTGGTGATTTTAGATAATACCTTCGCCCTAACACTCTCTCACACACACACACATGCGTGTGTGCATGCATGCACACACTCACTCACTATCTATCTATCTATCTATCCATCTATCTATATCTTTCTATCCATCTATCTATATCTTTCTATCTCTCTATCTTTACAAAACTGTATACACACAGGGACTGGATGTAAAAAAGCGCATCAGTGCTTATTCAATTATCCTCGATGTAAATGAACATCTCTCTCTCTCTCAATCAATCAATCTATCTATCTCACTCTCTCTCTATCAATCTATCTATCTTTCTATCTATCTATACACACACAACAACGAAAACTAATAATAAGCTGAATCACTTAGGTATGCATGCGATCAACTTTCCACATTACCAGTCAAATAATAAGTCGACCAATCAATACAAATAAACTATAATACACACAATCTGTAACATACAATCTATACACACGTACACGTTTCTGCAGGAATAAATTTTACATTCACATCACTCACATCCACGTTTGCATTTGCACAATCCTGCATTTCACCACCCGAACCAAGCAATCAGCCTAACTTTAGACACGAAGACTCAAAAACCACAGAAACAACAATGGAAATGAGTGATTTTACATCAGCTGTTGCAATGAAAATAAATAATACGAAAATTCATTTTCCAAACTCACCAGTGCACCCACAGATCGCACGCGCGTGCATACAGACACACACATACACGCATACACTCATACATACACACACACGCACGCACGCACCTACATACACACACAGACAGATACACATGCACACACACGTAAGCAAACTCACACATGCATGTAAACTAATGTCAAATACCCATACAAATAGACATATTATCCAACGCGACATTCTAAATCACACATCCAAATAATTCTATATATTAACGGAACAAAACACTTCCCTACATCATTTCAATGACATAAAGAGCATAAAACATAGAAGTTCAAGATAGTCGAAATCTTAACACACACACACACTTGCATACACATACACACACTTATTTTATCATCATCATCATCACCATCATCACCATCATCATCATCATCATCATTATTATCAGTAGTAGTAGTAGTAGTATACTCGTCATTATCATTATTATTATTAATATTTTGGGGGGTACTTTTTTCTTACTTTTATTTATTCTTTTAGATAGATGACTAGATGAAAAAAAAGGCAATCCCACTGATTATTTAAAGTACCATCTGAAAATAAAAGTTTGACTTGACTTGACTTCACACACACACACACACACACTTATTTTATCATTCTTATTATTCTTCATTTATCATCATTATTATACCTATCGTTATCCTTATTATTATTATTCATATTTTTTTGTATTTTTTCTTATTTTTATTTTTAGAAAAAATGTCTTGATGATAAAAGCAATTGCAATGACTTTAGAAAAAAAGTTTGACTTGACTTGACTTGACACACACACACACACACACTTTGAAAATAATTTCAAAGAAAAAATGTTTTCAGAAAAAACAAAGATAGAATAAACAAACAATCTGTGTCTCGGTGCGTGTTTCAGCACGATCTTGAAGGTGTGCCCTCGCCTCCAGTCCCTGGACCTGACCTCGTGCCGATCCCTTCCCCGGGGGTCGAAGGGTCTTCACAAGGGGCCCGAGGCCCTGCAGAAACTGCAGTCCAGGCTGGAGGCCAGCGTTGATGCCCACAACGCCTTCTTCGGCTGACCTGAGCTGATGCTGGCCGGGGGGGGGGGGGGGGAAGTCCCGAGTTTGGGTTCTGCTAACTGACTGTTAGGGAGGGTTGTCTGTCTGCTTTTTGTTTGGTTTGTGTGGGTGTATGTGTGTGTGTGTGTGTGTGTGTTGGATGATGATAGGATCACGAATGAAGAACTATGGAGAATGTGCCAAAGTTGATGATCTGAAGTCTGTAGCTAGTAGCAGTAGACTGCGCTGGTTTGGGGGCACGTTCAACGGAAAGCAGACCACCACGTCATAAAAAGAGCGATGAACTTTTTAGTGGATAGAAAGAGACCAAAAGGGAAGACCTAGCAAAATCTGGGCTGCCTGTATTGTAGATGATCTTAGAGAAAGGGGGCATAAATAAGGAAAAGCTCAAAACGGGGAGAGATGGAGAAGGCTCATCAATGTCAAACCCTCCCCTGGGAGAAACATGACAAAAAAGGAAGAAGAAGAAGTGGGATGATGGTAAGGATATGGGTTTGTTTGGGTGTGTGAGGAGGGGGTGGATGTGTGGGGAGGGGATGGGTGTCTTCGGTTTTACGTCCACTTAAAGTGATATTAGTGGGGGTGTGTGTGTGTGGGAGAGGGGGTGGTGGGAGGGGATGGGTCAGTGTGGGTGGGTGTGTACATGTGTGAGTGGTGTATATATGTCTCTGTGTGTATGTGTGTGTTTGTGGTTGGGTTTTTTAAAAAAAGCCTTCAATGTTGTGTATATTCACCATGTACAATATTGGTGTGTTGGGGGGGTGGGGGGGGGGGGGGGTGCATGAAGAGGCGGGGGGGGGATATGGCAGTAAAACAAAAAAAAAACTTTGATTTTTTTTAAAATTCTATTGCAAGACCCCTATTCATTCTCTGAGAAAGTTTTTTTCAGAGAACAGATATGCTCAGAAATGGGTGTGCTCTTCAGTTTATTTATTTTTCTTTGTGTGGGTGTGTGTGTGAGTTATAAACATTTGCTCAGACCAATATCATGGCTGCTATCTTGTAGTTTAAAGAGCCAAACTCTTTTTTTGGTTTTGTTTTGGAGAACTTATTTTAAAATAAAGACAAATTTTGTTAGTTTTTTATTGTGTTTTTTTAAAAATATTTTAGACATAAAAAAAACAAAAAAGAAGAGAGACGTTTTTAAAAAGTGTTATTGAAAAAGGAAAGGTCTCTGCAGCGTGCTCATTTTAAAATATAAAAAAAAATTTATCATTTTCAGTGAAGCAGTATTTTGTGTCTCTGTATGTGTGTGACAGAAAATGTGTGTATGGACATGCATGTATATGTTTGTGTGCGTGCATGCGTGTGTGTGTGTGTGGGAATGTGTGTATGTGAAAGCATGCTTTCGGGAAAAAAAAGGTAGCTTTTCAACATGGTTAACACAAAACGCCACAAAAGTTGAGTAGTACTGATGGAATTCAGAAAACTACTTAAAAATGAGTTTTATAGGGGGGGGGGGGGAATCTTCTGCCAAGCATAATGAGAGATAGGCAGGTCTGTGCTGCTGATGATATATTATTGTGTGTCATGCACACATGTTTTTGTATATTGAGTTGTTGGGGTGGGGAGGGATTTCGATGTTTTTGTATTTGTTTTTGGCAGCATTGAGCTCCGTTTTTGTACTCAGGGATGAAATTCATCGTGTGTATCCTTATGTTTTAGTTTGTGGTTCTGAAACACAGTTGAGATAGATTTCCAGCGACTGTGGAAAACCTCTACTGCTGTATTCAGGAGCATGTTATTCATCGTGTGTATCCGTGTTAGTTAGTTTGTGGTTCTGAAACACTGTTGAGATAGATTTCCAGCAACTGTGGAAAACCTCTGCTGTATTCAGGAGCATGTTATTCATCGTGTGTATCCATGTTAGTTAGTTTGTGGTTCTGAAACACTGTTGAGATAGATTTCCAGCAACTGTGGAAAACCTCTACTGCTGTATTCAGGAGCATGTGTGTGACCCTCTGCCACACAATGAGTCGCAGTGCACTGGAGGTCAGTTTGTAAATTGTTGATATGTTATTCATCTACAATCATACATAAACAAAATTTTCAACAACAACATTTTTTAAAAGAGAGATTGAAAATCGGACCATTTTTTCAGAAAAATTATTGCAAATTGAAATGCTAGACTCCAGAGAAATATGAAATGGATGAATTTTGCAATGTAATGGGGTGGTCAGGATGAGGGGATGGGTGTTTTTAAAAGCAAAAGGAAACAGAACTACACCTTAATACTTCAATACAAGGCAGAAGAAAGCTTATAGTTTTATAATCAATCAAAATCGATAACCTGACCCCCACCTGGCTAAAATGACTCCTAGCAACAACAAAAAGAGGGTCAGGTGCAATGCGATTCATTTCCTGGTAGAGGGTCACTTTTTGTGCTTAGATATCATCAGGGGACAAAACTGTGTATTTTTGTATCCGTGTAACTTGTTACAGTTTTTATGTTGAAGTATAACGGACTTATTTAAAATGACTGAAGGACATCATTCTCTTGTACACTTGAGTCTGTTTTCTTTTTTCTTGGTTTGGTTAGAGGAGGAGGGGTTGTTTGGGGTTTTTTATGACTTTTTTGTGTCGTGTAATATCTTTGCTATGGTCTTTTCTATTGTTGGTGGTGGGTTTTGTGTGTTTGTTTTTAGATTTTTTTTTGGGGGGGATTGCACAATCAATGAGGAGGATGTAATAATGTCGTTATGGAAGTGCATGTGCTTGGAAACTACTGGACAGGGCTGTACTCTTACGCCTCTCATCACAATGTATCCTGGCATGAACCAGGCCTGAGAGATACAGACACCTGCAGTGTTGGTCAGGTATTTGAACAACACTCTCAAACTCGCATCCGTTAAGTGGATGAAGCTTGACTGTGTGGTCCCAGTCTTCCCACTGAGCCCACAGCACACTCACTCTGGGCTGGAGACAGCCAGATTTAAAAAAAAAAAAAAAAAATCCCCATGACTCTCTAACGGGATTTGAACCGATGACCTTCCTCTCCGTAACCCAAGGCTCATACCACTGCGCCAAGACGGCTTGGGTTTGTTGACGTTTTAGTCACAGCTTTTTGCTGGGGATGTATTGCTATTTCCTTAATTCATTAATTCCAGTGTGAAGATTGTAGTGTCAGTTGTTGGTTTTCTTTATATCCTCAGCTAGTTTTTCTGCGTTGTACTTTTTTGTTTGGAGAAAAAACAAAAGTGTTATGAAATTGCCGTAAAGGTGAAGAGGCAGCATGATATGTTTGTATTAATTACTGTAACTGTTTACATTGTGTTTGTAACGTCACTTTTTCAAAAATCTTTTATACCCAAAGTCGGAATGTAGCTACCTACTCCTTTTTTTCTGGGAAAATGAATGTGTGAATATATCGTAGAGTGTTTTAACAACTTCAGTGTCCTTTAATGGTTGTTACTGTGTCAGGCTTCTCTGTGTGTTTGACCCCTCCTCCTCCCCTGACTAGATACTTGAGATGTCATGTTATATTTGAATTAATAAAATCAGACAGGACATCAGCACATGTTAAAGGCACAGTTAAGACATAGACATATCACATCATTATTCATATCGCATATGAATAAGCAAATTATGTTGAGACACAAAATATATTGGTGGCAATGTCAGCAGTTTTCTATTGATGGAATTTTCGGGGGGATGATTTTTTTTCGTTGTTTTTTTTTCAGGGGGGGGGGAGGGGGAGTAGGGGTGTTTTGTTTTGTTTTTATTCAGTTGGATGTCACAATTCAAATGGGAAAAGAAAAATGAAATACCAGTCTTGTCTCATGATTTATCATGTTTGTAGTTGAGAAAGAGTAGATTGTGTGGATGAGTGTATGGTAAAATGTTCAGGGTTGGGGTGTTTTTTTTTATCAAACAATTTATAGTATGGAACCTTTGCCGCTATTAAAGGAAGAAGAAGTTACTGATGCCATCAAGCAACTAAAAGAAGGCAAACTGCCCTGGAATGGACAACACACCAAGTGAGCTTAGTGGGACGGGATAGCCTAGTGGTCAGAACATTGCGCTCGCAATCCAACGACCCGGGTTCGATTCCCGTGCAAGGGGATATTTTACCCCTGGAGTTAACATCAGTGCAGACCCCACTCTCCCCAAAAGTCCTTCGGATGAGACTAGAAACCGAGGTCCCGTGTGCGAACGCACGCGGAACATCTTGTGCACACATAAAATCCTGTTCCGCTTTTGGTAAGAGTAGGCCATTGTGTGCCGGTGGGAACAGATGACAAAATTGACAAAACTGCATACACACGGGGACTGGATGTAAAAAAGCACATGAGTGCTTATTCCATTAACCTTGATATAAAAGAATCAAATATAAATAAATGAATAAATAAAAATATTTTTTAAAAGCTTTTGCAGAACTCAGGCCCTTCCAGTTTTACAGCTTAAGATCAACTATGTGAAAGTATTTGGGTGACCTGCCAATGGCCCAGCATGTGGAGGAAACAAGAATTCGTCAAGCTCCACAAGGGCAAGGATACTAAAGATTGTGGTAATTACAGAACAGTTGCTTTGACAAGCCACACAAGCAGAAATTCTTCTGAGTATTCTCAACAGAATGAAAAATAAAGTATAAAGAGAGGTAGCTGATTGTCAGGCAGAATAAAGATGTGGAAGAGGACCAACAGACATGCTTGTTGTGCTTTAGATAGAAGAGCAAATGGAAGCATTCTTGATAAACTCTTAGTGCAAAAGCAAAAGTTGGCTGAAGTGCAGACTGAAATTTATATGTTGGTCATACAAACAGAAACGCACAGGCAGTTCTAATGACGACAGTTCTCCGAGGTAAGGTTGAGGGCAGAAGGAAAAGAGGCAGACCACCAACATCCCACACTGCCAACATCACTGAGATCAGTGGTCTGGGAGGAGGGCTGCAGGAGATAGTAGAACTCAGCAGAGACAGAGAGATGGCGAACCCTGGTGGTGGCATTGCATGGAGCTCCTACCAACGACAGCGGCGATAGAGACAGTTGAGTTGAGTATATTATACTTTTAAAAATATTTTCGGGTGTTGTGTGTGGATTTTAGTTTTCATTCATGTGTGCATGTAGACATGGTTGTATGAAACGAGGAAATAAAAGTGTACTTTTTCATGCTTGGTTGGTTTTTGTGGCTTGAGTTTGAAAGATGTTGTGTCCCCGCCCCCCCCCCCCCCCCCCCACACACACACACACACCCTTCCCCTTCTCCTCCCAGGTTACCTCTCTTTCTGGTGTGTGTGTTGTTGTTTTTTTCAGAACTTGCTCAATACATTACTCTCAAGTATGCAGATGTTGTACAACATTATTTTTCACTTTTTCCCGGTAGTTAACATTGGAACTGACTCTTCTTCCCTAGAAGTCCAAGTGGGGCCATGATAAACGAAAGTCCTCTGTACGAACGCATGCAGAACACCTGGCACCCTACATTAAAAGCAGTTTACGTTGATCTACATGAAAATGTGAATGTGCTTGAACACCATCCCTACGTTTAGGGAGAGAGCCTCTCTTTCCCAGTACACGTGCACTGTGCACATTTGTATGCTACTGTAACCCAGTAGTGGGTGATAGGGAGGGAAGGGTTAGTAGATGGCTGGTTGCCAAATAGCAGGTTACCCATAGGGAAAAGGTTAAACTGTTGTGTAGGGCTTGTCTATATCTGTGACAAGCTCTTAACATGACAGCCTCTATCTTCCCCCCTGATTTTTTAAATTATTATTATTGTCCAGAACACCAAGGTTCACCAATGGTGAGATTTTGCATAATAATGCAACTGTTTTTGTCCCCCCATGAAAGTAGCCACATTCTGACTTCAGCAATGCATGCTGGGTATGTTCGTGTTTCGGTAACCCACCAAACACTGTCATGAATGACAGGACCCTTAACATGCATACTTGATCTTCTGCATGTCAATATACACGAAGGGAATGAAGTCACTGGCAGGTCTGCACTTGAAGTTAACCTGGGATAGTATAAAAATCTCCACCGTAAAGTCGCCAGTGGTTGCAGAGATTCAAACCCACGACTTCATGGATCCATGGGAATGAAATAAAACGGTCTTTACCACTCAGCTCTAGCATCCATCAGATCTTCCATTTAATTAAAGGAGGAGGACAAATCCTCCCCAGTCCCCGTGTGTCTGCGGTTTTTAACAAATTCTGTCATCTGTTACCACCGGCACACAATGGCCTACTCTTACGAAAAGCGGAACAGGATTTAACGTGTACGCGAGATGTTCTGCGTGTGTTTGCACACGGGGCCTCGGTTTATAGTCTCACCCGAAGGTGTATGCTGTCACATGCGCAGTACTTTTGCAGGATGTGATTAGTGCCTGCCTATTTTGGGTGACCAGACACTGACACTGCAGGCACACACAAATGACAATAGGAATGGACTATAAGACAAGAACAAGAAAAAGAAGCTGTCTAAAACGTGATAACATCATTGGCAATGCATTGCAGCATCCATCGAAGAAAGATACTGTGAGTGCAACGTGCATGAGCATTTCACCAGATAGGCAGAAAAAGTGATGGTAGGACAACGATTTTGAAAATATTTGACAAAACACACCTACCTACCTGCTACCTACCTACCTACCTGTCTGCCTGCCAACCGGCATACCTACCCTCATTTTCATTTTATTTATACCACTTTGTCACGAGATTTCTCTGCGTGAAATTCGGGCTGCTCTCCCCGGGGAGAGCGCGTCGCCACAAGAGCAGCGCCACCTTTCTTTGTTTTTGTCTGCAACTATATTTGTTTCCCAATAACAGTGGCTTTTTTTCTAAGAATTTTGCCAGGGACAACTCTCTTGTTGCCGTGGGTTCTTTTACGTGCGCTGAATAACTTTGTGTAACACACAGGACCTCGGTTTATCGTCTCATCCGAAAGACTAGCGCCCAGACCACCACTCATGGTCTAATGGATAGGGGGGAAAGTTTCGGGCCCAAACGGGATTCGAACCACGGCATACTTCCGACCTGGACTTTTCGCTTTCTAGACAGTCGCGATATCTCTAGACCACTGATTCATACTGACCTACCTACCCAAATACCTGACTACCAACATACTTACCTACCCACATACCCCTCCTTGATAGAAATAGACAGCAAATAGTCACACAAACACACACAACCCCCAAGAAAAGTCAACATGTATAACCCCCCTCCCCCACCCCCCTCTTTAAAAAAAAAGTAAAGTAAAAAAACATACTATACAGGGACAGAGAGTGACATTCATAACTATGTAGTGTATATATTTAGGCAGATGATATTGAACACAATTTTTGGACACTTCTACCATTATCAATCTTTGTGATAATCGCCATACAAAAAATAACATCATAATTATGATAACCAGTCATCACACTCAAATCAATTTAATGATAACCATGGTAGTCGTGGGTACATATTCTCTCTCTCTCTCTCTCTCTCTCTCTCTCTCTCTCTGAGAATGCATACTTTACGTTTCTGCAGGAGATTTAGATAAACCAGGTAGGCCTACGTATAAACATAGATGTAGTGTTGATTATATAACCTACTGTTGCTAGGGATAGACTTTACTTACTGCAGAGAGTACAGTAGGCTACCTACAAGGCCATCTCTCACTCTGGCCTCACCCCTCTCCAGAATGTAGCAACAATAATCTATATGCTCCAGTGATAAGAAGTGTAATTAACAACATTTCAAAATCATGTCAGGGGAATTTTTTTTAAAAGGAACACAAATCTTTTTTCTTGTATCCATGTTATGCCCTATTCACGATAATGCGCGACGCTTTGAGTTCCCTCCCCTACCCCCCCCCCCTCCCCCCTTCCCTACCCTACTCTTGCCTTCTATAAACAGGGTACACACCTTGTAATAGCTTGCGGGTGATGTAGTATCTTGTATAGAGGGCGAGTGGAAACAAAATTGATGATTTTCACAGATTTATTTTTTAAGTATGAAAAAATGCACTATGTACTTGTTTGGGGATTGATGACATAGAGTAATACCAGGTAGTCAAGAGAAAGTTGGAAATAATCATCAAAAGAGGATTGCCTGTATTCCTACAGTGTTGACCCCTCCCCCCCGCATGCATATTGCGTTAAGGAAGCTAACAGACAACAAAGGACTGAGGGGGTACAGCGTTTGCTGAAAAATGAAAAAAGTTAAAACCTACCAAATCTGTTCAAAATCACATGAATTTTGAGTCAGAGGCTAGTCTTTCACAAAAGTGGGGGGGGGGGGGGGGTGTTGTTATTTTTTAAAAATTTCTGTGAATGCCTCAGTACGTGCGGTATGAATGTAAGAGTTATATAGAAAAACAGAAGGAAAAGTGCGATTTTTTAAATGTGGCCTGTAGCCAAAACTACTAAATTTCATAATGGTTGTCTCCCATACTTTGAATTGTCTCCCATGGCAAAATACACTATTGCCTTCTTTGTTATTACTAAAATTCATAAAGAACATCAGGGGAGTTAACTAAGAAAACATCAAATAAGTACTCAACGAAGGGAAGAATTCGTTTGTATAGATCTAGCTTTGGGCATTATTACATCTTTCTTCACAAGGCGTACTCTACGCTTCCTATCCAATCTGACGACCCAGGTTCGATTCCCGTTCAAGGGGATATTTTCCCCTGGAGTTAACATCAGTGCAGATTCCACTCTCCCCAAAAGTCCTTCGGATGAGACTATAAACCGAGGCCCCGTGTGCGAACGCACGCAGAACATCTTGCGCACACGGTAAATCCTGTTCCGCTTTTCCATTGTGTTCCGGTGGGAACAGATGACAAAATTTACAAAACCGCATACACACGGGGACTAGATGTAAAAAAGCACGTAAGTGCTTATTCCATTATCCTCGATATAAAAGAATAAATAAATAAAATAAATAAATAAATGAATGCATACTAGCGTCAACTGAGCACAAGAAATACAGACACATGGAGCTTGGGTCAGGTCATTTTGACCAACACTTTCAAACTCGCATCCGTGAAGTGGATAAAGCTCAGATGGTCCCAGTTCTTCCCACTGAGCCCACAGCACAGTCACTCTGGGTAGGATCCGGCTTGAGTCAGAAAAATCCCAACGACTATAATTATATGGGACTCCAACTTGGGACCATCCAGTCCATAACTTACGACCACACTAACTACGGGTCATTGGATTTTTTTATTGTTGGGTTTTTTTTGGTTGTTTTTATTCTTTTATATCGAGGATAATGGAATAAGCACTTATGTGTTTTTTTACATCCAGTCCCCGTGTGTTTGCGGTTTTGTAAATTTTGTCATCCTTCCCACCGGCACACGATGACCTACTCTTACGAAAAGCGGAACGGGATTTAACGTGTGCGCAAGGTGTTCTGCGTGCGTTCGCACACGGGTCCTCGGTTATTAGTCTCATCCGAAGGACTTTTGGGGAGAGTGGAGTCTGCACTGATGTTAACTCCAGGGGAAAGTATCCCCTTGAACGGGAATCGAACCCGTTTGTGGCTGCTTCTAGTGGTCGTTGTTGTTGTTGTCTTAATACTAGGCTAATACATGGAATTTGTATATACAAGATGCGTTCAAAACATTATCACGTGTGAAATCGTTCACAAAAGATTAACAAATTTTAAATTTTTTGTTAACTCTATTTGTTAAGTTGTTGTTGTTGTGGTTGTTGTTATTGTTGTTGTTGTTCCTTTTCCCTTAGCTTCACTCCCAGGGAGTCTCACACAATAATATCATGCACAGTGACAAACTCATCCCACTTTACCTGGGTATCACTGTGAGATAGTGAATGAACACTGGATGAGACATTTGAGTGTATGACTATTATCAAGTAATGTCTCCAAATGAGTAGCCATAGCCATACTCCGACTTCAGGGGATTTTTCTTTCTTCTTTTAAAGGAATGTAGATTGCTGTGCAAAGAGCTTGTTATGGTGGAAGATATCTCGTAGCATTACTTAAAATAACATTTTTTTCAAACAAAAAAGTACGTCGATGCACACTAGTCTTCAAAGCATCCTAAGTACATCTGAACCCACAAGCTCCTGGGTACATCCGAACCTACAACCTCCTAGGTACATCCAAACCCACAACCTCCTAGGTACATCCGAACCCACAACCTCCCAGGTACATCCAAACCCACATCTTAGGTACATCCGAATCTGCAACCTCCTAGGTACATCCAAACCCACAACATCTTAGGTACATCCAAACCCACAACCTCCTAGGTATATTCCTTTACCGACCAACAACCGTACCGACAACCTTCTAAGTACATTCCAACCCACAACCTCCTAAGTACATCCGAGCCCACAACTTCCTAGGTACATCCGAACCCACAACTTCCTAGGTACATCCAAACCTACAATATCCTCCTAGGTAGATTCGTACCCACAACCTCCCTAGGTACATCCGAACTCACAACCTCCTAGGTACATCCAAACTCACAATCTCCTAGGTACATCTGAACCCACAACCTCCTAGGTACATTTGTACCGACAACCTCCTCGGTACATCAGAACCCACAACCTCCTAGGTACATCCGAAACCCACAACTCAGGGCAAACAGA
>CM054161.1:34488600-34516100 GCA_028751875.1 Rapana venosa
TCTCTCTCTCTCTCTCTCTCTCTCTCTCTCAGTCCTTCGGATGAGACTATAAACCGAGGACCCGTTTGGGAACGTGCGAAGAACATCTTGCGCACACGTTAAAACCTGTTCCACTTTTCGGAAGAGTAGGCCATGATGCGCCAGTGGGAACGGATGTCAAACTTTACAAAAACTGCATACTCACGGGGATGGGGTGTAAAAAAACACCCAGCACATGAGTGCTTATTCCATTATCCTCGAAACAAAAGAATAGAATAAAAAATTTTTAAACCCTACAAATCTCTCCTTTTACTTTCAATTTTTGTCTACATTACATGTGTGAAGTTATGTTGGGGTGTGACTGCATGGAATTTGCATATAGATAGATAGATAGATAGATAGATAGATAGATAGATAGATAGATAGCTATATATATATATATATATATATATATATATATATATAATATATATATATATATATATATATATGCGTGCTCGTGTGAATGTGCGTGCGTGGTGGGTGTGCGTCTGTGTGTGCATATGCGTGCATACGTGCGTGCGAACGTGCGTACATGTATGTGTGTGTACGCGGTTTTTTGGTTGTTGTTGTTTTTTTACTTCCAATCTACATGTACATCCACTTTTGCACATTTTGTTATTCGTTTCCACCCAGCACACAATGGTTCACTCTTTGAAAAAGCGGAACAGGCTTTATCATAATTATGAGCCAGATGTTCTGCGGTGTACGCCACTGGCACACGCGACTTCGATTTATAGTCTCATCCGAAGGACTGTTGGGGGGGAGGGGGGGGGGGGGAGAGTGGAGTTAGTTGCCACTGATGTTAACTCCAGGGAGGAAAAAAATCTTCTTTGAACGGGCGGTGAAGACTCGAACCTGGGCTTGAGCCAGGGCCGTCAGATCTTTTGAGGTGAATTCTCTGGCCACCAGGTTATCCCGAGTCCCCACCCCCCACTCACCCCCATCCCCCACCCCCACACACCCCACTCCCCTTCTCTCCGGCAGATTGTTTTGTGATGTACAACACAGCCTGCAAATCCGATATCAGTCAGTCAAGAGTTTATTTATTTATTTATTTATTCAATCATTTATTCATTCATCCATTCATTCATTTATTTATTTTATTCGTTTATATCCAGGATAATGTAATAAGCACTTATGTGCTTTTTTTTATACATTCAGCGCCCCCCCCCCCCCCCCCCCCCCCCCCCACCCCCCCACATGTGTATGCTGTTTTGTCAATTCTGTCATCTGTTCCCACTTGCACACAATGACCTACTCTTACCAAAAGCGGGACAGGATTTAACGTGTGCGTAAGATGTTCTGCGCGCGTTCGCACACAGGGCCTCGGTTTATAGTCTCATCCGAAGGACTTTTGGGGAAAAGTGGAGTCTGCACTGATGTTAACTCCAGGGGGGGGGGGGGGGGGGGGGGGGGGGGGGGGGGGGGGGGGGGGGGGGAATATCCCCTTGAACGGGAATCGAACCCGGGTCGTCAGATTGCGAGCGCGGAGAGTGCCAAATTTAGCTCACACCTTCCATTTACCTTGTACAAAGTGTGGTCAGTGTCTGCTATAATCAGCACCAGCTGGAATGGGATGGAATGGATAGCAGCTGAGAGCAGCTGAAAGTGGGGGAAACTGACCACAGCTGTGGTATCACATAAATGTTCATTGTTATTTCATGCAATAGGTCCAAATACAGTTGAAGACCAAAAGAAAAAAGAAGAAAAAAGGTGGCGCTGCTCTTGTGGCGACGCGCTCTCCCCGGGGAGAGCAGCCCGAATTTCACGCAGAGAAATCTCGTGACTTAAAGTGGTATAAAATAAATAAAATAAAATTTTAAAAAAGGTCCAGATCAAATTTTGGTAGTAAATGTTGGCTGTTTCACAGCTTGACACACTATGGGTTTAGTCTGTATCATTCATATAGCACATGTGAGATTCACTGTGAGACCTCACTGGATAACACAACATTACAACACCTACAACAACAACAACAACATTAACGACAACAACAACAACATCCATTGCTAATGTAAGCAGCTCTATATATGCTGCTTGAAACGCTATAGGGAAGCGATAGAAGCTTAGACCTTGTAAACCTGCTCCCCCCCCCCCCCCCCCCCCCCCCCCCCCCCGCCCCACCCCTCCTTCCCCGAAATCAAAATGCAGCTACCTTCATGGTGGACAATATACGATTGCCTACCGCCAAAAAATTACCATTTTTTTTAAACAGCTCTAGTCAAGGAAAGAAACAAAAAAACAAAAACAAAAAACGAAAAAAATCTTAACGTATTATATTTTGAAAAGCATAGCCCACACAACTTACAGATCCGATTTCCTGTTGTCCTGAAACGGGGTTACTATTTTTAGGCAGCGATTAACCACAATGCATCTTTCAACATGGCCACTTCCACGCTTCGTTTGTCTAATGGGGCTAACGGGCCAAAGCGGCGCCGGGACAGTGAGCCGTATTTTTGTTATCTTTTTTATTATTTTTTTTAAAATAACAGGTTTTTAAAAATAATCTGGTTTGCCTACTGTGTTATTACACACACACATACTCACGCGCACGCGCACACACACACACACACTCGCGCGCGCGCACTTACACACACAGGCCTACTCACACGCGCGTGCACATACATACACACACACATTTACAAAACTGCATACACCCGAGGAATTAATGTTTAAAAAAAATTAAGTGTATGAGTTCTTATTTCCATTATTCTGGAAATACAAGAATTTTTTTTTAAAAAGACCAAAATCTCTCTCACACACATACATACATACACCTACATACATACACACATACATACATACATACATACATACATACATACATACATATATATACATACATACAGACAGAAAGACATACAGACAGACAGACACACACACACATACATACATACATACATACATACATACATACATACATACATGCATACACATGCATACATACATACATACATACACACACACTCACACACACACATACATACATACATACATACATATATACATACATACATACATACATACATATATATACATACATGCATACACACAAACATACACACACACACACACACACACACACACACACACACACACACCTACCTTTGGGTTAGCACTACCCGATGGAAAATGAATACAACCTGCTGTTAACAGCCCATGCCACTCTTGTTCCTACAGGTATAGCTAAGTTTACAGATTCAAGGTAAAGGGGGGGGGGGAGGGAGAGATAAATCTTTTTAAGTGTTTACAGTATCACAAGCAGGCTTTGTTCGCCGTTTGATTACACTATGCAGCTAATTGCGAATGAGAATGACCAAATAATGGTCTACATTTTCACCCTGTCAGTTTGCGAGTAGTTGCTAATTGAATTGTTAGACTTGGATTGTTGTCTAAGATTAGCCGATACTTTAGTCCATGGCCTTTTGGTATTAAGGATACCGTTTCTGTTTTTCCCTCTCCCTCTGTCTGTCTGTCTACTCTCCTCTTTGATCGTCTGCGGTGTGGTTAAAATGGATTCCTTGTTGTTAACTGGATGAAGATGCTTGACTTCTTCTTCTTTCTTTTTTGTCATGTTTCTCCCAGGGGAGGTTTGACATTGATGAGCCTTCTCCATCTCTCTCTGTTTTGAGCTTCCTCCTTATTTATGCCCCTTTCTCTAAGATCATCTGCAATACAGGCAGCCCAGGTTTTGCTAGGTCTTCCCTTTGGTCTCTTTCCATCCACTACGAAGTTCATTGCTCTTTTTATGACGTGGTGGTCTGCTTTCCGTTGAACGTGCCCAAACCAGTGCAGTCTATTGGTACTAGCTACAGACTTCAGATCATCAACTTTGCACATTCTCCATAGTTCTTCATTCGTGATCCTGTCTTCCCATTTGATCTTTGTCATGTAGCGTAGCATTCGGTTTTCACAGCTCTTCAACAAACGTTCGGCGGTTTTTGTGAAAACCCACGTCTCCGAACCATACAGGAGAACAGGTCTGATGCAGGCATTATATATCATACAGCGTCTCTCCAGTGGGATTTTCTGATTTCCGAGCAGACTTGCCAATTCTTTCCATTTCTTCCAAGCACTCACAATCCTGGTTCTGACAGCTAACTCAGATTTTCCTTCGCAACCCCAAAATAATACAACAAAACAAACAACCCAAACAATATAAAACAAAAAAATAAAAAAAAAAACAAAACAAACCCCAACAAAACCCCCCCCACAAAAAAAAAAACCCAAAAACACCCTTTTCCCCCCTTCAACAAAAAAAAAGAAAATTTTTTGTGTTTAAGTACCAAAGCGGCCTTTGTTTGCCTTTTCTGTTTTTCCCCTTTCTTTTTTCCCTTTGCCTTGGGTTTTTTCCCCGGGTTTGGAGAAGTTTGCTTTTTTTTGGGATTGTTGGGGGTTGGGGGGTTGGGGGGTTTTCCTTTTTGGGGGCCCATCCCCCCCGGGGTTGGGGGGGGCCCTTCCCCCCGGGGGGGAGGGGGGGGGGGGGGGAGGGGGGGGCCCCCCGGTCTTTTTTTTGGGGGGGGGCGGGTTTTTTTTTCCCCCCCCCCCTTTTTTTCTCAAAAAAGGGGGGGGGGGGTTTCTTTTTTTGGGGGGGTTTTTTTTTTTTGGGGGGGGGGGGGGGTTTTTTTTGGGGGGGCCAATCTTTTTGGGGGTTTTGGGGGGTTTTTAAATTTTTTTTTTTTGGGGGGGGGGGGGGGGGGGTTTTTTAAAACCCGGGGGGGGGGGAAAAAAAAGGGGGTTTTGGGGGGTTGGGGTTTTTTAAATTTCCCGGGGGGGGGCGTTGTTTTTTTTAAAGGGGGTTGGTAGGGGGGTTTTTTCCCCCGAGGGGGGGGGGGAAATTTTTCCCCGGGGTTTTTTTTGTTTTTGTCGGGCCCCCTTTTTAGAAAGGGGGGGTATGGGGGTTTTTCCAGGGGGGGGGGGGGGGGTTTTTTTGGGGGGGGTTGGGGGGAGGGGGGGGGGGGTTTTTTTGGGGGGGGGAAGGGTTTTGGGGGTTTTTTTTGGGGGGGGGTTTTTTTTGAAATTTTTTGGGGCGGGCCCCCCCAGTGGGGGGGGGGGGTTGGGGTTTTGGGGTTGGGTTTTTGGGGGGGGGGGTTGGGTGGGGTTTTTGGGGGGTTTTGGGGGGGGGGCGGGGGGGTAAAATTTTGGGGGGGGGGTGGGGGTTGTTTTAAAAAAAATTTTAAAAAAATAAAAAAAAAAAAAAAAAAAAAAAAAAAAAAAAAAAAAAAAAAAAAAAAAAAAAAAAAAAATTTTTTTAAAAAAAAAAAAAAAAAAAAAAAAAAAAAAAAAAAAACGGGCCCCTGGCCTTTGGGGGGGGTTTAAAATTGGGGGGGGTCCCCTTAAAAGTCCGTTTGGGTTTTCGGGGGGGGGCGGGGTAGGGAAATTTGGTTTTTTTAAAAAAAGGGGTTTTTTTGAAAGGGGGGGGGAAAATGGGGGGCCGGGGTTCGGCACGGTAAAAAGGGGTAAATTGGTCGCGGGGGGGGGGGAAAAAAAAAAAAAAAAAAAAAAAAAAAAAAAAAAAAAAAAAAAAAAAAAAAAAAAAAAAAAAAAATCAAAAAAAAAAAAAAACCCCCCCCCCCCCCCGTAAAAAAAAAAAAATAAAAAAAAAAAAAAGGGTTTCCCCCCGGGGGTTTGTGGGGCCCAGGGGGGGTTCGTTTCCAATTTTTTTTTTGGGGGGAGGAAGGGGGGGGGGGTGGGGGCCCCGTTGGGGGGGGGGTGGGGGGGGGGGGGGGGGGGGGGGGTGGGGGGGGGGGGGGTTAAGTTCCCCGGTTCAAACACGGTTGTTGGGTGTCTCGCTCCTTTTCACGAATGCTCGATAAAACCCCCGATATCATTTAAAATACAATTTTTTTTGGGGTTTTGGTGGGGGGGGGGATGGGGGGGGGGGGAAAGGGTTTGGGTTGGGGGGGGGGGTGGAGGGGGGGTTGTGGTGTGTGTGTGTTGTGTGTGTGTGTGTGTGTGTGTTGGTTAAATTTTACGTCTGTTCATTCTGTGATATTAGACGAGGGGGAACAAATGGGGGTGGAGTTTTTTAACAAAAAAAAATAGATAAATTAAAAAAAAAAATTAAAATTTAAAAATTAAACCCCCCCTCAAAACACAAAACATGCTTTTACAAAAAAAAATCACTGGGGAAAACTTGGCAATGCAACGGGAAATTTAAAAACTAAAAAAAATCCCTTTAACGTTAATGAACTTAAAAAAAGTCCTAAGGGACTGCGAAAAAAGGCCTTTCCAAAATTTTAAAAATGCCAGTTTTAAATTTTTGAATATGCTGGAAAGGGGAATTTTTCAGAAAAAGGGGCATAAAGGTTTTAACTTGGCAGTCAAAAAGTATATGAGTTTTGGTGATTTCCACCACATAGACATTTACCTTTTTACTGAATTTGGTTTCAATGCTTTTTTTTTCATTTATAAAAAAAGCAGTAATTTTTTGAGTAAAAAATTTACAAAGCCTTTAAAGGGTTCCGATTTAATTATGGGTGTTTTTGCAGTTTTTTAAAAGATCTTCATTTTTGTGATTAGTTTGGGTGCCTGTCCCCATGTTTTTGTTTTGAAAAGCTGTCCCCCTTTTTTAAAGGGTTTTACAGGCCATGCAATTTTATTGCTCCGTTCTGTTTTGCACCTTTTTTGGCAGCTCTATCCCCCCACTCTTTGGAAAGAACCCATGTGTGAAGGCCCCCAAAAAAATTAACCTTAAATTTTTAAAGGTTTTTAAGAGATGGATAACATGCTGAATTTCTAAATAATTTTCGAAGTTTTTTTATAACATGGGATTTTAAAGCATACAATCCCGATTAAATCAACGCAAAAAAGGGATTTAAAAATATATACAAGGGCAAATCAAAAATTTTAAGTAAGACCCATTAATTTGTATTAGTTTGCTGTAAATTCGAGTGTTTTTCCCAAAATGTATGATTTTTCAATTTTAAACGCAGTTTTACAAAGCAAAAAAACCCTGTTTCTTGATTATTGACGTGTCCGTTGTAAAAAATTTGAAAATGGTAAAAATACTTATGGAATGGGGGATGGCATCAGAACCTTTATTCAATTTTCATTTTGTTTCATTAGCACCTCATGTCAAAGTTGCTTTTTCATCCCCATGTGGGCAAGGTAAGTTTGTTCCGTGTGTCCATGCTGGGTTGTTTGATTTCAGATTTTGTCCCAGTTCATACACATATGTATTATGGGCATTATAGAGGAAATTTTTTTCGTCTTTTAGGAAAAAAAATTTGATTGTCTTCTATTTCTTCTGAAAAAAAGTTTTCGTCGTTTTGTTTCTAAGACTATTTAGACATGCCCAGTTGACGGAAATATCAAAAGGCAAATACCTACTTCGTATATTTTTCCCCAGGGTAGGGTGAAAGGACACAAGAGCCACCCTGTATTTTTTGCGTCTATACTTTGTGTTTTTTAAAGAAAATATTAGGAGCACTAAAAAAATCCCTTTTGGCCTACGAAAATTTTGAACGAATAAGAGAAGTGCTAATATTTCAGATTAATGTGTCTTGGCCCCAGAATGTTTACTTCCCATCTTCAAAAATTTTAAAGCCTTTCTTTGTTTAGTTAAATTTGTTCAATATGTGCTTTCCCAAGGGTTGCTTGAATTGAGAAAAAACCCCCAAGAATTTACGGTATTTTATATCAATCCGTGGCCCCCAATTCTAAATTTTGGTTGTCTTGGGAAATTACTGCTATTGTAAAAAGCACAGTGTACGTTTTTTTGGGATAAAAAAATCCATTTTCGAGCATATAGTTATCGTTTTGTTAATTTGGTTTGGTATCCTTTTTTTAATGTAGTTTAAGCTCTTTTTGGTTTGTTTCGTTTATAGAAAATTCATCCAATGCATATATCATCTGATTTGCACTAGACGATTTCCCTTTGAAAATTTTCCAGGGAGATCTGCAGCAAAAACTTAAATAAGAGAGGCGATATTACAGAACCTTGGGGTTTGCCCAATATGAAGAGATCAAAAACTTAAATTGTTTTAGCTACTCAAAACCGTTACTTTGTTAGTCAAAAAACCTTTAATATAGTGATAAAAATCCCCAGAAAAAAACCCAGTTTCTTATTTTAGTGAACTTAGCATGCCAAAATTTGACATACCTTTTTTTTTTTATATCAAAAAATGTTGAAGAACGTTCTTTCTTCTTGCAAACTGTTTTTTTATATGCGTTGATAGCTTAACCGTTATCTAGGGCGATCTATCTTTTAAAAACCTGTTTGATGCCGGGATTATTTTTTTTTATCCAAAAGTATTAACCCTTTTTAATAATAATTCTCTCCATCAACTTGCAATATGTGAGGTCAAAGAAATTGGTCTGTAGTGATTTGTCTTTTTTTGGGCTTTCCCTGTTTATGAATTGGAAAAACGATGGACTGTTTCCAATTATGGCATAACACCTTCAATCCAACATTTTTTGAATAGTTTATAAAAGTAAAAAAATGAAGTTTGGGGTAATGTTTTAACATGTCATTAGAAACTATCAAATTCAACAGATTTTTTTTTTTGTTAGAGGGACAATAAAGCACCTCTAATTTTCACCCAAGAAATTGGAGCTTAAGTATGAACTGTTGTAGGATGGGTCGGCATATTCTGTTTTACTTTCCCTTCTGTTTTTAAATTTTTACATTTAAAAGTGACAAGCCTTAAAGACAATTGTTTTTAAAAAAATGTCTGCAAATCCCTCGCCTTTTCTAATTTTTGATGGAAATTCTTTGTTCTCCAGTCTCACGGGAAAAAGTTGGTAAACAAAACCCCTCTTTTATTTATAAAAAATTTTTCCCCCAAACCTTTTTAAGGTCTGATTTAAAATTTCGGGGTAAAAAAAGAAGCCAAAAATTGTCTCTTGCCTAAACACAAAAAGGTTTAAAATGAATTTTAGTTGTTTTGTTTTACATTATTTTCTGATGTTTTTTTTTTAAAAAAATTTTTACTTTAAAGCGTTTATTTTTAACTGCTTCCCCCAAAGCGGTGTCCACCATATTTTTCCCCTGATGTTTTTTGTTTTTAACGTTTTAAATTTTTGGGGATAGAAAAGTGGCGTGAAGGTTTGGTCTCAGTAAAAGGGGAAATAGAAGTGGTAAATGTTGTCTGTAAAAAGCGTCGTGTTGAAAAATGTAGGGATGTTTAAAAATTTCTGCCAATCGTTTTTTTAGTTAAATTTGGAGATTTTGTTTCCTTTTAGGTCACAGAAAGTTGTTGTTCCCACCAAAAGTTGTGAAAAGGGGAGGTGTCGCTGCCAAGGGTGCCCTTATACGTTGCCACTCACACTCTGTGTGTGGTGTGTGTGTGTGTTGTGTGGTGTGTTGTTGGTGTGTGTGTGTGTGCGTGCCCCCCCGAGTTAGCTTTTGTTGTTTCCTATCACCTACCATTTGTTTCGAAAAGGCCCCTTGCCCATTGAAAGTGCTTTAGCAGGATCGTTGGTGAGGAAGTGTCGTTGGGGGGTTAGGTATGGTATCGCAAAAAATAAAAATAAAATGTATCCGAGCGTTGGATTTGTTGCTTTCAAGATTCGCGCTAATAAATTCCAATCATTATTATCGTCCTTTCGGGGCCGGGTTACAATTCTGGTCATTTTTGATGCGGAGGATAGAGAAAAGTACTGGGCCTCATTCTTATTATTAATTTAAATGTTTTTTAGGGTTGAAGTGTTATGGGGGAAAAGTATTGTGTGAAAAGTCTTGTTAAAACAACTTTCCCTTAAAAACCCCCGTGAAAATTTTTCCGCCAGCTCTCCTAGAGAAATATCTGTATTTTTCCAGCAAAAAAAAAGGTGAAAAAAAGTTCTCTAAAAATCGGAGTAGGTCCCTTTTTTGCAAGGTTTTGGGAAAAATGAGAAAGAAAAACCCCCCAGTCAACGCAACCTCATGCGAGTTATTAAAGAAAGATATCACCGTAATTCCCAGATCAGGTGACAGAGCAATAGTGCATCATTATTCTGGTTGACTTGTAGTCTGTTTGAAGCGAGGCAACACGAAACAACAGCAACGACAACAACAACAAATAACAACACGAAAACTAGAACCATGTCTCCTAAAAATGAATACACAAAATAGAAAATAAAAAAAATGAAACTTTTCCTAAAAAAGTTTTTGGGGGTGGGGGGGTTTGTTTTTTTGCTCCCTTTCCTTCTGTGACGCCCCCGCCCTGCTGTTCCCACGCGCTCTTCCCCTTCCCGCCACAGCCATACCAGATTTTTTATGTCTCATCCCAGGGTCGGAAGTCCACAGGGAGCCCATCATATCAAGCCGTTGTGGGGCCCCACCCCGAGGGGCCTGCACTTCTGCGGGGGTACTTTGGTGGTTTTTCTTTGGTCCCTTTTTCTGGGGCATAGAGGACACCCCTACTAACCCCCCTACTAACGACAGTATTAGCTCAGTCGCGGGCCAGACTGAGTGATTTTCCCACCCGAGATGGCAACCCCCCAAAAAACGTCCCCCCCAACGACCGCCCCCTAAACCCCCAACCTCAAAGGTTTTTGATAAAAAAACTACCAGGCACAGAAGTGTATGGGCAAACGAATCTGAGGTCCCCATGAGACCAGGCAACTGGGACCCAAATCGAGGATTTTTTTTTTTTGCATGTGTCAATGACAATGAGGATGGGTAATGATGCTGCAGGGAGTGCTGTGCTTTGAGACCATTGACGGGTTTGTAATCTACGCTTACTATCATAATTTATCCCGGCGTAAACCCGGGCCCCGGAGATCAGACACCTGTAGTGTTGGTCGGGTATTTTAAAACAACACTTCAAATGCATCCGTTAGCGGATGAGCTCGAGTGTGTCCAGTCTTCCCACTGACCCCACAGTACATCCTTGGGTGGAGCCAGCCGGACCAAAAACCCCTATGACTTTAGGGGAACGAACCCGCGACTTCATTCCGTAACCCTATGTGTAACCACTGCCCCAGGGCGGCTGGTTATTTCCAAAAGGTTGGTTTAAAAAAAAAATTTAAAATATGAAAGAAAAAGACGTAGTTTTTTTTTTTAAAAGGATTAACAACTACAAATAAAAACTAGCCACTAGAACAAAATGCATTTAAAAAAAACCCAGAAACTAAAAAAAAAAATTATGTTATAAAAAATAGTTTTATTTATTTTTTTGTTTTATTTATTTTATTTTTCTTTTATCGAGGATAAGGAATAAGACTTTGTGTTTTTTTTTACACCTTTTCCCCGTGTGTATGCGGTTTTAAAAATTCTGTCACGTTCCCCCCGGCACACAATGGTACTCTTGAAAGCGGAACACGTTTTTAACGTGGGCAGATTTTCGCGTGCGTTCGCCCCGGGGACTCGGTTTATAGTCTCTCCAAAGGATTTTTTGGGAGAGTGGAGTCTGACTGATGTTAACTCAACGGGAAAATACCCCTTTAAACGGGAAAAAAACCCGGGTTGTCAGTTGCAAGCGCTTTTTTAAAACCCCCCAAAGTATCCGTCCCCATGATAAATCAAGAATGAGTAAACTGATACAAAAATTTTTTTTTTAAAACGAAACGGTATTTCCTGTTTTGGTCCACTGACTAAACGTAAAAATTGACAAGATTCCCAGAATGGATTGCCATGAGTTAGAGGTTGTGTTGCTGCTGTTGCTGCATTTGTTGTTGTTGCTGCTGCAGTTGTTGTTGTGCTGCTCCCTCTAGTGTACCCCCTTTGGAGTCTCCCAAAACCTGCATCTTCTCAATCATCATCACACTGGGAATCACAGCGAAAAAAATGTATGTAAGTAATACTGCGGGGAAATTAGGAATTCTGCTGTTATCAGGTCCACGTCATATAAAATTTGGAGCCATTTCTCTGTTCGGATAATACTATTTTTTTCCCGTAACTGGGGGATGCAGGTTTTTTATGAAAAAAAGATTTGTCATGGGTGAAAAAAATACTTTTTAAAAAAAATTTGTTTTTTATGCGGTTTTGTAAAATTTTGTCATCTGTTCCCCCCGGCACACAATGGGGCCCACTCTTACGAAAAGGGAACTGATTTTAACGCGTGCGCAAGATGTTTTTCGTGCGTTCGCACACGGGACCCCGGTTTACTTCTTCCCAAGGACTTTTGGGAGAGTGGGTCGAACTGGTTAACTCAGGGGGAAAAAAATATCCCCTTTAATGTGATCGAACCGGGTTTGTCAGATTTGGAAAGTCAGCATGACCTTCAAAAAATAAACGGCATGTAGGGCAGGTCTTGCACTTTGCTTCATCAATGATGAAAGGATTTGGTCCCAGACCAGAGTCCCAGCCTTTTCTTCTTCTTCTTTTCTTCTTTTCTTCTCTTCTTCTTCTTCTTCTTCTTTTTCTTCTTCTTTTTCTTCTTCTTCGCAAATTTTTCTTCGCAATTTTCTTCTTCTTGCAAATTTTTCTTTGCAATTCTTCTTTTTTTCTTCTTCGCAATTCTTCTTCTTTTTCTTCTCTTTGCAATTCTTGCAAATTTTTCTTCTTCTTTTTGATATCTTCTTCGCAATTCTTCTTTTTTTTTCTTTTAAATTCTTCTTCTTTTCGAAAATTTTTTTTCTTTGCGTTCTTCTTCGTAATTATCTTCTTTTCGCAATTTTCGCAATTTTTTCTTCGTAATTTTTTTTTCTTCGCAATTCTTCCGTAATTTTCTTCATCATCTTCTTTTTTCATCGCAATTTTTCTTTTCTTGTCTTTTCTTCTTCGCGTTCTTCGCAATTTTTTATGTCCTCCTCCTCCCGCCTCCCCCTCCTCCTTCTTCTTCTTCTTCGTCGTCGCGTTGTCATCGTCGCTGTCGAAAGCTCAGACAGCAAATATTGTTTTCTGTCACAAAAGCCAAATGTGTTGCGGTGCCCTTAAGGCCTGAAAGTCAGGCCCGCGTATCGACTTCGGCGTGAAAGATTTGTTATCTTTTTAAGTCTTTCTATGGGGAAAAAAAAGGGAAAGGGGAAAAGGGGACCCAAGAAGGCAGAAAATTGGCAAGAAAGAGGTGACACAAAAAAAAAAAAGAAACAAGGAGAAACAAAGAAGGGTGAAAGAGGGGAATTCCCAGCACAGAATTTCCCAAGGGGAGGATGCTATTTATACTGACGGACAACTCCGCCCTCCTCAAGGGAAAAATTTTAGCTTTTAAAATACAGCCTTTTTAAAGACAAACTGCCTGCTCATTCTTGAGTAAAAGGGGAAATTTATATAGAATACATTTTATTTTGATATTTCCCGTTTAATTTACCATTAGCGGAGTTGTTTAAAAAAAAAAAAAGAAACTATTTCAGCTAATGAGGTCCGTCTTCCCCACCTCAAGCCCTCCCTATTCCCCCCATTTCTTCTTTTCAGTGATAAATAAGGAAATGAACAATAAAATTTTTCTAAAACCCCCTAATTCGTTTAATAGAAGGAGAAAAAAGAAACCGGGGGCGGGAAACCCGCGTTTTCCGTTTGTGCCCCCTCTTTTCCCTTTTTTCCCCCATCAATCAATTTGTGTCTGCGGAAGCGACAATGATCGATTTTTAAATGAGTTGCGGGGGGGTAGTTTCAAAAAAGCTGCCCGGGTCCCCCCTATTCTAAGTTGGAGGCTTTTGTGCGGCTAGGTGGGCGCTGGAAGAAAAGAATTGCTTTATCAAGCCCGAAACCATGCTTTCCATCCGTGTTTTGCAACGCGCGCGCTCTCGCGCACAAACCGCACCACACACACACCCACCACACAACGCATCAAATACGCAGTGGACCAAAAAACTCGACTCTTTGGTTCCCCTTCCCCCCCAACACACACACACAAAACACACACACACACACACACACACAACACCACACACACCACAACACACACACACACACGTCTCTTCTGTTTTTCCCCTTCTCTGTCTTGCCTCTTCTCTTCTCTCTCTCTCTCTTCTCTTCTTTAAAAATCCCCAAGGGCGGAGACTGGGTGTAAAAAAAGCCCGGGGCTTATTCATTTTCCCTTTAAAAAAAAGAATTGTATTTTCATTGTCAGGGAAAGGGTGCCTTGGTGGGTTTGCGGATGCGCTGTGATTGTGATCCGAGTTGTTCCGTTTTAAGAGGTTTTTCCTTGGAGTTAAAATTAGTGCCGACCCCACTTCCCCAAAAGGGCCTTGGGGGACTATAAACCGGGCCCCGTGTGCGAAGCACCAGGCATCTTGCGACATGTTAAAAACCGTTCCGCTTTTCGGAGGTAGGCCATTTTGTGCCCGGGGGGAACGGATGGCAGAATTTACAAAAACCGCTCCCCGGGGGTGGATGTAAAAAAAAGGTGCTTATTCCTTATCCCCGATTAAAAAAAAAAAAAAATAAATAAAAAAATAAAAATGCTGACCCGAGTTCATTTCCCCCTTCAAAAGGATTTTTTTTTCTGGAAAAAAACTCAGTGTGATCCACTCCCCAAAGTCCTTGGGTGAGCCCGTTTAAAACCGAGGCCCGTGTGCGAACGCACGCAGGACTCTTTGGAATGTTTTTTAAAAAACCCCTTAAGCTTTTCGGGAAGAGTAGGCCTTGTGTGCCCGGGGGGAAGGGTGACAAAAAAAGAAAAATGCTTTCACACGGGGGCTGGATGAGAAAAAAATAATGAGTGTTATTCCATTTCCTCGAAAATTTAAAAAAAAAAAAATTTAAAAAAAATTTAAAAAAACACACACGCACGCGCGCGCGCGCGCGCGCACACCCCACCACACAACCCCCACACGCGCGCGCGCGCTGGCGCGCGCGCGGAGTCCGAACACAATCATACAATACACTCACGGTGACAAAATAGGCTATCATCGATATGGTAGAGAACAAAAAAAACCCACATTTCTCTTTATTTTTCCTTTGCTGGTAACATTTTTCCGTCCTTTATGCAACGTTTTGATGTGACTCTTTTTTTTTTTTACACAAAAAGAGAACTTGATACACTGAAGTCAGAATGTGGCTACCTAAATGGTAGACAAAAACGGTCGTATACTTTAAAAAATCTCACCATTAGTGAACCTTGGAGCTCTAGCCGAGGAACGAAAAAAAACCAACCCAACCTCATACACAAAATACCCAAAACACAAGGCAAGAGCAGATGGAAAGGTCTATCAACTATTTATTCTATAACCAACACCAGTACCACCAAAGCCAAGCAGTTGAGAGGAACAACGCATCCCTCTTACAAAAGGTCAGACCCTTACTGTATGTTTGTCCGTCGTGTTGACGTGACTCCAAACGCGAGGGGCAGTTGTTTCGGAAAATTTGGGGAAAAATGATTTTGTGGGGGATTGCCCTTTCCCCTGTACATCCCACTTTCCGGCCAAGGGGATAAAGGGCAGCAGCGTTGGGACGTCCTCCAAAGGCCAAACCCGCCCCCGGGCCCGAGCACTTAAGGACTGTTGGTCAAACCCCCTAGTCGAGGTCATAGCGATCATTTAAAGGGCTAAGCTGTAAATGGAATTCCCGAGTGGGGAAAACCCTGGTGTACAGCCTTTCACTTTGCTGTTTGGGCCCCAGCGTCAAGGTTTATCAAGAATGGGATAAAGCCCCGGCGCGACCCCTTTAATACCTGCTGAAAGGACCAGAAATGTCGGTTTCGACTGGGCAGGCCACAACAGCCCAAACCCCCATGTGTTTATTTCAACACTCCCAAAAAGGCCACACACACACCACACACACACACACCACCACCCACACCACCCCCACAAAGCAGTGTCCTTGCCCAAGAGATGGGAGCAAGACAACGACAGCCCTGTGTGTATACGTCCTGCCCCCACGGGTAGCACTCTGAAATAGGGGACTGGCCGACGACCCATTCCACCCCAGTGGGCAGGAAGCTCCAGGGCAACTTGGAGGCCCGCGCGTATGCCACCACGTCCTTGGGGGACGGGAATAGCCTAGGGTTAAAAAATTGCGTTCGCAATCTGACGACCACGGGTTCGTTCCCGTTCAAGGGGAAATTTTTTGTTTTTCCCCCGGAGTAACTCAGGGCCCATCCACTCTCCCCAAAAGTCCCTTTTAGATTTAGATATAAACCGGGGCCCCCTTTTGTGAACGCACGCAGAACATCTTCGCAACGTTAAATCTGTTCGGTTTTTGGTAAAAGGGAGGCTAAAGTGGCCCGGGGGGAACAGATGACAAAAATTTTCCAAACCCCATAACCGGGGTGGGGGTAAAAAAAGGCATAAGGCTTTTTCCTTTCTTGGATATAAAGAAAAAAATAAAAAAAATAAAAAAAAAATCGGAAAATGTGGACTGTCCCCTTGATGAATGAAAATGATAAAAAGAGAGAAAAAAACAAAGAAAACAATCAATCCCCAGATGCATCAAAATGATGATTGAACAGTGTTGGCAAAACATTCAAAGGGGAAAATGCCTTCTCTTTTTTCAAACAGTACTATAATTTTTCATCGGATTTTTTTCGGGAAATTGTGCCTTTTTTTTGTCAAAAAGTAATTCAATTTCTTTGGGGCATTATTTAGGGCAATTTCCCCACTAATGGAAGCCTTTTGGTTTTGGTTTGGTTTTTTAAACGAGGGAAAGGGGTAGCCAGTGGTTAGGATCGCTTTCACCATCTAAAGGGTTAACAGCATTTAAATGTTACCAAGTGGATTGGTCACCGTTTGGCGCCTTGGCTTTAATCAGCCCCGTTCCCCCAGCTGTAAATGGGTACTGCCCTTTTAGGGTAGGGAAGGTAAAAGAGCGAGGGGGGGAGATGGCCCCCCTCATATGCTGGCCCCTGGGAAGCTGGGTTCTGAAAATATTATCCTCAAGACTACATAGGTTAGAGAACACCTTTTCCTTTTAAAAAAAGGAAAAATTTCAATAAACGATTTTCAATTCTTTTCCCTTTTTAAAAAAAAAAACGATACTGCAAAACCGAACAACCTTTGGGTATTGTATATATGCAAATTTTTCTGCTGAGTATAAAAGTTTGGGCGAAAAAAGGGGGGGGGGGCAGGAAGGAAGAGGGGGGGGGGGGGGGGGGGGGGTAGAGGCAGGGAAAGAACTCCCCCCCTCGCCCTTTAACTGTCAACGGATAATCCCCCCCTTTTAAGGGTGTCGAAGCAAAGTTGAAGGGGAACGTTTTTGGTTTGTGCACGTGGTTCAAAATGGAGGTCACCCGGAAGCAGAGAAAACGAGAAGCTTTTCCCCTCCTGCCGGATTTTTTTGCGAATTTGGATCGGAATCCGCCCCCCCCTCCCCTTAGGAGTTTTGTGGGTTGGAGGGGTGGTGGGGGGGGGGTGGGGGGAATTAAAAAATTGTTTTTTTTTCAGCTTTTCGGGGGGGGATGCTCAGTGGTCGGAGCACCGCTTTCCCAAAACTAAAGTTAAAACAGCGTGGAGGTGGTTTTCCCTGTGGATGGGTGCCCTTTGCGCCCTTGGCTTCGTACTGTTCCCCCCGTTCCCCAGATGTAAATGGGTACTGCCCTTTTAGGGTCCCGGGGAAAGGTAACAGTGAGTGAGGAGATGGGGGCTGCCCTCATATGCTTTCCCCTGAAAAATTGAGGTTGTCCCCTCGCTCCCCCTACGGGCCCCGTGGCTATGGGACACCTTTCCTTTTTCCTTTTAAAACAGACGAAAGTTCAGGAACCTAGGGGTCAGAAAACTAGGGGAAAAAAAATAGGCTGAGAACCAAAAGAGCAAAAAAAAAAAAAAACACAAAATACATTATTCGTAAAGAAAATTTAAAAACCCCCACCCGATACAAAAGATAGTGTTTTAAATTACATTTTAAAGTGGGAAAAAAAAAAAACCCCCCCCCCCCCTCCGCATTTCCCCCTTAACCCCCCCCCCCCCCCCCCCCCCCCCCCCCCCCCCCCCCCCCCCCCCCCCCCCAAAAAAAATGACATGGTTAGTTGTCAGTCTTTTTTAATAAAATAGTTACTGGATATTTTTTACACATTTTTAGTTTTTTGTGTACTATTACGTTACTTAGCAAATTTTATACCCCCTTTTTCGCACAAACCCTAACAACACACAAACCCCCTGCCGTTAACCCTGAAAGGTCGGCCCAGGCATCTGCTTCCCCGTGGGGGGGAGAATCGTTATCTTTTAAATCTTTCTGGGGAAGAAAAGGGGGGAGAAGGCAAGAAGACAGAAAATGGACCGAAAAGGAGGGAGTGACAGAAAAAAAGGAACAAAGCCAGAAAGGAAAAGGGGGATCGAAAAGAGGGAAACCCCCCAGAATTTTCGAAGGTAGGGTTATTTTACTGGAGACTGACCCCCCCGGCCTCCCCCCAGGGAAAAAAATAGCGAGAAAAAAAAGGCCTTTGGGGGTTTCCATGAACTAGTCAAAATTCAATATTTACCCAAAGCGCTGAGTTTTTGCTGAAAATAATACCCAAAACCCTGATTTTGGGGATGGGGTAACCCGGTGGTTTTTGATGATGCGCTCGTGATCTGCTGACCCGAGTGAAACTCGTTCATTTTTTCTAGAGCTAACTTTAGTCCGACTCCACTCTCCACAAAAAAGTCTTTCGGGATGGACTTTAAGCTGAGGTTTCGTGTGCAACGCAGGAAAATATTGCGCACACATTAAAACCCGTTTCCCCTTTTTTTGGAAGAGTAGGTATTGTTGCCGGTGGGAACGGGGACAAAATTTATAGAAATATAATACCGGGGGCGGGGAAAAAAAAAAGAATGAGTGTTATTCCATTAACCCTTTAATAAAAAAAATAGTTGTAGATGTGATATTTTGATAAAAGATAGATGTAGGATGTAATAGATAGATAGTAGATAGATAGATGATAGGTAGCTCGATAGAAGATAGATAGACAGACAGACGGCAGATAAGTAGATAGATGATAGCTCGATAGCCGATAGATAGATTTGTAGATAGATAGATAGTAGTGTAGAAGACAGAGATGATGGTAGTAGATAGATAGAAGACAGGGCGACAGACAGACAGGACGGGCGAAGACGTAGATAGTAATAGATAGTAGATAGATAGTAGATAGATAGAAGTAGATGATCGATAGATAATAGGTAGGTAGCTAGCTATAGAAGCTAGTGCTAGTAGTGATGATAGATCGATAGACGAATAGATTAGATAGATAGATAGATGATATTTTAAAATAATAATGGGTAATAGATAGATAGATAGATTTAAAAAATGATGATGTAGAAGACCCGACAGGGGCAGCAGACAGGGCGATAGATACTCCTCTTAAAGGTGCCCTTTCCGGGCTAAAAAACAGTCTACACGACACTTTTTTCCTTTGATTCATCTCAAAGCGAAGCCAATGAAAATCTTTCGCACACGTTAAAAACCGTCCCGCCTTTCGTAAGAGTTTGGTCCCTTGTGTGTGCGGGGGAAAAAGTGACAGAATTTACAAAAAGTACACACGGGGATGAAAGTAAAAAAAAGCACATAAGTGCGTATTTTCCCTTATCCTCGATATAAAAAAATAAAATAAAAAAAAAAATAAAAAAACCCCACTTTAATCCTTCCCTGGGGAAGGGGAATCTATTGAGTGCTTTGTTTTCCTGGTTTATGTTTCGAGCCAGTTTTGTCCCCGAAGTTGAAATAACTCCTTAAAGGCGGCAAAAGCGCAACAAAACACCAACACACAACACAACACACACACACACACACCACACCAACACACACACACACACACACACACACCAACACACACACAAAAACTCAGTAATGGTGAATTGGGAGTTTAGCCAAGACGTAAACATACAAAGTCCCGCGGTTTTGTTTTGTTTCTTAAAAAAGAATCACCCTTTATACCTTCAAAGTCTTTCTTTCTTTTTTTTGTTTTTATTTTGGGATAATTGAAAAATCACTCATGGTCTTTTTTGCTCCGTCCTGTGCGTGTGTATGCTTTTGTCAATTTTTTTCATCCCTTCCGCGGCACCAATGGGCCCACTTTTCCGTAACGCGGTACGGTTTTAACGTGTGCGAAGTAATAATAATTTTAATAACCCAATAAAATAAATAATAAAAATTAATATAAAAATAATAATAATAATGTATGAAATTTTTATAGCGCTGAACTTGTAAAACTACAAAATCAAGCGCTTTTTTATTTTATGCGTGTGTATGCGGTTTTTTAAAAATTTTGTCATTGTTCCCACCGGCACCAATGGCCCCTCTTTGAAACACGGAACAGGATTTAACGTTTTGCGCAAGATTTTCTGCAGCGTTGCACAGGGGGGCCCGGGTTTTTTCTCATCCCAAGGATGTGCTATGGCAGTCACAACGTGACCTCGATTTTTTGTTTTTTCAAAAAATTTTTAAGGAGGGGGGGGAGTGCCGGGGGGGGGGGGGGGGGGGGGGGAGGGGTTTTTGGGGTCAGTGCTGATGCTAACTCCAAGGGGAAAAAATCACCTCGAAAGGGTGTCTGCGCTGGTGTGGTTTTAGTCAGGAAAAGGGATGACTCTCTTGCCAAGATGTTGTCCTGCTGGGGAAAACACTGGGGGAGGAGGGGGAGGAAAAAGAGGCAGCGGGGCAGCAGAGGAAGTGGAGGATGCGAACTAACTCCGATGGACCCCGGCCTGGACAGGCTGTGTGTTGTTGTTTTTGTTGTTTTGCTGTTTTTGCTGTTGTTGTTGTTTTTGCTGCTGTTTGGGGTTTTTGTTGTTGTTGGCTCTTTTAAGGCTGGAGACAGGGCAGATTGTCAGCCTGCGTGAATTGTCATCCACCATTTGGTCTCGATTTCCCTCCTGAGGGCCTCTTGGTCAAGGGATCCTGTGATGTGGTGGTTTTTGGTTGGGGGTGGTGGTGGTGGTGGTGGTGGTGGGGGTGGTGGTGGTTGGTGGTGGGGGGTGGTAATGATGATAAGGTGGGGGGGTGGGTTTTGGGGGGGTGGTTTTGGGGGGGTGGTGGTGGTGGTGGGGGTGGGGGTGATGGTGGTGGTGGTGATGGTGGTGGTGGGTGGTGGTGTGGGGGTGGTGGTGGTGGTGTAGTGGGGGTGGTGATGATGGTGGTGGTCGTAGTGGTGGGGTGGGGGGGTGGTAGTGGTGGTGGTGGTGGTGGTGGTGGTGGTAGTGGTGATGGTGATGATGGTGGTGGTGGTGGGAGGGGGTTGTGATGATGATGATGATGGTGGTGGTGGCGGGTGGTGGTAGGTAGTGGTGATGATGGTGGGTGGTGATGATGTGTGGTTTGGTGTGGGGGGTTGATGGATGATGTGATAGTGGTGGTGGTGGTGGTGGGGGTGGTGGTGGTTAGTGGGTGGTGGTGATGATGGTGGTGGTGTGGTGGTGGTGTGGTGGTGGTGGTGGTGGTGGTGGTGGTGGTGTGGTGGTGGTGTGGTGGTGTGGTGGTGGTGGTGGTGTGGTGGTGGTGGTGGTGGTGGTGGTGGTGGTGGTGGTGGTGGTGGTGTGTGGTGGTGCTGCTGCTGCTGCTGCTGCTGCTGCTGCTGCTGCTGCTGCTGCTGCTGCTGCTGATGATGATGATGATGATGATGATGATTCTAAGTCTGATTCTGATTCTGATGACTCTGATTCTGATGATTCCGATGATTCTGATGATGATACTGATAAACGTAAGCCCTGCTATAACATAAACGATGGATAAGGTTCTACACACTACCAAATGCTAAACCCCACCCTGCCCTGCTTCCACTGTGTGTGTGTGTGTGTGTGTGTGTGTGTGTGTGTGTGTGTGTGTGTGTGTGTGTGTGTGTGTGTGTGTGTGTGTGTGTGTGTGTGTGTATGTGTGTGTGTGTGTGTGTGTGTGTGTGTGTGTGCCTTTCCCATGCAGTTTCTGTGTCCGTTTTCGACACCGGGGGGGGGGGGGGGGGGGGGGGGGGGACGGGCATACGATTGTATCTGGTCAACACAACACGAGCGCTACACCTACATGTATGCATCCATCCATCCATGCTAACAGTTCTTCACGTTTCTGTACAAGCTCACTTTCTCCCTCGTTCTTTCCCTCTGAGCAAACCTGGACATGCTTGCTACCTGGTACAAACCAAACGGACATAGAAACGACCCCACGGCAGTACAGTCCCATCACTAAGTTGTCTGATACAAGAAACGCGAGCCCTAGTCATACACCATGGGGGGTGAAAGGGGGGTACAGTAGACAAAAGCCGTCATGAATGACAAAGAGGTGAAGGTGGCAAGACGGTTTTAGACGCTTCACCTGCCTAACAAGTAAATCAGGAGGTTCTGGGTTTGATTCCCAGCCTTGTCCTTTTCTTCATAAGCTTGACATGAAAATCGAGCTGAATGTGATCTCAGAAGTCGGAATCTGGCTACCTAATTGTGTGTAAAATAACGGTCGCATACGCAAAATCTCACAGTTGGTGAACCTCAGAGCTCTAGCCGAGGAACGAAAAAGCAAAAGCAAAAACAATACCAAAAAAACAATTCAATGTTTAGTCTTTCGGATGGCCCGATTTCGTAGGGCCCGATATACTGACCTTCAAACACTCGTCAGACAACAAAAACTGAAGTGGTTTGGTCATGTCACACCACGCTCCTCTGGTCTTGCTAAAACAATCCTACAAGGCACAGTGAGGGGAGGAGGAAGAAGAAGAAGAAGAGGCAGACAAAGGAAGAGATGGGAGGACAACATTCGAGAGTGGACAGACATGGAGCTGAGAGACACCCTGATGGCGGCTGAGAGACGCGAGGACTGGAGAAAGGTGGTTGACAAAGCTTCGAAGGCGCCCCAAAGGATTCGGAATCCGAGGTATCGGCGACGGGTGACGGCTTTCGGAGGAGGTTCCAAACCAGTCGGACCCGTGTGCTTACGGACTTGTGCTTGTGGAAAGATCCCATGACAGTTGAAAATCGGAATGAGCAGGGAGGTACCTTCCGACTGTCCTAGCAAAATTGGTAGTCCTCTGAATGAGAATATATAAACACAAGGTCCCGTGTGCAAACGCACGCAGAAACATCTTGCACAGACGTTAAAACTTCTTCCGCCTTTCGAAAGAAAAGGCCATTGTGTTTTAGTGGGAACGGTTGAAAACACTTTACAAAACCGCAAGCACACGGGGACCGGATATTTAAAAATAACACAAGTGCTTAGTCATAATCTTTGAAATAAAAGAATTTGAACAAATCTTGAAAATAAATTTAAAGTGTGGCTCTTGGATCACTTGAATTTCAAGCAGGGAATACTACTGTGACCATCACCTTCACCTATCCTGTCTTGGACCGTAGGGGCACCACTGAAGATTTTGCAACCAGCTTCCTCCACTCTCCACGGTCCTCTGCTCTCTGTAGCAAATCGTTCCAACTCAAGGCTACCAGTCCTCCACTCTCTGATGTTGTCTTCCCGTCGTTTTCTCTGTCTGCACATTCATAAGTGGTGATGGTTAATTGGTGTATTACTGTTACTGTTACTGGTTCCGTAACCCGCCAGGGTCGTAGGGGTGCTGCATGGTGGACGAACGGTGGACCAGCTGGCTCCACTTAGCGCGGTCGTGGGCGAGTGCCTGGGTGACACTGAAGTCTTCCCCTGTCCAATCACGGATGTCGTCGGCCCACTTTCTCCTCTGTCTGCCCCGTCTTCTCTTCCCCTGGACTGTTCCTTGCAGGATGGTCTTTGCAAGTCCTTCTGAGCGTGTTACGTGCCCATACCATCTGAGTTTCCTCTTTTTCGCCGTGGTCAGTAGGTCTTCAAAGTCCCGCACTTGTTGAGTGATCTTTCTGCGGACTTCATTGTTGGTGACATGGTCCTTGTATGAGATGCCAAGGCCAATTGGTGTAGACGGTCCACTAAATCGGATAACTCCGCTGGGGCTTTGATATACTCAAGCCAAGATAAATTCCCGCAAGCTTAGTAGAAGCCCAGAATAGGTATCCCTGGCTCGCTTCCTAGGTAACAGCTCCCCCAGATCTTCGCCTCTTTTTATTTATTTATTTATTTTATTCTTTTATATCGAGGATAATGGAATAAGCACTTATGTGCTTTTTTACATCCAGTCCCCGTGTGTATACGATTTTGTGAATTCTGTCATCGGAACAGGATTATAACGTGTGCGCAAGATGTTCTGCGTGCGTTCGCACACGGGGCCTCGGTTTACAGTCTCATCCGAAGGACTTTTGGGGAGAGTGCAGTCTGCACTGATGTTAACTCCAGAGGAAAAATCCTCTTGAACGGGAATCGAACCTGGGTTGTCAGATTGCGAGCGCAATGTTCTAACCACTAGGCTATCTTCCTCTGAGGACTCAGGGGTGGCTTCACACACACACACACAAACACACACACACAAACACAAACACAATTGTATTGTCATTAAGCCATACTCCTATTTTCAGACTCCTCTGATATAAGGATAGCTTCAAGTTATATTAATTGGAAAGCTGGTATTTTTGCTGTTTGATGTTTCTGGGGTTGGTTATTGTTTTTGTTTGTTGTTTTTTTTTGGTTGTTGTTTTGTTTTTGTTTGTTGTTTTTTTTTGGTTGTTGTTGGTTTTTTCTTTGTTTTTTGTTTTTGTTTTTCCAGAATTCTTGTTTATGCTTTTTTCATAATAGTTGTTTATTACGATTGATTAGTTATATGCATACCCCTCCCCCCTACACACACACACACAAGCACGTGCGCGTGCGCACGCACACACACGCACACGCGCACACACGCACACACACACATACACACACTTTCCTGTCTGATATCACTATTTAGTGGAAGGACGTTAAACTGAAGAACTACTACTACACACACACAAACACAAACGCAAACACACACAAACACACACATACACACAAACACAAACACACACACACACACAAACACACAAACACACACACACACACAAACACACACACAAACACACACACACCACACACACCACACACAAACACACACACACGCGCACACATACACACAAACACACACACAGAACACACACACACACAGAGAACATACACACACACACAGAAACACACACACACACACACACACAACACAAACAACACACACACAAACACACACACACAAACACACGCACGCAGAACACACACACATACATACATACACACAAGCACGCGCGCGCGCGCACACACACACACACACACACACACACACACACACACACAAACACACCGCATGCACACGGGGACTTGATATTTTTAAAAAATCAAAAAACAGGAGGATGGTAGGGGATTCTGTGAGTTCTCGATGAAGGACATGCAGATACTGGTGTTGTTCTTCAATTTAACGTCTATTCACATTTAGTGATATTAGACACAAAAAGGCAAACAATTCCGAATAAAAAGGTTAAAGAACTGTCTAACCATATTACAATGAAAGAAGTGAATTTACCTTGTGAAGAACTCTATAACTAATTAAACTAACGACAGATAAAAAAAAAATACACGTCATGTATTCCACGCCAAAAGAACATTGGGAAAAAAAGGTAACAATTTCGAAAACTATACCATAATGGGTAGAATGCCTATGCTTCAAATCAATAAATGACATCTTTACTTGTGCTATGGCAAATTACTAACACAAATCTCTTTCAACAGCAAAGCAATTTATTTCACAGAGCAATGTGCAGTTATTCAAAACCTTATGCAAAGATCTCTCACGAATGGAGGGAAGGTGCTTTTTAACACTTGACTGACATTCGAGAAGAATATGAATGTTTGAGATACTGGGTGTGTGTGTATGTGTGTGTGTGTGTGTGTGTGTGTGTGTGTGTGTGTGTGTGTGTGTGTGTGTGTGTGTGTGTGTGTGTGTGTGTGTGTGTGTGTGTGTGTGTGTGTGTGTGTGTGTGTGTTTTAGAGTGATGTATTCGTGATCTGCTCACCCGGGTTCGATTCCCGTTCAAGAGAAATTTTCCTATGGAGTTAACATCAGTGCAGACTCCACTCTCCTCAAAAGTCCTTCGGATGAGACTATAAACCGAGGCCCTGTGTGCGAACACACTCAGAACATCTTGCTCACTCGTTATAACCCTTTCCGCTTTTCGGAAGAGGCCATTGTGTGCCGGTGGGAACGGATGACAAAATTTACAAAACTGCATACACACGGGGATTGGATGAAAAAAGCACATGAGTGATTATTCCATTATCGTCGAAGTAAAAGTATAAAATAAAATAAATAAAACAGAGAGAGAGAGATAGAGAGAGAGAGCTCGAACTCGAATTCGAATTCGAATGTTTTAATGAGGGTAAATGGATAAGCCAGGGGCTTCTTTACACCAGGCCCTCATGAAAAAATGGAAACCAACAGACAAACAAACATGAAGAAATACATAACGTATACACAATGAAGCTGACAATAAACTGAATCACTTAGTTAACCATGCAATCAACTACCCACTTTATCAGTCAATTATATGATGAACCAACCAGTCAATACAAATTGACTAATTACATATCTATACACATCACATTTTCCCTTACACATTAGGGTACATTCACACTATTGTCATCCACACTCGCATTTCAACAACCAAACGAACCAGTCAGCCCAGCTTTTTAAAAGTCAGAGTCAAAAAAGGAAGCGACTGATTTTTACATCAGCTATTGCAATGAAAGTAAACCATCTTACAACTCTGTCCACAGTCACTAGTTTATGAACGCAACACACCGCGCGCGCACACACGCACACACACACACACACACACGCACACACACACACATACACACACACTCACATACACACACATACCGGCACAAACAAACTCATACATGCACACGAATCAAAATAAATACCCATACAAATAAATATATCATCCAACATGACACTATACCTCACAAATTTAAATCATTCTACTGTATCAGAACAAAACACAAGCGCATTACTGATAAACCTGCACAAGCACATCATTAGAACGCAGAACATCTTGCGCACACGTTAAATCCTGTTCCGCTTTTCGTAAGTGTAGGCCATTGTGTGCCGGTGTGAACAAATGACAAAATTTACAAAACCACATACACACGGGGACTGGATGTAAAATATCAATAAGTGCTTATTCCATTATCCTCGATATAAAAGAATAAGATAAATAAATACAAATACAAATAAAATAAATTACTGACAAACCTACATGCAGACATGGTATGAGAGAGAGAGAGCACACATACAGAGACACAGAGTGAGAGAACACACACATAGAGAGAGAGAGCGCACACATGTACAGCACACACACACACATACTCACACACTTACACACACACACACCAGCACACTTATACACATACACAGAGCACACACACACACACACACACACACACACACACACACACTTACACACACACACACCAGCACACTTATACACATACACAGAGCACACACACACACACACACACACACACACACACCAGCACACTTATACACATACACAGAGCACACACACACACACACACACACACACACACACACACACACTTATACACATACACAGAGAACACACACACACACACACACACACACACACCAGCACACTTATACACATACACAGAGCACACACACACACACACACACACACACACACACACACACACACACACAACTTACACCAGCATGCCTCTGCATGTCATTCAGCCAATACTCACATTACCCCCTCACCCGCACCCCCAATCCTCCACCCCACCCCCACCCCCAAACAGCCCACTTTCTCCAGTCCCCCTATATGTG
>CM054161.1:34521100-34526100 GCA_028751875.1 Rapana venosa
CATGCCCTGCAAATAGGCAGTAACCCGAAACAAAACCAACCCAAACCTTCACTGTCAGTATTACAGTGTGAGGGCATAGAGATACAATAATCATTAGTAGTATCTACAGACAGATCAACCATTATTGAATGGAAATATCGTTGATAATGTGAGATAGGAATGGGAAGAAGATGCATGCCCATCTATCTGTCTGTCTGTCTGTCTGTCTGTCTGTCTGTATGTATGTATGTATGTATGTATGTATGTATGTCACCGTTTGTGTTCTGTATGCTGTAATAAAACAACGCTAGGAGTATACAGAAATGACGGTTAATGTATCACTGTTTTATGTTCTCTTCTGACAAATTGTGCCAAGAAGACACACACACACACACACACACACACACACACACACACACACACACACACACACACACACACACACACACATACACAAAACACACTCAATGTACTATCTGAAAATAAAATTAAAAAAAATAAAAGTTTGACTCTGACTTTGACACTAACACGCTCACGCACGCACACACACACACACACACACACCTATCAGATAGATATGACCTAGATTGGTAATAATGGTCTATTGTTGTCTGTCATATGAACACCCCCAAAAATGCGTTACGCTGCCGTTAAGCGCCTGACAAGTCAGGCCCAGCGCATCTGACTCCGGCGTGAAAGAGAATTGCTATCTTTTAAGTCTTTCTGGGAGGGGGGGGGGGGGGGGGGGGGGGGGGGCAGGAGAATGGACCAAGAAGGCAGGAAAATAGACAAGAAGGAGGAGGTGACAGGAAGAAAAGGAACAGGGGCAGAAACAAAAAGAGAGAGACAGAGACAGACAGACAGACAGACAGACAATAAAGAGGGAGTTCCTTGCACAGAATTTCCAGATGGTAGGGATGCTATCTATACTGACAGGACTCTGGCATCCCTAAAGGGGGTGGTGTGGGGGTGAGATAATAATAATAATAATAATAATAATAATAATAAATAATAATAAATAATATATTATTAATAATAATAATAACAATAATAATAATAATAATAATAATAATAACAATAATAATAATAATAATAATAATAATAATAATAATAATAATAATAATAATAATAATAATAATATAAAATAATAATAATATAATAACAATAATAATAATAATAATAAATGGAATTTATATAGCGCTATATCTTGCAGAGACAAATCAAAGCGCTTGCACTCAACTCATTCTTACACAGTCATACAACCAGTAACAACTAATAGTTCCATCAAGTCCAAATGTGCACGCACGCACGCACGCACGCACGCACGCACGCACACACACACACACACACACACACACACGAAGAACAGCAGAAGGTGCCCTACAGTAACTCTGTATGGAATGTCTCGAAAGACTAGTTTGTCTTTCTCACCCTGTTATTATCACTCGAAAACCCTTGTTCTTTACAAACTAACTATAATATACATCTTTTTTTGGGGGAACGGGTAGCTCAGTAGTCGGAGCATTCACTTTTCCTCAGCCAAGTTAAGCAGCGTCGAGCGTAGTTATCACTTGGATGGGTGACCGTTTGCGCGCCTTGGCTTTAGTACAGTTCCCCCAGTTCACCCAGCTGTAAATGGGTACCTGTCCTCTTTAGAGTCAGGGAAGGTAAAGCAGCGAGGGAGAGGAGATGGGCGCCACCCTCAATATGCTGGCCCCTGGAGAAGTTGAGGTCTCTGATGCCTCGCTCCCCTACGACCACATAGGTTATGGGACACCTTTACCTTTATTTTTATATGTATCGGTACGGGTGGGGTGATATTTTAAGTGACAACAGAAAGTCTGATGGGATAGCCTGGTGGTTAGAGCGCTTCACGTTGGCTCGAGAAATGAAGACCCGGGATCGAGTCCAGGTTCAAGCCATCATCGAGACACCCATTTAAGGGATTTGTTTCCCCCTGGAGTTAAAATTTGTTGCCGACTCCACTCCACCAAAGGTAAAGCAGCGAGGGAGAGGAGATGGGCGCCGCTGCCCTCAGTATGCTGGCCCCTAGAGAAGTTGAGGTCTCTGACATCTCGCTCCCCTACGACCACATAGGTTATGGGACACATTTACCTTTTACATATATAAGTCAGAAGAAAAGGAAACAGAAAATACTAAGTAAGACCACAAAAAAGGAGAAAGGACTGAATAAATGGTAAAGTTGAGAAACACGAAAGAAGTATCAGCTTTACAAAGGGATGATAATTGATGATGATGATGATGATGATGATGATGATGATGATGATGATGATGATGATGATGATGATGATGATGATGATGATGATGATGGTGGTGGTGGTGGTGGTGGTGGTGGTGGTGGTGGTGGTGGTGGTGGTGGTGGTGGTGTGTGATGATGATGATGATGATGATGATGATGATGATGATGATGATGATGATGATGATGATGATGATGATGATGATGATGATGATGATGATGATGATTTCTTCAGATGATGATGATGGTGATTTCTTCAGATGATGATGATGATTTCTTCAGATGATGATGATGATGGTGGTGATGACGACGGTGATGATGATGATGATGATGATGATGATGATTTTTTCAGATGATGATGGTGATGATGATGATGATAAATCTTCATATGATGACGATGATCAAGAAGATGATGCTGATAATAATAAACGGAATTAATACAGAGTACATCATCATTATATACTCTAAAATATCTCACTGACACTTACACCAACTGTCACCTCTCTCTCTCTCTCTCTCTCTCTCTCTCTCTCTCTCTCTCTCTCTCTCTCTCTCTCTCTCTCTTCTATCTCTATCTCTATCTCTATCTCTCTCACACACCATTCATAACAGCAATGATCTAGAACTAATGACACCTAACTGTAATGGCAGTGACGATGGAAGGGAAATAATTATCATAATTTTGACCATCAGTGCCTCATCAATATTTTCTCTTCTGCCCATGCTCACAGTAGGTCAGTAAACCAGACAGACAAACTCAAGCGGGAATACCAGCCGCTTTGGCGCAGTGGTTGCTGTTAGCGCCTTGGGTTACCGACTAGAAGATCGCGGGTTCGAGTCCCATAAGTTTGCCAATGCATTTTTCGGACTCCGGCTGGCTCCTACCCAAAGTGAGTGTGCTGTGGTGCTCATTGAGAAGACTTGGGACCATACATAGTCCAGCTTCATCCACTTTACGGATGCGAGTTTAAGACACAACACGCAAATCCGGCATAACTCAGTCAAGGGTCCAGGGCCCATTTCTTTTACCAAGTCCAAGTGCGGGTCAGTTCCTGCTACAATAATCAGCACCAACTGGGATGGAATGGATAGCAGCTGAGAGGAGCTGAAAGTGAGGGAAACTACTGACCACAGCTGTGAAGAGTGCTGCTCAACTTTCCTGACCAACACTGCAGGTGTCTGTATCTCTCGGGCCCGGTTGACGCCGGGATATGGTTAGGATAGGTTGCGTGGAGTACAGCCCTGTCACGTAGTCTAAAAGCACATGCACTACCATAGCAGCATTGGTACATCATCATCATCATCATCGATCATCATTCAATGAATCGGTGGCTCCAGGTGCTTATGTCTCATGGTGACTTGTTTTGGTGTCCAACCCCCCCCCCCCCCCCACCACCACCATCCCCCATACACTTCTGTGCCTGCGGCGAGTTAGTGTCAAAGCTTTCTGGGGTTGGAAGTTCAAAATGGGGATGGTCAATGGGTAGACGTTTTATTTTTTTATTATTTTATTTTATTCTTTTATATCGAGGATAATGGCATAAGCACTCATGTGCATTTTTACATCCAGTCCCCGTGTGTATGCGGTTTTTGTGAAGTTTGTCATCTGTTCCCACCGGCACACAATGGCCTACTCTTACGAAAAGCGGTACAGGATTTTACGTGTGCGCAAGATGTTCTGCATGCGTTCGCACACGAGGCCTTGGTTTATAGTCTCATCCGAAGGAGAAAAGGGCAGGAAAATGGCCCGAGAAGGCAGAAAATAGACAAGAAGGAGGAGATGACAGGAAGAAAGAGAACAAGGCAGAAACAAAGAGAGCGGTAGAGAAGAGGGAATTTCTAGCGCATAATTTGCGGAAGGTGAGGATGCTGTTTATACTGACAGGCTCCCGGGCATCTTCACGGAGGTAGTTCCTGGCGGTCTAAGCACAGAGCCTCTGGGGTAGTGAAAGGGTAGAACAACAATCTTCTTGTTTTTTGGCCACGCCGACCACAGAGGCCATGGAATATCGGGGCTGTGGGTAGAACTCAGTACACATTTGTAATGGAAGCGCTCTGATTTGTAATTGCAAGATATAGCACTCTATAAATTCCATATATTATTATTATTATTATTATTATTATAAATGGAGTCAAACTACTACGTTTTACACACGTTGTAACTTGCAAATAACAATGTTCATTGTTGGGGTTTTTTCTTTTTTTCTTTTTAGTTCCTCGGCCACAGCTTCACGGTTCACCAATGGTGAAAATTTTATCGATGTGTCCGGGGTTTTTTTTGCCCATCATGAAGGTAGCCGCATTCCGACTTCGGGGATGTTGTCCAAACACGACACCGGCATGCAATGCATTTTTTTTTAAAGTTGTCATCCTGTCCTACAGTCACACGATGGCGTACTCTTTCAAAAGACAGAACGGGATTTAATGTGTGTACAAGATGCTCTGCGTGTATTCGCACACCGGATCTGGAGACGGGACAGTCTAGTGGTTAGAACATTGCGCTCGCAATCTGACGACCCGGGTTCGATTCTCGTTCAAGGGGGATATTTTCCCCCGGATTTAACAACAGTGCAGACTCCACTCTCCCCAAAAAGTCCTTCGGATGAGACTATAAACCGAGGTCCCGTGTGTGAACGCACGCAGAACATCTTGCGCACACGTTAAATCCTGTTCCGCTTTTCGTAAGAGTAGGCTATTATGTGCCGGTGGGAACAGATGACAGAATTCACAAAACGCAAACACACGGGGACTGGATGTAAAAAAA
>CM054161.1:34531100-34536100 GCA_028751875.1 Rapana venosa
TTAGTTCGTTTTTATTCTTTTCTTTTGTGTGTTTTATTTTATTTTATTTTATTTTTATTTATTCTTTTATATCGAGGATAATGGAATAAGCACTCATGTGCTTTTTTACATCCAGTCCCCATGTGCATGCGGTTTTGTCAATTGTGTCATCTGTTCCCACCGGCGCACACAATGGCCTACTTTACGACATTCGGAACAGATTAACGTGTGCCAAGATGTTCTCTGTGTGTGGTGTGTGTTAGTTGTGTGTTGTGTGTGTGTGTGTGTGCGTGTTATTGTTGGTGTGTGTGTGGTGCGCGTGGGGCGTGCGGTGCGTGCGTGCTGCCTGTGAGCGTGGTGTGTGTGGTGTGTCCGCTTGTTCGTTTCGTTCGTTCTCTATTTCATTCCTTCTTTCGTGGGTTTTATTTTTTCTTTCTTGTATCTCTAGGACTTGCTGCATAAAAATATAATATATTGTATTCTTTTAATCTTGCAAGACTTTGGGGTTGTTTTGTAGATTTCTTTTGTTGTTGTTGTTTTTTTGCCATTCCCTCGCCTAGAGCTTTGAGGTTCACCAATGGTGAGATTTGGCGTATGCCCCACCGATTTAGCCCACCACTTAGGTAGCTGCATTTCGACTTCGGGGTCATCTTGTGAGTGTTGATATTGGGATATAAGTGTTGATAAGCGTTGATATTGGGATATAAGTGTTGATAAGTGTTGATATTGGGAATAAGTGTTGATAAGCGTTGATATTGAGATATCAGACGTGTAGATAAGTCGTTGATATTGAGATATGGTTTAAGTGTTGATATTTGTGATATAAATTGTTGGGTAAGCGTTGATAATGTGATATAATGATTGATAAGCGTTGATATGTGATTTAAGTTGATGATAAGTGTTATACTGTTATCCATATCTACTACACCTCAGCTCTAGGTGTATTTCTTTCTCTTATTTCATATCCTTTTTTTTTTCTTCCTTCCTTTCTTTCACTATCTGTATGTCCTGGTCTTGTCTGTTTTTCTTCTCTTGGGTCGTAATGTGTTTTTTAAGTTTTAGCGTCTTTTTTTATTAAGAAATCGTCCGTTCTTCTTTCTCTTTTTCTGTCTGTTTTTTGTTTGTTTGTCGTTGGGTTTTTGGTGCCTTTTTCTTGTTTTTTGTTTCGTATTTTCTTCTTTTATTTTATCCTGTCCCTATTTTACTTTGGGGGTGGGGGGGTTATTTCTCTTTTTCACACATTCTCTTTTCATTTTCCTTTTTCTTGTTTCATTTTTGTTACCTGTTTCTTTCTCTCTTTTTGTCTTCATCTTCTTTCTTCTTTCTTCTTTCTATTTTTCCAGTTGTTTCTTTTCTTTTGTTTATTAATTTCTTTCTCTGCCTTTCTTTCTTTTCTTAATTCAATTTTACATTCTCTTTCTTCTTCACTCTCTCTCTCTCTCTCTCCTCCCTCTCCTCTCAATCTTCCGCAAACCTCAGTCTCTCTCTCCCTCTCTCTCTCTCTCTTTCCTCTCTGTCTATCTTTCTGTCTATCTTTCTATCTTTCTTTCTTTCTTCACTTTGTCCATGGACACTTTCCTTTTGGATCATTCTTCTCTCTTCCTTTTTTTTCCTTTCAGTTTACGTTTGTTTTCCCCTCCTTTTTTTTCTCTTTTTTTTAAACTTTATTTCTTGTTTTTCTCCCCCCCCCCCCCCCCCACCCACCCCTACCCCCCGAACCCACCGACCTCCCAGTCACCACGGCAAACACCCTCCCCGCCACCACCCCCCACCCACCATACCCCCTCCCCCCATGTTTTTTGTGTTTTTTTTCTGATCGTCCTTGTTTTTCCTTCTTTGTTGTTTTCTTTTTTTTTTTTTTTCCTTCTTCTTTTGTTTTTTCTTCTTTGGGTTTTTCTTTTTCTTATCCGTGTCTTTATTTCTGATTCTGTGGTTTCGATTTGATACGTCCGTAACTCTCGCGTCTTATATCATCTGGACTTTTTTCTGGCTTTCTTTCAAAAATCGTTTTTTCTTTGATTGGGCTTCTTCCTCCGTTCTTTCCTTTCTTCTTGACTTTTATTCTTCTTTCTTTTCTTTCGTTCTGGTCTTCTTTTCTTTTTCTTTTCTAGTTTTTTTTATTTGCTTGCTTGAATTTTTTTTTTGTCTTTGGGTCCTTTGTTATGTGCACTCTTCTGGTAATGAAATAGTTTAAACGTTTATAGTCCTGTGGTACTTTTCTGGTTATTAAGGGAAAAGAGAGTTTCGTTGTTTTATTTTTTTTTTGTACACGATATAATGTCAAAGGTGAACTGGATAGCTCAGTGTCGGAGCACGAAATCGCTTTCCCCCCCGACCAAGTTAAGCAGCGTCGAGCGGGTTTACCACTTGGATGGGTGACAGTATTGCGCGCCCTTGGCTTCAGAACAGTTCCCCCAGTTCACCCAGCTGTAAATGGGTACCTGCCCTCTTTAGGGTCAGGGAAGGTAAAGCAGCGAGGGAGAGGAGATGGGCGCCGCCGCCCTCAATATGCTGGCCCCTAGAGAAGTGAGGTCTCTGACGCCTCGCTCCCCTACGACCTTATAGGTTATGGGACTCCTTTACCTTTACCTTTACCTATAATTTCAGATGGGATTTGGAGTAGCGTCCACATTGCTGTTGCGAGATAGACGATTTTCCGCTTTTCTTGTAAGAGTTCTATCTAGATAAAGAAATGGTTAAAAAGGAAAAGAAAGAGAGAGGGGGGGAGAGGGAGGGAGGGAGGGAGGGGGAGGGAGGGAGAGAGAGGGAGGAAGAGAGAAAGAGAGAGAATTCTGAACTGTAAAATTATTTGTACTTCGGTCTTAGGACGCATACAAGAGAGAGAGAGAGAGAGAGAGAGAGAGAGAGAGATGAAGAGAGGAGAGAGAGAGAGAGAGAGAGACAGACAGACAGACAGAGACAGACAGAGAGACAGAGACAGACACAGAGACAGACAGAGACAGACAGAGACAGAGACAGAGACAAACACACACACACACATACATACATACATACATACATACATACATAATTATACACACACATGTGTGAAAGAACATTCTTATAATTATAAACTCTTAAAATTCTTATCATCCTCTGTGTGTGTATGCGCGAATGCGCGCGCGGGCGCGTGTATGCGCGTGCGTATCTCAAATCTCACTGGATCCAGTTTTTACTTCATCTGTCTCTGTTGTCTCTCTGTCTTGTGTCCCTCTGTGTAGGAACATGCCAATACTTGCCAGATGTTTATTCGATACATCCGAGACTGTTTATTGCCTCCCCCCCCCCCAAAATTGGATTGAGAGTCCAGAAAATGTTGATTGTTATACAGATTGCATGGCACACACCCGAAAATGGTACTTGTTTAAAAGATTGGTCAGGGGGATGGGGTGGGAGGGGGGGGGAAGGGATAGCTTCATGGTTAGAACGTTGCGTTCGTGATCTGATGGCCTGGTTTCGAACCACTACCTAGGTACTCGGTTCAATTCAAGGGGATTTTGCCCTTGGAGTTAACATTACTAGTGGATTTTTTTCCCCTGCAGTTAACATTACTAGGGGATTTTGCCCTTGGAGTTAACATTACTAGGGGATTTTGCCCCTGGAGTTAACATTAGTAAGGGATTTTGCCCCTGGAGTTAACATTACTAGGGGATTTTGCCCCTGGAGTTAACATTACTAGGGGATTCTGCCCCTGGAGTTAACATTACTGCTGGCTCCACAGCAGCATTCATTCAATTCAAGGGGATTTTGCTGAGAAACGGAAACTGAACCATTTGTTTAACTATGGTGACGGGATAGCTCAGTGGTCAGAGCACTTGCTTTCCCCAAGATAAGGTTAAGCAGCATCAAGCGTGGTTACCACTTGGATGGGTGACTGTTTGCGTGCTTTGGCTTCAGTACAGCTCCCCCCCCCCCCCCCCCCCCCCCCCCCCCCCGCCCCGCCCGAAGTTCACCCAGCTGTAAATGGGTACCTGCCCTCTTTAGGGTCAGGGAAGGTAAAGCAGCGAGGGAGAGGAGATAGGCGCCGCCCTCAATATGCTGGCCCTTGGAGAAGTTGAGGTCTCTGACACCTCGCTCCCCTACGACGCTATAGGTTATGGGACACCTTTACCTTTTTACCTTTTAGGTTTAACTGAAGGGATGTAACAAGTGAATGGTCTTAAGTCATGCTGGATATGGCAGATTTCCTTTTAGATTTACCCAGTCTGTATCTTGTTTGTTTAGGAGCTAATTTTGCTGATGGTGTTGTAGCTCAACACACACACACACACTGTGTCCCATGTAGATAATTATGCTATGGACCTTACATAGATGGCCCTATATTTAATAAAAAGAAAATTCATCCCTTATTCAATAGATCATCTGGAAATTAAAAAACTGGACTTTGATAACATGAAAAAAGAAAATGCATTGCTTATTTATTGTACCATCTGGAAATTTAGAAAAATTCTTTAACTCATGTAAGAAATACAGATAAATGCTAAAGTACCTGCTAGTGGTTGACCCATATTTGATGTTAGAGGTTCTAATGGCTTTACCAGCTTTCTTGAAGAGGGTGCAACAGAAAATATTTCAAACAGAAACCCGTTTTATTATATTTATGTGTTCCCATAACCTATACGGTCTTTAGAAAGCGAGATGTCAGAGACCTCAGCTTCTCTAGGGGCCAGCATATTGAGGGTATCGCCCATCTCCTCTCCCTCGCTGCTTTACATTCCCTGACCCTAAAGAGGCAGGTACCCATTTACAGCTGGATGAACTTGAGGGACTGTACTGAAGCCAAGGTGAAAAGTCAACCATTCAGTTGATAACCACGCTCAACACTGCTTAACCTTAGCTAGGGAGAAGCGAATGCTGTGACCACTGAGCTATCCCACGACCCCTTATCCGTCTGGTATCCTGTAAAAGGTCAAGGTAAAGGTAAAGGTGTTCCATAACCTATGTGGTCGTAGGGGAGCGAAGTCAGAGACCTCGGCTTCCCTAGGGGCCAGCATATTGAGGGTGTCGCCCATCTCCTCTCC
>CM054161.1:34541100-34546100 GCA_028751875.1 Rapana venosa
TCTTGTCTTTTCCCCCACAAAGCGTTCTGACGAGTATCGGTACTACTACTGCCCAGTACTAGAACGAAAGTAACTGGGGCACTCACTTGACTGAGCAAAAACACTCGTTTTGCAGTTTACCTAGCCCACCTTCAATTTTACCCTCCTTGCATACTTCAGCAAGTTGTTGTGCAACTTTTCGCTTGGATTGTTGCCAACAATTGTTTAGAAAAAGGCTATACGGGCGGTACTTTGCAATGAATCCTCAGCTTTCAAACTGAAACCATGTAAACAGACGCCATTTTGGCTCGATCACGTGACGCGACCGGACCATTGGGTTACAGCAAATCTGAGTTCAGAGTTCACACATACCATATATGGAAGTCTCGCCGGTCTCAGTATAGAGAAATCCCCGACCTTTACTCAGAACTGTTCAAACTAGGTCAGCTATAAATGGCCTAACGGTGTAAGGGAAGTAATAAGCTCTCTACTGATATACGGCATGACTAGGTTTCGCGAGTGTACGCGATCGTATTTGGGACCGAAAATTTCGATTTTTTGTACACAACAGGGAGAAAATCGAACACACTAGGTATTTATTAAGGCTTTTATTGCAAGAAAATACATGTTTTTTATGCAAAATAAGTTAAGAATCCATAAGTACATATATTTTACTGACTAATTTTGGTAAAATCTCAAAAATGGTCAGATAGTCGATTTTTCACATTTTCACTGCAGAACATCGCCTTTTAACAAGAATCCCAAGAGTAGAATCACGTTTACTATCAGTCAGATTTTTGGTAAGGGTTTTTTTTGGTTTGTGGTTTTTTGGTTGCTTTTTTTTGGGGGGGGGGAGGGGGAGGGGAGACGGGCTTTAGTTATTGTGTAGTTCAGCTGAAATAAGTGTCAAATTCTGTACATTTTAGGAGGTACTAAAACAGAGAGAGAAAGAGCAGAAGCAATGTTGAATTTTAGAGAAGGAACTAATTGAGTAGGCTGATGTAGCCAAGGAAGTAAGGAAGCTGGGATTGATCTTGGGAATAATTATTGTTTTTAAAAAAAAATAATAATAATAATAACCGAAGCACAGTCGGTGTCTAGTAATGGTACGATCTCTGTTGTGGGGGATCGTTTTTTGGTGGACTGACTTTGACCAAGTTCCCTAGAGAAGTGTTAGTTTTCACTGTAAACGTTTTTCTGTTGTTTGTTGTTTGTTAGTTGTTTTTGTTTCAAACAGAAATTGAAATGTGTTGCAACGTTTGAAATAATGTCAGTTGAGAAATTGCAGAGTAAATGGAACATCAGACGCGGGTAGGTAGGCTGACAGACACACAGACACACACAGACACACAGACACAGGCACACACACACACACACACACACACACACACACACACAGGCACACACACACAGGCACACACAGAGGCAGGTACACACACAGACACAGACATAGACACACAGAGGCAGGTATACACACACACACACACACACACACACACACACACACACACACACACACACACACACACACACACACACACATGTGCGCGCATGCGTGACTGGCAGACCAGAACAGAACAGAATAAAATGTTATGTTCTGAAGGTAATATTGTAAGTAAAACTACTTTTTCTTTAAACCAGCCTCAAACAGAGAGTGAGAGAGAGAGAGAGAGACAGACAGACAGACAGACAGACAGACAGGCAGACAGACAGAGAGCACACATAACAGAATGTATATTGACTCTTATTTCTTTTCTGGACCTTCTAATGCATAACGGGATAGCTCTGTGGTCAGAGCACTCCCTTTCCCCAAGCTAATGTTAAGCAGCATCGAGCGTGGTTACCAAGTGGATGGGTGACCGCTTACGCGCATTGGCTTCAGTACAATCCCCCAGTTCACCCAGCTGTAAATGGGTACCTGTCCTCTTTAGGGTCAGGGAAGGTAAAGCAGCGAGGGAGAGGAGATGGGCGCCGCCCTCAATATGCTGGGCCCTGGAGAAGCTAAGGTCTCTGATGCCTCGCTCGCCTAGAACCACATAGGTTATGGGACATCTTTACCTTTTGTCAATGTTATTATAAATGGTATAAACATGGACAATCTTGGTCTGTATCGAGAGCTTCATAAGTTATTGACGCCAGTCAAGTGTCAAGGTCTGTGGTCAACTGTTTTCAGGACGGACTCTGTAGCCGAGTGGTTAAGACCGTTCGATTTCAATCCCATGGATCCATGAAGTCGTGGGTTCCAACCTTGGCAGTGTCTGGCGAACTTTAAAGTGGGGATTTTTTTTTTTTTTTTTTACGATCTCCCACCTCAACTTCAAGTGCAGACCCGCCAATGTACGTCTTTATTCCCTTGGTGTGTATACGCATGCCGAAGTTCAAATATGCACGTTAAAGATCCCGTAACTCATGCCAAGCGTTCAGTGGGTTCATCATCATCATCATCATCATCAGTCCCGTGACCTTGGCGGTCGTGGAGGAGACACGAAAGACGATGCCGTGGTAAGCCTCCTCCATCCATCTCGGTCCTCGGCTCTGCGCAGTAGTGCCGAGTCATTCATCCTGGTCCATTCTCTGATGTTGTCCATCCATGACTTGTTCTGTCTTCCCCTCTTTCTGCCACCTTCGTGTGTTCCCTGCAGTACTGTTTTTGGCAGAGTGTTGTGGCGAGTGACGTGGCCGAACCATGTCAGCTTTTTCTTCTTGACGATGGTGAGAAGGGGTTCCTGTGGACCTGCCAGCCGTGTTATTTGACTCTTGACAAATTCATTGGTCTTTCGTTCTCTCGGTCTCGTTCTTTCGTTCAGTGGGTTACGGAAACACAAACATATACCCAGCATTCATCCCCGAAGTCGAAATGCTGCTACCTTCATGCTAGGCACAAAAAAGAAAACACAAACCGGTCGCATACTCAAAAATTTACCATCGGTGATCCTAGGAGCTCTAGCTGAGAAACGAGAACCAAAAAAAAGAGGGAAGAGATGTTTTTATTTATTTTTATTTATTTTATTCTTTTATATCGAGGATAATGGAATAAGCACTTATATGCTTTTTTTACATCCAGTCCCCGTGTGTATGCGGATTTGTGAATTCTGTCATCTGTTCCTACTGGCACACAATAGCCTACTCTTACGAAAAGCGGAACAGGATTTAACGTGTGCGCAAGATGTTCTGCGTGCGTTCGCACACGGGACCTCGGTTTATAGTGGTCTAGAATCTGGGATGTGTGGGTATGTACAGTGTGGCCTGTGATGTATGCCTAAGTTATTTGTTGACAAAATGGGAAGGGTCCCTAGGTGTGTGTGAATCCAAGAATCAAGAATCAAAAACCAAAAACGTTATTGCCATTCAGTCAGAACTAGACTTATTTGACACCAAACACAATAAACATAGTCAACATTTCCTAAAAGATATAGATTCTTAGATTGTATGTATTTTGTCTATGCTCTGCCTCGTCTGGAAAAAGAATCATGCACATATTTGATCATGTCTAACAGATAGTCCTCGTTGGTGAAAAACTTACTCACATTCTCGTTGATATTCGTGACATTTCTTTGTTTATTTTTAACATAAGATTAAAAAAAATTCTTTCTTAGATCATCATATAATTCACAATCATCAAGCAAGTTATGGTCGTCTTCTATTTCATTACACCACTTACATTTTCTTTCTTTTTTTCATTTGGCATATATATTTGTATATCTCACCTTGCTCTATCATTAATTCATCGGAGCTGGTGTGAAATCTACTGAATATGCGCCTATAATTTTCGTTCCTGCATATCAATAGGTATGGTTCTAATCTATAAACATGTGAAATCATCATCATTAACCATTACACCCAGTGGTGTGTAGGGCAGCAACAAAGCGCTTCCACTCCTGCCTATCCTGGGCCAACCTAGTCACTGATCCCCAAGAGTGCTGCATGGCCTTCATCTCACTTTCTACAGTCCTCCTCCACGTTGCTTTTGGTCTTCCTTTCTTTCTCCTTCCTTCTGGGGTCCAGTGCAATGCTGTTCTTGTGATTTGACTGTGGGTCTCTTCGGAGGATGTGCCCAATCCACTTCCACCGTCGACTGGTGATGATGGTTCCAATATCTTCTTGCCTGCATCTCCGAGGTAGGTCTTCATTGGAGATCTTCTCTGGCCAAAAGATCCGGAGAATTCTTCGGAGGCATATGGTGTGAAAGGATCGAAGTTTGGTAAGATCCGCCTCCGTCATCGTGAAATAGAGTTGTAAAAATGTTGTGTGTGTGTGAGTGTGTGTTGTGTGTTGAGTGTTGTGTGGTGTGTGTGTGTGTGGTGTGTGGCTCAATTTTAACGTCCTGTTCACTTAAAGTAGATATTAGACGTGTGTGTGTGTGTTGTGTGTGTGTGTGTGGTGTATGTGTGGTTGTGTTGTGTGTATGTGTTGGTGTGTTATGTGTTGTGTGTGTGTGTGTGTGGTGTGTATGTTGTGTTGTGTGGTGTGTGTGTGTGTGTGTGTGTGTGTGTGTGGTGTTGTGTTGTGTGTGTGTGTGTGTGTGTGTGTGTGTGTGTTTCCATTCTCTCCACACGTTCCCGAAACCTCAACACTTGTCGGCTGATGCTTGGACACAAGGCCCCGACATTTCACCCAGCCTCTCCCTCTTGTCTGTACTGTCTGTCCAGCCCGTCGAGTGGTCTCTTTACCCACAGCATGCAACTCCCACACACCTAGCACATACATCCACGTCCTCGCCCCCCTCGTGAACTAACTCAGCAGAGATGTCTGAGGATAATAATAATAATAATAATAATAATAATAATAATAATATATGGAATTTATATGGCGCTGAATCTTGTAAAGCAACAAATCAAAGCGCTCAGATGACTTTTTTTTAATGCGTGTGTATGCGGTTTTTTTGTTTTATTAATTTTGTCATATGTTCCCACCGGCACACAATGGCCTACTCTTTCGAACAGCGGAACAGGATTAAACGCGTGCGCAACAAGATGTTCTGCATGCGTTCGCACACGGGGCCTCGGTTTATAGTCTCATCC
>CM054161.1:34561100-34573600 GCA_028751875.1 Rapana venosa
CTGGATGTAAAAAAGCACATGAGTGCTTATTCCATTATCCTCGAGAAAAATGGAAAAAAAATAAGAAAAAAATTGTCATCTGAGCGTTTTGGTTTGTTGCTTTACAAGATTCAGCGCTATATATATATTCCTTACATTATTATTATTATTATTATTATTATTATTATTATCATTATTATTTGTTTATTTGTTTATTTCTTTCCCCGTTGGGATGCCCGGGACCTTTCAATACAGATAGTTCCCCCTCCCCCCCACCCCACCCCACCCCCCACGCCCCCTTTCTGGAAATTCTGTGCTAGAAATTTCCTCTTTTCTATCCCTCTCTTTGTTTTCTGTTTTGCTCCTTTTCGTGTTTCTGCCTTGTTCCTTCCTGTCGTTTCTTCCTGTCACCTCTCCTTCTGGTCTATTTTTGTCTGCCTTCTTGGTCCATTCTCCTGCCTTTTTTTTATGTTTTTCTTTCTTCTCCAGAAAGACTTAAAAGATGATAATTTTCTCTTATGCCAGAGTGGGATGGGGATGGGGATGGGCTGGGCACTGCCTGACTTGCCTGTCAGGCGTTTCACGTGCAGCGTGACTCACTCGCGCAGTTTCGTTCAGCACTATATAATAATAATAATAATAATAATAATAATAATAATAATAATAATAATAATAATAATAATAGTAATAATAATAATAATAATGTATGGAATTTATATAGCGCTGAATCTTGTAAAGCAACAAATCAAAGCGCTCAGATGACCTTTTTTATATCGAGGATAATGGAAGAAGCACTCACGTTCTTCTTTTTACATCCAGTCCCCGTGTGTATGCGGGTTTTGTAAATTTTGTCATCTGTTCCCACCGGCACACATTGGCCTACTCTTTCGAAAAGCGGAACAGGATTTAACGTGTGCGCAAGATGTTCTACATGCGTTCGCACACGGGGCCTCGGTTTATAGCCTCATCCGAAGGACTATATAACAGACAACAAAGTCAAGTCAAGTCAAGTCAAGTCAAAAACACTTTAATCATCCCATGAAGGGCAATTACAATACTGACAGGAACATTTGAAAGTTGCTGTCTGGGCGTTTGATGAGGAAAAAAGACTTTATTTATTTATTTATTTATTTATCCGGGGTGGGGTGGTTGGGGTGGGGTGGGGGGTGGGGGGCTGGAGTAGCCTGGTGGTTGGCGCGTTGTGCTCCTGATTTGAGACTCCAGTTGTTGTTGTTGTTGTTGTTGTTGTGCGTGCTCTTGTCTTGAGCACTCAGAATATTCTCTCTCCAGCAGGTGGACACACACACACACAAAAACCACGAACAGTCTTAGGTTTAATTCCACGCCCAACACACACACTCTCTCTCTCTCATATATATCTGTAAGGGCGGGGACTGGATGTAAAAAAGCACATGGGTGCTTATTCATTATCCTCGAAATAAAAGAATTTGTCATTGTCATTGTTAACCACTCGCATCACACCTGGGAATCAAAGTCTGAGTGATCCCCTCAACCCCCTCAACCCCCCCCCCCCCCCCCACCTCCAGGGTGTTAAGCAGGGCAAAATCCAAGGGCCACATAATCACTTACTATTCCCCCCCACCTCCAAAAAGACACAATAAAATCCATATTATGTGGTCAGAAGTGTCCACATAAACAAAAAAACCCACAATTGCATAATTATTATTTCCCAAGGAAAGCACAATAAAATCCATATAGGTGTGATCAGAAGTGTCCACATAAACAAAAAAAAACCACAATCGCATAATTATTATTTCCCAAGGAAAGCACAATAAAATCCATATATGTGTGATCAGAAGTGTCCACACGAACTAAAAAAGGTCAATGATGGTGACTTTCATCTGAACTTCCGTCCATCAAACAAGCTTTCTGCTGCTATGGCCTTTATGATGATGACCAATGGTATATTCGGGCATAGGTGGTCATTTAGTCATGCGTGCGGATGGTCAGTACTAAAATGTTGGTTTCTGGCCAAGCATGTTTTTCTTTTGAGAGTAGAGAGAGAGAGAGAGAGAGAGAGAGAGAGAGAGAGAGAGCAATGAACAAAATTTATTCTTCAGGCCACCAGCCCCTAGAATGGGGTCAAACCAAACGTACCAAAATAAAAGCCAAAACAAAACATGACATGTGTGGCAACTGCCCAAACATAACTAATGAGAGAGAGGGGGTAGGGGGTAGAGAGAGAGAGAGAGAGAGAGAGAGAGAGAGAGAGAGAGAGAGCGAGCGAACAGACAGGTAAAATATACTAACCATATTATTCGCCATTCCCAACAACAATACAGGGTGAATCGCCTGTATTCTGCAAAAGAGTTCCCGTTCCTAACACAACAACAACAATAACAACAATACACACACACCTCACCCTTACCCAAACACCACTACCACCACCACTACCACTACCACCACCATCATAACCACCACCAACCCACCACCACCACCACCAACCCTCCATCTCCACCCAAACCCTATTCACACAGTTTGTCCTAATAGCTCATGTAGACAATAACGCATCCATTTAAGGACTCGCGTCAGTTTCCTCCCCCAAAAAACGGTCCCTGTGTATTTAATCTCTAATTTCCCTTCCCCCTTCGTGAATAGCATTCCGCTTCAACCATTCCGCTACCGCGTTCCGTTCTGTTTCCGCCACTCGGGGGGAGGGGGGGGGAGAGAGAGAGAGAGAGAAGAAAGAGATCTGAGAAGGAGCGGTAAAAAGACACACAGTTCCAAACCGGAAGTGATAAAAGCTGACTTCCGCTTTCGGGGGTCGCTGCTAAAACAATGGCTTCAGGAGCAGCCCTTCGTTAGGCCTCGCTTTGTTGTCTTTGTGTTGGAGGGAAAAATAATTTGGTAGTTAGGGTTGGGTTTGGGTTTTGGGGTTTTTTTTTGTTTTTTTGTTCTGTGGATCTTTTGTTAAGGGGAGATTCAGGTGGTGTGTGCGTGTGTGTGTGTGTGTGTGTGCGTGTGTGTGTGTGTGTGTGTGTGTGTGTGTGCGCGGTGTGTGTGTGTTGTGTGTGTGTGTGTGTGTGCGCCTGGATGAAGGGGGGAGGGGAGGATGTGTGTGTGAGTGTTTGTGTGTGGTATTGTGGGGTTAGACTCTGTAGTATGTGTGTGTAGTGTGTGTATAGTGTATGTATAGTGTGTGTATGGGGTGGGGGGTAAACTCTGTAGTGTGTGTGTTGTGTGTGTAGTGTGTGTGTGTATGGAGGGGGGTTAAAGTCTGTAGTGTGTGTGTACTCCGCTGTAGTGTGTGCATGTGTGTGTGATTTGTGTGTGATTTGTGTGTGAGAGACTGTGTGTTGGCGCGCGCGCACGCGCATGTGTGTGTGTTTATGTTTGTGTATTTGGATTTTGCAGTGCTGTGGTGTGTGTGTGTGTGTGTGTGTGTGTGTGTGTGTGTGTGTGTGTGTTGTGTGTGTGTGTACTCTGCTGTTGTGTGTGTGTGTGTGTGTGTGTGTGTGTGGGTGTGTGTGTGTGTGTGTGTGTGTGTGTACTCTGCTGTAGTGTGTGTGTGTGTATTTGTGTGTGAGAGACTGTGTGTGTTAGCGCGCACGCAGGCACATGTGTATGTGTGTTTATGTTTGTGTATTTGGACTTTGCAGTGGTGTGTGTGTGCGCGCGCGCGTGTGTGTGCGCGCGCGCGTGTGTGTATGTGTATGTAGATTCTGCAGTGGTGTGTGTGCGTTTGTGTTGGTGTGTGTATGTAATTTGTGTGTGAGAGACTGTGTGTTAACACGCGCGCAGGCGCATGTATGTGTGTTTATGTATTTAGACTTTGCAGTGTGTGTGCGTGCGTGTGTGTGTGTGTGTGTGTGGTGTGTGTGTGTGTGTGTTAGTGCCCGCACAGGCGCATGTGTGTGTGTTTATGTATTTGTACTTTGCGGTGGTGTGTATGTGCGTGCGTGCGTGTGTGCGTGTGGGTGTATGTGTGTGTGTCTGTCTGTATGTGTGCGCTCGCGCGTGTGTGTGTGTGTGACCCCTTTCTTTTCACCCCTTCTCAGCCCCTTTTTCTATCTCTACCAGTTAATCCCTCTATGAATAGAGGGTCCGACTATACCCTACGCCCACACACACTTAACGCAAGTAGAGGCATACGCCTACTCCAACTTGCACACTTATGCTCGAGTACTTATTCCATTGTCTTCAAAATAAAAGGATAAATAATAATGATAAAGATAATAGTTATACAATTGATAATAATAATAATAATAATAATAATAGTGATAATGATGATGATGATGGTGATGATGAGGGCGATGTTGGTAATAATAATAATAATAATAACGACAACGATGAGTTTGATGAGGAGGAGGAGGTGGAGGAGGACAACAACAACAACAATAATGATGATGATTTTTTTTAATTTATTATTATCATTATCATTATTATTTTTATTATCATTATCATTATTATGAAGATGATGATATACGTCCACCTGTGCACATAAATATATGATTACTGTATTGAAAATAATGTGTGGACGTACCAGGATGTGCCCTTGACTATCATACTACTGAAATTTTTTTTTTTAAAACAACCAGACAACTGTTTACTCGTACACATGACAGTAAGCATTCATACACTGTCGATTCCCTGAAATCAGAATACAGCTACCTTGATCGTGAGCATAAAAAAGGTCGCATTTGCAAAAAGCCTCACCATATATTTATTTATGTATTGATTCTTTAATTTCGAGGATAATGGAATAAGCACTCATGTATTTTTTACATCCAGTCCCCGTATGTATACAGTTTTGTCAAATTTGTCATCCGTCCCCACCGGCACACAATAGCCTACTCTTCCGAAAAGCCGAGGAACGAAAAAAAAAAACCACCCTCAACTTAAGTCTTTTAGATGATTGCGCTTAGTTTGTGATCAGTTTTAGAGAAAAACTTTGACAGATGAGAGAAAGACAGAGACTTAGACAGACAGAGAGACAGACAGTGAAATTCTTAGTTTCTGCTTTCTTTATCTGGTTGGTTCTGTTTATATCTTTCTTTGTCTATCTAGGCCTATATGTCTGTCTGACTGATTGTCTGTCTATCTGTCTGTTTGTCTCTCTCTCTCTCTCTCTCTCTCTCTCTCTTTCTCTCTCTGTCTCTGTCTCTTTGTGAGTGTCTGTCTCTCTGTCTGTCTGTCTCTCTGTGTCTCTGTCTGTCTGTCAGTCTGACTCTCTCTCTCTCTCCTCTGTGTCTCTGTCTCTGTGGCTCTGTCTGTCTGTCTGTCTGTCTCTCTCTCTCTCTCTCTCTCTCTCTCTCTCTCTCTTTCTCTCTCTCTCTTTGCGTTCGTTTTTGTAGAAAAAAAGCAGTTGTGTGTTGGTTTTTCTGTGTTCATAATCATAGGCTTAGGGGACGGGATAGCTCAGTGGTCGGAGCACTCGCTTTCCACCAACCAAGTTAAGCAGCGTCGAGCGTGGTTACCAGTTGGATGGGTGACCGTTTGCGCGCCTTGGCTTCAGTACAGTTCCCCCAGTTCACCCAGCTGTAAATGGGTACCTGCCCTCTTTAGGGTCAGGGAAGGTAAAGCAGCGAGGGAGAGGAGATGGGCGCCACCCTCAATATGCTGGCCCTAGAGAAGTGAGGTCTCTGACGCCTCGCTCCCCTACGACCTTATAGGTTATGGGACTCCTTTACCTTCCTTTACCTTTAATCATAGGCTTACATTATCATTCTCTATATCATACGTAAGTCCTTTATAAGGGTGGGAACTGGATGTAATTTTTTAAAAAGAAAGAAAAAGTAAAGTACATCATTGTTTATCTCTTATCCCTGAAATAGTTTTCATTTTGCCGTGCCTTGCCTTTATTGTTTTGTAATTGCAATTGCCCATCATGGGATGATTAAAGTGTTTTTTGACTTACCTTGCCTTGCCTTCAATTTTTTATATATTTTTTTAATTCTTTTATTTCGAGGATAATGGAATAAGCACTCATATACTTTTTTACATCCAGTCCCCGTGTGTATACAGTTATTTAAAATTTTGTCACCCGTTCCCACCAGCACACAATAGTCTGCTCTTTGGAAAAGCGGAACGAATCTCAACATGTGCGCAAGATGTTCTGCGTGCGTTTGCACACGGGGCCTCGGTTTATAGTCTCATCCGAAGGACTTTTGGGAGGAGCGGAGTCTGCACTGATGTTAACTCTAGAGGAAAAATCCCCTTGAACGAGATTCGAACCCAGGCCAGCAGATCACGAGCGCATCACTCTAACCACCAGGCTATCCCGTCCCCGTCGCCTTGCCTTGCCTTGCCATGCCATGCCTTGCCTTTCCTTGCCCTGCCTTGCCTTGCCTTGCCTTGCCCTGCCTTGCCTTGCCTTGCTTTTCCTTGCCTTACCTTACCTTGCCATGCCTTACCTTACCTTGCTATGCCTTACCTTACCTTGACTTGCCTTTCCATGCCTTGCCCTGCCTTGCCTTGCCATGCCCTACCTTGCCTTGCCTTTCCTTGCCTTACCTTGCCTTGTCATACCTTGTCTTACCTTACCTTGCCTTACCTTGCCTTGCTCTACCTTGCCATACCTTGTCATGCCTTTCCGTTCCTTGCCATGTCATGCCATACTTGCCTTGCCTTGCCCTGCCTTGTCTCACCTTGCCTTGCCATACCTTACCTTACCTTGCCTTGCCTTTCCTTGCCTTGCCTTGCCTTGCCTTGCCTTTCCTTACCTTGCCTTGCCTTGTCATACCTTGTCTTGCCTTGCCTTGCCTTCCCTTGCTTTGCTTTACCTTGCCATACCTATTGCAGCCTTGCCATGCCTTGCCTTTCCTTGCCTTGCAACACCTTGCCATGCCTTGCCTTGCCTTGCCAGACCTTGCCTTGCCTTGTCTCACCTTGCCATGCCTTGCCATGCTTTTCCATGCTTTGCCTTGCCATGCTTTGCTTTGCCTTTCCTTGCAACACCTTGCCCTGCCTAGCCTTGCCTTTCCATGCCTTGCCCTGCCTTGCCATGCCATACCTTGCCTTGCCATGCCTTGCCATGCCATACCTTGCCTTGCCATGCCTTGACTTGCCTTGCCTCTCTCTCTCACAGTTCAAAACTGTTCTGGTTTGTGACAGACATCAGCAAGCTGTTGCTCAAACATCTGCGTTTCCGCCAGTTGCCTGACTCCGACCTCCCCATGACTTCAGCTGCCTTTTCTGCAGGTACTGCCGCCATGCATGGCAATGAGGGTGAGTGAGTGAGTGAGTGAGTGAGTGAGTGAGTGAGTGAGTGTGTGAGCGAGTGAGTGAGTGTGTGAGCGAGTGAGTGAGTGAGTGAGCGAGTGAGCGAGTGAGCGAGTGAGTGAGTGAGTGAGCGAGTGAGCGAGTGAACGAGTGAGTGAGTGAGTGTGTGAGCGAGCGAGCGAGCGAGCGAGTGAGTGAGTGAGTGAGTGAGTGAGTGAGTGTGTGAGCGAGTGAGTGAGTGAGCGAGTGAGTGTGTGAGTGAGTGAGTGAGTGAGCGAGTGAGTGTGTGAGTGAGTGTGTGAGTGAGTGAGTGAGTGTGTGAGTGAGTGAGTGAGTGAGTGAGCGAGCGAGCGAGCGAGCGAGCGAGCGAGTCAGTCAGTCAGTCAGTCAGTCAGTCAGTCAGTCAGTCAGTCAGTCAGTCAGTCAGTCAGTCAGTCAGTCAGTCAGTCAGTCAGTCAGTCAGTAAATGTGATGATGAGTGTCGTGGAGGGTGAGTGATGAGTTTTTGAAGGTCGAGTTGTCATGAGGATGAATGAATGTAAGAATGAGTGTCATGAGGGTGATTTTAAGAATGAGTGAAATGAGGATGAGAGTTTGATGGTGAGTGTCATGAGGATGAGTTTTATGGCGAGTGTGCTTAAGACCTTGAACGCTTCATTTATGTATTTGTTGTTGATGCAATCGTGTACATCTAGAAAACAAGATAACGAAATAACATTTTAACTTATTGCAAACAGTAACAACAACAACAACCAACAGCCTAACAAACAAAACAAGCAAACATCAAGAACAAAAGTGAAGTATTTATGAAGCAAGAAAAAAAACCAAAGACACTCGGGCAGAATTGATTGTTTCTTAATGCTTTTGGCGTTCTTACACTAGGTGTATATAGGACATTGCATACACAAACAAGCCTCATTACCACTGTCCAGTCAACATGTCGTTTTGTGTTCTCTCTGTCATTGGTCAGTGCACAAGAGAAAGGAGCAGAGGAGACTGGTCAGCAACTTGGCAGCTCTACTGTCCGGCCTGAGAGACAGGCAGTCTGAATCCAATATGCGGATGCCTAGCCTTCGTTTTGGAAAGTAAACTCCGCTCTGCATGGTGGCTTGCGTCCCTTTCAGTCCAACACGAGTACTGTGCCCTTTGGACAATATGTCTGCCCTGTCGGCCCTCTGTGAATTTTTGAAAACAGTATACACATGCCTTATTTTTTCTTCGAAAAAATAAACTGTTATCTTTCAGATTGTTTTCTTTGTCTATCATGCGTAGAATGCAGGCTATTAGAAATTATACATGCCATCTTGGCCTCTGATTCTGAAAACAGCATACACATGCCTTAGTTTTTCATTTTGAAAACACGAATCTGCTCTTTATGGAGTGTGAAGTTTTAGGTGGTGTTTTAAACTTTGTCTTTTAATTTTTGAGGGAGGAGGGGTGGTAGATTCTAAAATCTGTAGTTTTATAGTGTAAGATGGGTTAGTTGGTCTGCTTGGACTATGCTGGACTAGAGTATTGATACAAAGAAGGATTGAAGTGTTGAGGTTGGGTTTTTTTGTTTTGTTTTATCTGGGTGTTTTGAATTTGCGGATGATTTACCTGCTGGGTTGTGAATTTTTCTTTGATTCTTAGAAAAGTGACAGTGCTGATATGGCCTGTGTGGTGAGAAGGGCTGTAAACATTAGTTTTGGACTGGACTGGAACTATGTCTCTCTCTCTCTCTCTCTCTCTCTCTCTCTCTCTCTCTCACACACACACACACACACACACACTCTCACACACACACACACACACACACACACACACGCATGCACACTACTCTCTCTCTCTCTCTCTCTCTCTCTCTCACACACACACACACACACCACACACACACACACACACACACACACACACACACACACACACACACACACACACACACACACACACACACACACACACACACACACACACACACACGCACGCACACACACACACACACTACCCTCAAACAATAAGCAGACAAACAACACACACACACACACACACACACACACACACACACACACACACTGATGTCCGATCTTTTTTACAATCTAGTTTTCTAATCTCGTCTACTATCACATTTTTTGCGTGTGTGTTTGTTGTTTGTTTTTTGAATTTCTTGCAAAAAAAAGTTACCCGTGTCCGTTCTTTAACCCGTATAAAAATCCAGTTGTTGTTATTTTTAAAAATATCATTCTTATGCTAAATCACCAATATTTTACCTTTTACACACTAATTTCCTTTTCTAACCGCGTCTACACACCAATGTTCAAGTCTTGGTCTCACCCTAATTATCTTTTCTTCACCCTGTATGAGTTGTGTATAATTATTTTGTCCACAAAGTAGATATCTCTATGCCTGTGTATAATTTGAAGGCTATAGCGCTTTGATTTGTCTGCTTTGCGAGATTCAGCGCTATGATTAAAATCCTTCATATTTTGATTACTATCATGATTATCATTATTATTATCATCATCATTATTATCATTTTATATCATATTTGTTATCATCTAGTCTTGTTTTTCCTGCTACTAGCTTGTATGTGTTGTCTATGAGACAGAAAAGTTTGGGGTTTTTTATAATCTCTTGTGAACAAAGCAGGGTTTTTTTTATCTCTTGTGAACAAAGCAGTTTTGTTTATCTCTTGTGAACAAATCAATTTTTTATCTCTTGTAAACAAAGCAGTTTATTTTATATCTTGTGAACAAAGCACTTTCTTTTATCTCTTATGAACAAAACAATTTCTCATCTCTTGTTTACAACTCAATCAAGTTTTATACCCCTTGTTTGTGAGGTATGTTTTCCCATTAACTTTCTTCATGTCAGTTTTGTATCATTACAATCCAAGCCAATTTTGTATCTAGCCCCAAATTTCAGACGTTTATGTCCAGTCTGTGAGCCAGTTTTCTGTCTTGTCTACAAAAAAACCCCAGTTTTTAATGTCTTGTGTCAACAAGTCCAGTATCGGTCTTGTCCTCAAGCCAGCTTGATCATTATGTCTGCAATTCCAGTATTGGTCTTGTTCATAAGCCAGTTTGATCATTATCTTGTTTGCAAGTCCAGTATCGGTCTTGTCCTCAAGCCATTTTGATCACTATCTTGTCTGAAAGTCCAGTATCGGTCTTGTTCATAAGCCAGCTTGATCATTATGTCTGCAAGTCCAGTATTGGTCTTGTTCATAAGCCAGCTTGATCATTATGTCTGCAAGTCCAGTATTGGTCTTGTTCATAAGCCAGTTTGATCATTATCTTGTCTGCAAGTCCAGTATCGGTCTTGTTCACACACAAAACCAGTTTTAATGTCTTGTGTCCACAAGTCCAGTATCGGTCTCGTTCACAAGCCAGTTTGATCATTATCTTGTCTGAAAAGCCAGATTGTTTCTGTCTTGTCCACAAAAAAACAGTTTCCTCTGTCTTGTTGCAAATACTATTATTTTAAGTGTTTGGCCTAAAGTTTATTTTGTTCATGTTTTGCCTGGAAGCTACTTTGTGTATCGTCTTGACAAACCCACTTTTACACGTTACGATCTTGAAAAAAATTTTCACGTTGGTGTTATTTTCTACAGGATAATTTTCACATCTTGGCCGCAGGTCAGATTTTTTTAAATCGTCTTTCACATGTTAGCTTTTAATGTTTCTTTGGACACACAGATTTAAAAAAATTTCTTTGTTATTCAAGTAAGTCACCTTGACTACAAGCCAGTTTAGATAGGTAGATAGATAGATAGATAGATAGATAGATAGATAGATAGATAGATAGATAGATAGATAGATAGATAGATAATCTTTCACAGGCTAGCTTTTTCACGGTCATATCAAAACCAAGATTATCTTGTTACTCTTTCTTTACACAAAGAGTTTGATCTGTCTTTGCTAAATATATATATATATATATATATATATATCAATTTTTTTCTGTCACTTTCTTAATTCAGTGTTCCATATAATTATTCTTTTCTATAAAATAGTTTGTTTTTCCAGATCTTATCTATGAACCTATAAGTCTGTGTTTTATCAGTGTGCTAAATTTTTCCTTCTTTTTATATTTCACAAGCTAGCAAACTATATATTTCTTTCACAATCTGCCTATTTCATTCTTGTCCCTACAACAATTGTATTACATTAAGTCTCTTAATTCATTCTACAACAAAAATTGGGCGTGGTGGCATTTTCTTCACATTTTTTTTCAAATTGATAGAATTGATAGAAAGCTTATAGACTTTAATTTCACATTGATGATGACATGATGATGAAAGTTGGGCATAAGTATTCCATCTGCGGGGCAAGTCTTGCGTAGGCTGGAAGTGGTTTAGGAAAGATGTCTGTGAATTTTGACAGCAGAATAAAGCTGAACACATGAAGATGATGGTGTTTATGAATGGACGTTCTTTGTGTGTTTGTGTGTGTTCGTGTGTGTGTTTGTGCGTGGGAGGGGGGAGGGATGCGTGCGTGCGTGCGTGTGTTTGTGTGTGTGTGTTTCTTTTTTTTTTTTCTTTTTTTTCTTTTATCTTTTATATCGTGGATAATGGAATAAGCACTTATGTACTTTGTGTGTGTGGGTGGGTGGGTGGGTGGGTACGGTGGGTGGGTGTGTGTGCGTGTGTGTGTATGTGTGTGTTTGTGTGTGTCGGGGGGGGGGGGGGTTTGCGTGTGTGTGTGGGTGGGTGGGGGCGTTTGTGTGGTGTGTTTGTGTAGGTGTGTGTTGTGTGTGTGTGGGGGTGGGTGTGTGTGTGGGTGTGTGTGGGGGGGGTTGTGTTGTGGGGGTGTTTGTGTGTGTCGGGGGGGGGGGGGGGTGTGCGTGTGTGTGTGTGTGTGGGTTGGGGGCGTTTGTGTGTGTGTTTTGTGTAGGGTGTGTGTGTTGTGTGTGTGTGGGGGTGGGTGTTTGTGTGTGTGGGGGGGGGGGGTGTTTGTGTGGGTGTTTGTGTGTTGGGGGTGTGGTGTGTGGTGGTGTGTGTTTGTGTGTGTGTTTGTGTGTGTTTGTGTGTTGTGTGCGTGTGTGGTGTGTGTGTGTTGTGGGTGTGTGTGTGTGGGAGGGGGGGTGTATGTGTGCGTGTGTGTGTGTGTGTGTGTTGTTGTGCGCGCACGCGCGCGCGCGTGTGTGTGTGTTTTGGGTGGGTGGGTGTGTTGTGTGTGTGTTGTGTGTGTGTGTTGTGTGGGTGGGTGGGTGGGTGGGTGGGTGTTAGTGTGTTTGTGGGTGTCAAGTCAAGTCAAGTCAAATTTTTATTTCCAGATGGTACATTGAATAAGCAATGCATTTGCTTGTTTTCATCAAGCCATCTATCTAAGAACACATTTCTTAATGATTATACTGAA
>CM054161.1:34581100-34583600 GCA_028751875.1 Rapana venosa
TGCCTCGCTCCCCATTCAACCACATAGGTTATGGGAACACCTTTACCCCTACCCTTTAAACTGTCATCATCCGTTCCCAGCGGCACACAATGGCCTACTCTTCCAAAAAGCGGAACAGGTTGTAACGCGTACGCAAGATGTTCTGCGAGCGTTCGCACACGGGATCATCTCGGTTTAGAGTCTCATCCGAAGGATTTTGAGGAGTATGGGGGAGAATGGAGACGGCACTGATGTTAACTCCAGAGGAAAATATCCCCCTTGAATGGGATTCGAATCCGGGTCAGTAGATCACGCGCGCAATGCGCAACGCTCTGACCAACCAGGCTGTCCCGTCCCCGTTGTGATCATCACTAGGTCATCGGTGGTTCAGAGACAATGACACAATGTAGAAAACCTGAAGTGACCACTTCTGTTATCCTTTTAACATTTTTTTTTTATCTATATCTTCTACACCGTGTTTGAAGGTCTGGATGCTAGAGTGGTGTTGGATTAAATCAAAAATCAAATTCAAAAGCTTTATTATCTCAAAGACAGAGAAATTCCGGAGATTAGACGATAAACTGAGATCCCGTGTACAACATAATAATATTAAGTGCACGTAAAACAGCCCATGGCAAAAGTAGGGCGTGTAGCTAGCCGAGGGACGTAAAAGGAAAAAAACCACCACCACATACCAAAAAAACCACCTATACGTGTGTTTACTTTTAACTTTGGTGTTTTGGAAGTTTTTTTCCTCCCCCAAGAAATACAGATATTTGTTTATAAATTACGATTAAAAGCTTAGAACACAAAGTACTAAATATATATATATGACATGCTTCTTCCTGTTATCATTCTCTTAACAATCCTTCGGATGAGACTATAAACCGAGGCCCCGTGTGCGAACGCATGCAGAACATCTTGCGCACACGTTAAATCCTGTTCCGCTGTTCGAAAGAGTAGGCCATGTGTGCCGGTGGGAACAGATGACAAAATTTAAAAAACCGCATACACACGCAAAAACAAAAAATCATCTGAGCGCTTTGATTTGTTGCTTTACAAGATTCAGCGCTATATAAATTCCATACCTTAACAGTCCAGCGTTTTTTGGGGATCGTCCTGTTCTTTAAGAATTTGTTACGAGATCAAAATGTGGGAACATTAAAATTATTTTTGGCAATGTATAACACCAATTGCTGGAATTCATATATCATTTGTCCTGTGAGGATGCCGGAGGGCCTATCAGTATAAATAGCTTTCTCACATTCTGGAAATTCTGTGTTAGAAATTTCCTCTTTTCTAGCCCTCTCTTTCTTTCTGCCTTGTTCCTTTTCTTCCTGTTACCTCCTCCTTGTCTTATTTTCTGCCTTCTTGGTCCATTCTCCTGCCTTTTATTTTTTAATCCAGAAAGACTTAAAAGATAACAATTCTCTCTCTTGTGCCGAAGTCGGATGCGCTGGGCCTGACTTGTCAGGCGCTTAACGGCAAAGTGACGCATTTTCGCTCATATCACAGACAACAATAGTTTGTTGTCTGAGCGTTCGATGAAGAAGAAGAAGATTTCGTTTGACAGTGGGAAGGTTACTTTAGTCTTTCCCAAGACCGTGCATACATCTATCTCCTTTAATCATTTAGTTTTGTTCTTAAAGTGCTGCTTGTCTAAAGTCACCTAGTAGTGAACAGACAATTAAGCCAAAGGTGTGTGTGAGGGTGGGAGGGGGGAGGGCTGGAGAGAGAAATACACAAGACCTCAGCTAACTGATTCTCTCTCTCTCTCTCCTCTCTCTCTCTCTCTCTCTCTCTCTCAATGAAAATGGATAGGCATTTGAAAAGAATATTAACAAAATTTAGATTTGGTATCTCAGAACTGAACACGCATCATTTCTATTATAGACATGTAAACGAGATAGCTTTGATTTGTCCTCTTTGTGATAGTTCTCTACTGAAGACGAAAACATTTTCTATTCACGTGTTTCACAACTTACGGAATTAAGAGAGCAGTTTATTACCTCGAAGTTCTTACGTCACCATGTCTCCATAGGTTAATCATGCTCATTACGTCTGGAAATGAAGTTACTACAAAACAGTTAGCTCTTTTCCTATATAAAGCATTTAGACTGCGGGACACCCTTATTAATTCTTGAAAAATGATCGTGTATTGCTAATGTTTTGTGAATTGATTGTTTATGTGAATATCACTTGTATGATAGAGTGTGCTTTGTGTTTTTCCCCTTCAAATGTGGCCAAGGCCTTTTGAATAAACCATTCGCATTCGCATTCTCTTTTTCCAGGGGGGAACAATTTCCTCTCTCTCTGTGTGTTCTGTCTGTCTGTCTGTCTGTCTGTCTCTCTCTCTCTTCTCTATCTCTCTCTCTCTCTCTCTCTCTCTCTTGAATTATGTGTTTATTAACGCATATCACTTTTCTCCCCCAAAATATATAATCTATGTATCTCTTGACATTAATGTTCAGGTCAGTTAGGGATTATACACTTATCTCTTTTTTTAAAATCATGTTGTCGT
>CM054161.1:34591100-34608600 GCA_028751875.1 Rapana venosa
GCGTTGTAAAAGCTCACCTCAAGATGTGTCGATTGCCCCAAGAACCCCCAGCGACTAGTGATGTTCGTGGTTTTCTCACACAAGGAACGACGTCAAGGAACAGATCGTAGTCCCCCGCAAGAAATAAAACCCCAAAACCCCGGAGAGACAAAAAAACCACTGGAAAAGATGAAAAGACAAGGAATCGAAAAAATTAGCACTTCTCCCCAGAAAAACTTTCAGAGAAGAAAAACCGTAAACGTGACGATGAAAACAACGTGACGATGCGACCCCCCAAAACGGACAGCGCAGGCGAAGTTCGCGACGAAAGGGGGGATATTTTGAAGTGTGGGGGTTTCTTTTAACAAGCGGGGGGGCAGTTCGATTTCCCAAAAAACCAAAGCTTTTCCGGGGATCTCACGTACCTTTCCTGCCCAATCGAACCCGCCCCGCGATCAGAGCAGGTACCCAAGGGCCCGCGCAGCGGGACTTGTTCTGACTCACCGCAGCAGGTCGCCCAAGAGGATGAACGCTGTGGCCAGGGCGCAGTTCAGAAAGCTGGGGCAAAAGACGCTGAGCAGCACATGTCGACACAGCGCTAAAAAATCGAAAAAGCGGGGCCGGTGCCCGTACAGACATGTAAGAGTTCACGAGATGTACAGGTGTACATAGACGTGCTGGTTTACAGACGATGTATGAGATTGCGACGGTGTGCAGAGATTAAAGACGAGTCAGATCTTAAAGACGACGTACTATCTTTACAGACGATGTACGGGCTTTAAGACGATGTACAAGTCTTTACAGAGGATAAAAGGGGTTTCAGGCGATGTCGGGGCTTAAAAACAGAACAGTCATCGGATGTGTTTCAGAGTGCCCCCCCTGGGCTGAGGAGTGTGCAGCCATACCCAGGGCCGTAGACAACCGCATTGGAACGGACAACACAGAATTGGCAGGCAACACGACATTGGCCGGACAAACACAGACTTGGCAGGAAAACACAATTTTTGACACAGACAAACAGACATGGCACGGATTTTAAAACTTTGGCACAGAAAAACCGCAGTGATAACAAACACAGAGTAGGCACGACAGCACTAAATTGGGCGTACAAAAAGCAGTACACTTTTTTCAAATTAGAAAAACACCCAGTAAATTACCCCAAAAACTGTACAACGTTGTACAGTACACGCGTCATGGCAGTGATCAGTTTACCACGTACGAGCTGTACAGACACAATGTCAGTGACAGTGGCCCCCAATGTAACATGTCGAGCTGTGCAGATACCGCGTCAGTGACAGGGGCACAACGCGCCCCTGTACAGGGGTGTACGCACATATTCAGTGACAGGACCCCAATGCACACACGTAAAAAGTTTGTACGGGGACACAATTTTCAGTGGCAGGGGCCCCAATGCACACATTTTACAGGTGTACAAATACACATGTCAGTGACTTTTCTCAATGCACACCTGTAAAAAGCTGTACAGACCACTTCAGTGGCGTGGCACCAATGCCACAGTTACGATGTAAGACAAGCGTAGTAATAGTGAACCAATGCACACACTGTCGGGATGTACATATACACTTTGTCAGTGCAGGGGGCCCGACGATACATTGACAGAGCTGTCAGATACCATTCGTGGCAGTGGCCCAAATGCAACAGTGAAAAGAGTGTTATATACAATGTCGTGACAGTGGCACCGACGACACTTGTACAGAGTTTGTACGATAACATGTCGTGAAGTGGCCCCAATGTACACAGATGTACAGGGACGCCGTCAGAAAAAGGTGGCACCAATGACCATGACAAAGATGTACAGTAAATGGGGCAGAAGGGGAACAAAAACCAGGGTAACGCTGCAAGGGGAAACCGAGAACACAGCCACAGACCACAGAGCTGTTGAACAACGGCAAACAGCTGTTGACACAACAGACACGGGTTTTGCCACAAACGATGTTGAAAGACAACAAAATTGTTGACACAACGACAACAAGCTGTGAAAAAACAGACAACACACTTTGACACAGAAACACGCGTTAACAAAAGACAACAGAACTGTTGACACAACAGAAAACAAGCTGTTGAAAACAGAAAAACATTTTGCCCAAAAACGAAAACGAGATGTTGCCAAAACAACAGTTTGTTGACACAACAGAGACACACTGTTGACACAAGAAACGAATTTTTGACACAACGACGAACAGCTGTTGAAACCATCAACACGCTGTTGCCCAAACAGACGACAGGGTTTGACACAACAGCGACAAGTGTTGCACGGGCAACAAGCTGTTGACCAGAAAAACAGAATTGTTGACACAACAGACGAACAGTTTTTGACCAACATAAAAAACACAGCTGTTGAACAACAACAACACAGGTGTTGACAAACAGAAAACAGTGTTAAAACCAACAGACGACACAGCTGTTGACACAGACAACAGAAGTGTTAACAAACAAAAAAACATTTTGACAAACAACAACGAAGTTTTAAAACACAACAAACAAAACAGTTTTTGACACAACGACAAAGAGGAGTTGACCAACAGACAAACAGCTTTTGAAAACAGAAAACACAGCTTTTTGACAAAACGACAACCAGCGTTGACACAACGACAAACAGCTGTTGCCAAAAGACAAACAGCTGTTGACAAAACAGACAACACGCGTTGAAAAAACAGACAACAAGGTTGACACGACAACAGAAGGGTTACACAACAAACAAAAAGTTTTTGACACAACAGGCAACAGAGCTGTTGACACAAAAAAAAAAAACAGTTGTTGACACAACAGGCAACAGAGCTTTGCACAACGAAACACAGTGTTGAACAACAGCAACACAGCTGTTGACAAACAGACAACACAGCTTTTTGCCAACGACAACACAGCTGTTGACACACATCCCAACAGTAAACAAAATATACAGAACAGACTGTCTACATAGCTCCAGGTGTACAGAGATACCAGAACAACAACGTGGCTCACGCTCACAGACACGATTACAGAGTACACAGACCGACACCCCTACCCTTCTCACAGAAACGGTGTCAGAGATACACGACACAGACAACTCTACCATGCTCCAGACAAGAGTGAACAGAGATTCAGACCAGCAACTCTGGCCGGTTTTACGACAAGACTACAGAGATATACAGAAAGACTTTCCTCCCTATCTCAAGACACAGAGTAAACGAGATACAGCACAGACAACTGTGGCCCACGCTAAGGGCACAGAGGTCAGGTCACAGAGGTGCAATCCCTCAAGTCTGTATGCCCGTGTCGCAACACCCCGAATGCCATGGCAGGTTGTCATTAAGTATTGCCAAAAATGGTGATAAAACTTTTTGGTTGGTTGGTTGGTGGTTGTGGTTGGGTTGGTTGGTTTTTTGGTTGGTTTATTTTTTGGTTGGTTGGCTGGGTTGGCTGGTTGGGTTGTTTGGGGGTTGGTGGTTGGTTGGTTGTTGGTTGGTTGGCTGGTTGGATGGGTTGGTTTTTGGTTTGGTTTGGTTGGCGGTTGGGTTGGTTTGGTTTGGGTTGTGGGTTTTTTGGTTGGTTTGGGCGGGCGGTTGGTTGTTTTTTGTTGTTCTCGCAGAAATCCCCCAATTTCTATGGCAGAGTTATCAAGAAGTTTGTTTTAGCTGGTGATAAAAATTTTTTGTTTGTTTGTTGTTGTTTTATTTTGTTAGTGTTGTTGTTATTGTTGTTGTTTTTTTGTAGAGCACCCCGATGCTTTTTGGGGAGTTATTAAAAAAAGGACGTTTATAAACATGGTGAAAACTTTTTTTTTTGTTTTTTGTTGTTTTTTTTATTTTTTTGTTTGGGGTTTGGGATTTGTTGTTGTTGTTGTTGTTTGTTGGGGGGGGGGGGGGGTTTAGTGGGGGAGGGACTTCTTAAAAAATTTTGGTTTGATGGGGCTTTTCTTGAACTTTTTTTATTATTTTAGTTTGTGTTTGTAAATTTTGTGTTGGTTTAATGTAATAATTGTTTTAGTTTCTTTTGAGCTTTTTTTTTTTTTGCTTTTGTAAAATATTTTTTGAAGATGGAATTTTATTAGAGAAGAATGAGAAAAAGAGTGAAGAAAGATTGACAGAAAAAGACTCACGACAGCTCATAGAATACAGACAGACAGAAGACAACCATCACAACGAGAGAGACGGACGACAGAAACAGACGGGTAAACAGAAATGCAAGTAGACTTTTAGACAGACAGAGAAGGACGGGGGGACGACAGATAGCAACAGATAGACAGACGATTAGACAGGCAGAAACGATAGAGATCAAAAAGTTACTGTCTGTGTTTTTCAGTTTTGTGTTTTGGGAGTTTTAAAGCATCCCTTTAAAAATATATTACATATTTATTCTGTAGAGGGTTTTTTTTTTCTTTTTTTTTTTTGGGTTGGGTTTTCTTTTGATGGGTACTATGCTTTTTTTTCGATATTTTTAATTGTACAAGATGTGGGGGGTTTCTTGTTCGTTTTTTTTTTTTGTATTAATTACGGGACAGGATTGCTCGTGGAGAGAGTTGCTTTCCCCCAGCCCATGGTTAAACAGATCGGGGTTTACAATAAATGGGTGGTTTGGTTGGGTTTTGTTTGTTTGTTACCAAATGAAAAGGGTACTGCCCCTTTGGGTCAGGGATAAAATTTCCCCAAAGGAATGGGCCCCCTCAATAAAATTTACCCCAGAGAAATGAGGTCTTGAGCCCCGCTTTCCCACGACCTTAAAAAAAGTTTGGGGAACCTTTACCTTTTTTTTATTCAACTATACTACATATTTTTTCCGTGGTTGTTTTTTTTTTTGTTTTTTTTGAGGTGTTATGCTTTTTTTTGAATGTTTTTTATAACGCATACATATGTGTTTTATTTAAAATTTCAATTACATTGATATTGCATTTTTTTTTGATACTGCTTATTATATTGCATTTTGTTGTGGGTTTTTTTGGGGGTGGGGGGGGTCTTCTTAGGGTTTGGGGTTTTTTAAGGTCTTATGTTTTTTTTTCAATGTTTTACAGCGATTTTGCTGTGTTATTATGCATTAACTGTATCCTATGTATTTGTTGGGGGGGGGGGGGACCTTTTTTCTTTTAAGAGGGTATTAATGCTTTTTTTTTTGTTTCTTTTCACTAGTATGTGTCTTTTACTGTGTTTAAATTTTATTGATGATTTTCCTTGTGGGGGGAGGGGGGAGGGGGGGTTTTAACCCTTTTCTTTTGAGGGGTGTTTCTGCTTTTTTGCCATCTTTTGCAAATTTCTTTGAAAGTGTCTTTTTTAAAAATAAGGGGGTCCTATAGCCTTGTGGTGTAGGAAAAATGGGCCCCGTTCTCTAGGGGCCAGCATATTGAGGGGGGCGCCCAAACTCTCTCCTGCTGCTTTACCTTCCTGACCTAAAAAGGGCGGACCCCTTGCAGCTGGGGGAACGGGGGGAATTTTATGAACCAAGGCGCACAAACGGTACCCCCCAAGTGGTAACCCCGCTCGATGCTGTTAACCCTTGGCTGGGGGGAAAGCGGCACTCGACATGAGTATCCCCTCCCCTTTAAAGTGTCTGTTACTGTAAAACAATTATATTGCAAATTTTTTTCTGTGGGATTTTTTTTTTCTCATTTTTCTGGTTTAGGAGGTGTTATGTGTTTTTTCCATCTTTTACAAGCCCCATGTGTGTGTATTTCCCGTAAATTTAATCTATTGCAATTTATTTGTTTGGAGGGGGGGGGGTTCTTAGGTTGGTTGGTTTGTTGTTTTTGTTGGGGGATGTTATGCTTTTTTTTTTTTCAAAAGCACTATGTATGCGTTTTTCATATTAAACAAATTAATTTTAACGTTGTTTAACCAGTAATTAGAATATTAAAATATTAAAAAAACATCTATCAACAAAAAACAGCAACAATATATCAACAAAAACGAGACGATGTGGTTGGTGGTGGTGGTGGTGGTGGTGGTGGTGGTGGGGGTGGTGGTGGATATGGGTGTCTAGAGCGCTAATTTTGAAAGCAAACAATAAAAGACTTTACAGTCAAAACATTCACAAACCCTGCCACGTACAAATAACAACAACAAAAATGAACAGATTTAATTTACACACACACACACACCACACACACACACACACACACACACACACACACACACACTGTCAATATTCAAGTATATTACATATTTATTCTGTGAGGTTTTCTTTTAAGGGGGTGTTACTGGGGTGGTTTTTACGATACTTTACAATGCCCTAGGTATGATTGTGTCTCTTACTGTATTCAATTATAGTGCATATTTATTCTGTGGAAGGGGAAGGAGGTCTTCATAGCTTTTCTTTTGAGGGATGTTACCTGCTTTCTTTTGATGTTTAACAATGATTTACAGAATGGTGTGTCTTCCTTCGGATGAGACTATAAACCGAGGCCCCGTGTGCGAACGCATGCAGAACATCTTGCGCACACGTTAAATCCTGTTCCGCTGTTCGAAAGAGTAGGCCATTGTGTGCCGGTGGAAACAGATGACAAAATTGACAAAACTGCATGCACACGGGGGTTGGGCACAGGGCTAACAACCCTGTCCCGTAAAAAAAGAGCAGTTACAGAAACAGCAACAAAGAAAACTTATACTTTTGCGTGCGAAGGACCTCCCGGGTCCAGTGAGACTCGTATGAATGCTGACAGCCAAAGCCGAGAGGAAGCTACCAGCAGGATAAGGGAAGACCTGACCCCACCAAAACTAAGATCAGACTAGGACATTGGAACGTGAGGACGATGTATGAGAGGGCAACTGGCACAGGTAACATTAGAGATGAGAAGATTCACCTCCAGTCCTAGGAGTAAGCCGGGAGTAGATGGATGGATCGGGGGAGAGTGAGAACACCACCGGGGGAACCGTCCTTACTCTGGGAGAGATGATGACCAGCACCACGGGGAGTTCCCATTCATCCTCAAAAAAGGCGTTGAGCTATGCCTTATGGAGTGGAAGCCCATAACACCCAGACTAATGAGTGCGAGATGAAGGGAAGGCACATCAACATCACCATCACCCAAAGTGCTACGCACCAACCAACAACAGCAGCGATGGGGAGCAAAGATGACTTTTCCCAAACAGCTGCAGACAGAGACGAGAAAGCCCACCCCCATGACCTCATCGTCATATGGGGGACCTCAAATGCCAAGGTCGGAAGTGGACAACACCGACTTGAGAGAGTCATGGGAAAAACATGGGGTGGGGAACAGAAATGACAAGGGGAGAGACTTGTGAAGTTCTGCGCCTTGAAAAACTTAGTGATAGGAGGGACCCTATTCACGCACCGGGACATCCACAAGCTGACTTGGGCGTCGCCGAATGGGAGAGATATGAACCAGATTGCCATCTGATGATCAATGGTAAGTGGAGACGATCTCTCCTGGATTTTGAGAACCAAGCGAAATTTGCGGATGTCGGGAGCGATCATCCCCTGGTGACAGCTCACACCCAGATGAAACTGAAGAAGAACACAAGACCAACCACTCAAGCGCGATTTGATACCAGCGATTGAGAGACACCAACGTGAGTCTGCATTCGTCAACGTTTCTGAGGAACAGATTCCCAAATCCTGCAGAACATGGACAGAACAGCTTGACATAGATACGACATGGAAGCAGATCTGTAAACTGTAACGGGAGCAGAAAGGGACAACATGGGCCCATCAAAAGAAGAAGACCAACAATGACTGGATCCAACAAGAGACCCTCAATCCCAAATCAAAGAAAGAAGAGAGACCAAAGGGGGGAAAAGAGACTTCTGCAAGTAAAGTCTCCACGGTACGAGGAGGCAGGAAGAGTGTACAGAGGGCACACAGGAAAGTGAAGACTCGCACGCGGTGACAAGAGAGAAGCCATGGCCCAGCTGGCAGCTGAGGCAGAAGAGGCAGCGGCCCCAAAGGGGAGCAAGGGAGAGTCTACAAAAACACCAAGAAAGTATGCAAACAAATTTAAGAGGAGCGCGGGGGACCAATCGGGACAGACAAGGGAAACTGTTGACAACAGAGAAAGAGCAAGAGAAAGATGGGGCTGAACACTTCCAGGAAGTTCTCAAACCCACCACCACCTGACGAGACAGCCGACATCAGAAGCTACAAAAGACTTAGACATTGACGTCAACCCCCAAGAAGGAAAGAGATAGTGGCTGCCATCAAGACCTCAAGAAACGGCAAGTCACCAGGCCAGGACAACCTTTGGGGCCGAACTGTTCAAGGCAGATTCTGAACTAGCAGCTGACATACTGCAACCATGTTCACAGCTGCATGGAAGAACGAGAAAGTACCTGATGTTTTGGGCCCAAAGGGGAGTGATAGTCAAATCCCCCAAGAAAGGAACCCTGAGCGACTGCAACAACTGGGAGGGGAATTCACTCTTTTGTCTGTGCCAAGCAAGATACTGGCAAGGTCATCATCAGAAGAATATCAGCGCTGTGGACGATGCTTTGAGAAGGAACAAGCAGGGTTCAGGGAAGCAACGAGGATGTATAGACCAGATTTTTCACGCTCAGAACATCAATTTGACAGTGCACAGAGTGGCAAAGGGCAACTGTATGTGAACTTTGTGGACTTCGAAAAGGCATTGACATCATAACAGAGACAGCCTTTGGAGTATCCTTCGACACTATGGCATCCCATCGAAATGGTACACCTTATCAAAAGCTTCTATGACAACTTCAGATGCCCTTGTGGGGGCCCTAGCAACACTTCTTTGAAGTCAAGACTGGAGTAAGACAAGGGATGTGTGATGTCGGCAGTTCTCTTCAATCTGGCCATTGTTGGGTGATGAGGGGAAAACGACAGAAGACACCCCAAGAGGGATTCGCTGGAGCCTGTTCTCAACACTAGACGACCTTGACTTTGCGGATGACCTGGCGTGCTGTCCCACACACACCAACATATCCAGGAGAAGACCAGCAGACCCCCAAAAATTCGGACAGCAAGTGGGGCTTCGTATTAGCACCAAGAAAACAGAGACAAAGTCGCTCAATGTGAAACACACCAGCCCCTGTGAAGGGGAATGGAACTGACCCGCACCAGACAGACAAGTTCACATACCCTTGGGAGCAACATCAAACCAGGGGGCGGCACAAAAAGACATCCACAACAGACTGGGCAAGGCCAGGAATGTGTTTTAGGAGATGAACAATTTCTGGAGATCAATCAGTACAGCACCAAACACCAAGCTGAAGCTATACCAGAGCTGTGTTGTGTCTACGCTCCTGTCGGTTCTGAGTGTGGAGGATGAAGGAAGTTTGGGTTTACCAAAAATTCGATCCTTCCACACCATATGCCTGCGAAGAATTCTCCGGATTTTTTTGGCCAGAGAAGATTTCCAAAGATGGCCTACTAGGAGATGCAGCAAGAAGACATGGGAACCCTCATCACCAGAAGACGGTGGAAGTGGATTGGGCACATCCCCCGAAGAGACCCCCAGTCAATCGCAAGAAACAGCATTGCCCCTGGACCCAGAAGGGAAAGGGGAAAGAAAGGAAGACCAAAAGCAACGTGGAGAAGAACTGTAGAAAATGAGATGAAGGCCATGCAGCATCTTTGGGGTTTAGTGATAGGGTTGGCCAGAATGGGAGGAGTGGAACGCTTTTTTGCTGCCCTAACACCCCTGGGTGTAATGGCTAAGATGATTGTGTGCCGGTGGGAACAGATGGCAAAAATTTTTTTAAAAACGTATCACACGCATAAATTTTTTTTTTTAAAACATCTGAGCGCTTTGATTTTTTGCTTTACAAATTACGTTATATAAATTTCCCTGCATTATTATTTTATTTTTTTTTTTATTATTGTTGGTGTTGTTGTTTTTTATTTTTTTTGTTATTTTTATTATTTTTATTATTTTTATTATTATTTTATTTATTTATTATTATTATTTTTTTTGTTGTTTTTGTTGTTATTGTGTTATTTTTGACTGTGTTCGATGTCCATGGTGTCTGCTTTGTCCTTTTCAGCCGTACTGCAGGACAGGGTCTTGAGCCTTTCCCATTTACAAGGTGGGTGCTTTTTCTTCTTCATTCTTGTAGTAGTAGTAGTTGTAGTAGTAGTAGTCGTAGTTGTAGTAGGAGGAGGGGGAGGAGGAGGAGGAGGTAGTAGTAAATTAGTAGTAGTTTGTAGTGTTAGTAGTGAGTAGTAGTAGTAGTAGTAAGTGTAGTATAGTAGTAGTAGTAGTAGTTTTTGTTGTTGTAGTAGGGGAGAGGAGGGGAGGAGGAGGAGGAGTGGTAGTAGTAGTAGTATAAGTAGTAGTAGTTAGTAGTAGTTTTAGTAGTAGTAGTAGTTAGTATAGTTGTAGTTATAGTAATAGTAGTAGTAGTAGAGGAGGAGGGGGAGGAGGGGAGGAATAGGAGGAGGAGTAGTGTAGTTGGTAGTGGTAGAAGTAGTAGTAGTGTAGTTGTAAATGTAGTAGTAGTAGTAGTAGTAGTTGTAGTAGTAGTAGTAGTAGTGTAGGGAGTAGTTGTTGTTGTAGTAGTAGGAGGAGGAGGAGGAGGAGGAGGAGGTAGTAGTAGTAGTAGTAGTAGTAGTAGTAGTAGTAGAGTAGTAGTAGTATAGTAGTTATAGTAGTAATAGTTTGTAATAGGGAGTAGTAGGAGGAGGAGGAGGAGGAGGAGGAGGAGGAATAGGAGGAGGAGTAGTAGTAGTGGTAGTGGTAGAAGGAGTAGTAGTAGTAGTAGTAGTAGTAGTAGTAGTAGTAGTAGTAGTAGTAGTAGTAGTAGTAGTACTAGTCGTAGTAGTAGTAGTAGGAGGAGGAGGAGGAGGAGGATGAGGAGACGGAGGAGGAGTGGTAGTAGTAGTAGTAGTAGTAGTAGTAGTAGTAGTAGTAGTAGTAGTAGTAGTAGTAGTAGTAGTAGTAGTAGTAGTAGTAGTTCATTTTGTAGTAGCGGCAGCAGCAGCAATAGTTACATCACTGTCATGTTGTCCACAGTCCACATTGAGGTGGTTGTTGAGGTCATGTACAATCACCGTCATATATGTCAACAGTCCAACACTGAGGTGGTCGTTGAGGTCATGTACAATCACTGTCATGTCTGTCAACAGTCCAACACTGAGGAGGTCGTTGAGGTCATGTACAATCACTGTCATGTCTGTCCACAGTAAAACACTAAGGAGGTCGTTGAGGTCATGTACAATCACTGCTATATCTTTTTTTCTCGCTTTTTTTCTTTAGATAGATGGCTTGATGGAAAAAAAAGCAAAAGCTCTGCTTATTCAATGTACCATCTGAAAAGAAAATAACATAAAAAAATAAAGTTTGACTGCCATGTCTGTCCACAGTCCACCTTGAGGTGGTAGGTTGAGGTCATGTACAATCACTGCCATGTCTGTCAACAATCCAACACTGAGGTGGTCGGTTGAGGTCATGTACAATCCCTGCCATGTCTGTCAACAATCCAACACTGAGGTGGTCGGTTGAGGTCATGTACAATCCCTGCCATGTCTGTCAACAATCCAACATTGAGGAGGTCGGTTGAGGTCATGTACAATCACTGTCATGTCTGTCAACAATCCAACATTGAGGAGGTCGGTTGAGGTCATGTACAATCACTGCCATGTCTGTCCACAGTCCAACATTGAGGAGGTCGGTTGAGGTCATGTACAACCTCTGCCATGTCTGTCCACAGTCCAACATTGAGGAGGTCGGTTGAGGTCATGTACAATCACTGCCATGTCTGTCCTGTCCACAGTCCAACAGTGAGGAGGTCGGTTGAGGTCATGTACAACCTGTGCCTTCGGATGAGACTATAAACCGAGGCCCCGGTGTGCGAACGCATGAAGAACATCTTGCGTACACGTTAAATCCTGTTCCGCTTTTCGAAAGAGTAGGCCATTGTGTGCCGGTGGAAACAGATGACAAAATTTAAAAAACCGCATACACACGGGGACTGGATGTAAAAAAAGCAAATGAGTGCTTTTTCCATTATCCTGATTTTTTAAAAAAAAAAAAAATCTGGCGCTTGATTTGTTGTTACAGTTTCAGCCAATTTTAAACCCCTCATTATTATTATTTTATTTTTAAATTTTTTTTTTTTTTTAAATTTTTTATTATGTTTTTTTTTTTTTTTAAAATTATTATTATTTGTCCCGAAAAACACGAACGTGCCACCCGGGACCGAGGGTGGGTTTTGTACGTGATGACGGAGGAATGCGGGAGGCAGGAGGTGTGGGGGACGGGGCCGCGTGGTGCTGGCGGGCCCCCGGGCTGCGGCAAGCCCCCCTGGCCCCACGCCCCTGCCCCGTGGCCCCAGACCCGCGGCTTCGGGCCCCTCTCTTCGGGGACGTGGCGGGTGGCACCACCCGTGGTGAAGGCAAGCGCTGCGCCGTGCTGATCCCCAGCCTGTTTTCGGCCCCGTCCGCGTCAAAAAGGACCAGCACGAGTGCTGGAAAAAGGGCCCTGCTCAACGTGTGGGCTCCCCGCAGAGGGTCTGCCGGTGGTCCTCACCGTGTCCCCCCACATCCTGAAGGAGCTGGGGCGCTGAGCGCGGACGGAAAACCCTTGTGGACGCCTCAGCATCGTCAGGTGATGCGAAGCGCTAGCGACGACCTAAAACCCTCCCTCCCTAAAATTCCATAAAGGAAAAACTGAAGTGGATAGGAGTAGACTACTTTGGGGTGGCAGGCCCTTCGGAAGACCTCAGCGGACCCGTTTTCCCTGGTGCCCGGCAATGGTTCCCGGGTTGGGGTCTTCTGAAGAAGCGCCCCTTTCTTGCTTGCCCAAAGTTAGGCCGTTTGTGCAAATAATTAAAGGGGGGTTGGGTGTGGGGCCGCAATGAGGGGGGGGGTTTGTGGGCCCCCCGGTTTTAGCCGAGGCCCGAGTTCAGCTTAGCGCCTTCTCTGCCGACCAGCTGGAGTACTGCGCGCACTTTCTCAAGGGCTCCATCCTCGCTGACAGCGGGAACGCCTTCGTCGACCGGGTCCTCTACGAGGCGGCGGGTCTCAGCCTGGGCCTGTCCTCGCGGCTGATCACCTCCGTCAAGGCTTGCGACGCGGAGTTTCTGGTGAAGTACGTGCGCACCCAGAGCGCGGACAAGGCGTCGTTCCTGTGCGTGCAGTTCGACGAGCAGGAGGCCGTGGTGGGCAAGGTGTACCAGGAGCTGGTGCAGGGGCAGCGGCAGCCAGTGGTCGCCCAGCACCCGAGCCTGCAGTGCCCCTACTTCCTCCGCGCGCTGACCGCCTTCTGCCAGCCGGCAGCCAAGAGGAGACGCGCCGACGCGGACCTTCCCTCCCTGCACCGCTTGTTGACGGCAGAGGACCAGGTCCACCACCTGCCCTTGCTGTACTGGTCGGCCTTCCCTCGCTGCCCCGCCCTGACTCACTGGTGCCTGAGCAGCGCCGCCAAGGACAAGAGGAGGTTACGGCCCTTGCTGCCGCGCCTGCTGCTGGCCCTGGCACTCTTCCACAAAACGGCGCTTCAGGCGCCAGGCCGCTTCCAGCAAGCGCGCGCTCTGCTCGCGGACCTCCTCGACCTCAACCTGGCCACGACCTTCACCTTCCCTTCCGACTCCGTGCTGCTCCCGCTCCCTTCAGCTGAGGAGAGGGTGACGGAGGAGGTGGCTCAGGTCGTCCGGACCCTCCGTGACTACGCCACCGGTCACCAGCGCCTCTGCTACCTCAACGACCCCAGCTTTCCCATCCCTGCCCAGGTGGTTAAGGTGGACATGGCCGAGGAGGAAGGGGAGGAAGGGGTGGGGGTGAGGGTGAGGGTGCAGATCGCGGACAGACGGCACTGGTACCTGGTGTTGAGGATGCTGACGGACGTGGAGGTGAAGCAGGTGGACGGGCAGGGCCACACCTTCCTTCACCTGGCCTTGAAAGTCGGCGCCATGGAGATGGTGTGCCTCAACCTCAAGAAACAGCTGAGCGACCGTTCTCTGGTCAGCGTGCCCTTCTTCAGCTTCGTCCACCAGCTGCTGGATTTCGTGTGCTTGCACAGTCACCCCATGCTGACCTGCTTTCGCTACATGCTCAAGTTAATCGTCCTGGCGACCGGTTTGGAGAATTACTCTTTTCGGGCTCGCATCGGGACTGTTTCGACAAATGACGATGATGGTGGTGGTGATGATGGTGGTGATGGTGATGATGGTGACATCAAGGAGGACAAAGAGTGGGGGTTTAAGGTTTCGTCACGTCGTTCTATTTTTGATAGGGTTTGATGGAATGGGGGGGGGTTGGGTTGGGTTTTTTTTTAATTGAAGCGTCCCCCCCCCTAAAACCCCACGCGCGCGCACACAAATAAACAAACACAAAACCCCGGGCAGAGACAGGAGAGTAAAGAGTGTGGTTTTTTAATTTTTATCCTTCCACCACAAAAACCCCTTTTTTTAAAGGGGAAAAACCCCCCCAAAAACGGGGGGCAAAAAACAAACAAAAAAAAAAAAACCACTTTTTTTTTTCTTTTTAAAAAAAAATCCCCCAAAACCCCCCAAACCCCCCCCCCCCAACCCCCCACAACCCCCCCTTTTTTTAAAATTTTTTTCCATGCAGAAGGCAAGAACAACATCCACCCTACCTTGTACCCAGAATAACGCAGACTTCCACGTTGACTTTTTTTTTTAATGGAACTATCCTCATCCAAAATTTCCCCAAAATTTTTGGGGGGGGTAGGGGGGGAGATCGGGGGGGGGAACTGGACTTTTGAGGTTTGAGGGTGGGGGGAAAGAGGTGGGGGGGGGGGGATTCCTTAGGGGGAAAAAGTCCCCCCAAAAAGGGGGGCCCAAACCTCAAAAAACCCCAAACCCCCGGGTAAGGTTGTTTTTTTTTTTGTACCGTTTTTTTTTTCCTAAAGGGCGACCCCCTCCCCCCCCCCCCCCCACGGGGCCTTTTTCCCCCCCCCCCCCCCCCCGATTTTGGGGGGTTTTTTTTTTAACCCCCCCAAAAAAAATTTTTTCCACCCTTTTTTTTAAGGAAGGGGGGTTTTGGGGGGGGGGGGTTTTTTTAATTTAAAACATCCCCCCCAAAACCCCCCCCCCCCCTTAAAACCCAAACCCCCCACCCAGAAAAAAAAAATTTTTTTTTTAAAAATTTTAATCCCCCCCACACAAAACCCTTTTTTGGGGGAAAAAGGTTTAACGTGTATGTCGGATGGAAGGTAAAATACGGAGTGTTTGTTGGAAAATCAAAACACAAGACATAAAATTTAAAAAACCGAGGCTACTTTTTTTTGCATTTTCATTTTCATACTACTTAAAGTCACGACACATTTCTCTCTATGAAATTCGGGCTGCTCTCCCCAAGGAGAGCGCGTCGCCACAAGAGCGGCGCCACCCGGGTTTTTTTTAATTATTTTCCTATCCGCACAGAAAGGCAAGAAGCAAACATCCACCTACCTTGTACCCAGAATAACTGCAGACTTCAACAGTTTGACTTTTTTTTTTAAGTGAGAATTCTACATCCTTCATCTTTTTCAAAGATTTCCTCGTCGTAAATTTTATGGGGGTTATTTTTCGCTTCTTGACCAAAGCTCAAAAAAATTCATAATTGGTGAGATTGTTGTTAATATAACCGGGGTGTTTGTTTGTTTGTTTTTAGTCTACCATAAAGGTAGCCGTAATCCGACCTCGGGTTGAATGTCTAACACGACCCCCGTGACATGCATTTATTTTTTTTTGATTTTTTTTTCATTTTTTTCCGGCACGCAATGGTTTCTCCCCTGAAGGTGAGGGTTTTTAAGATGTGTGAAGATATTTTCACCGGGATCTCGGTTTATAGTCTTCCCCAAAGGATTTTTTGGGGGAGGGAGTCAGTTTTGATGTTAATCCAGGGGGAAAAAATTCTTGAAGGGGAAGTTTCGTTGATGGCTCAAAACCCGGGGCCGTAGAAAGCGAGCGGGGGCCAAATGTTTAAACCCGCTAGGTCTTTCCCAATCCCCCAAAAATTTTTTGTGTCGGAGGTGTTGTAAACTTCATTCTTTGGGCCAAAAGAACCCCCAAAAGTTTTGAATGTAAACATCAACGAAGCAGTTTGCAGAGATTTCAACACACACACACAGACCACACACAAACAGCACAAATACACCACAATACACCCCAACACCACATACACACACATACACACATGTACGCACACAAACACACACGCACACACACATACCCACACATACACACACGCACACTCACACAACACATATAACACACACGCACACACACACACACACGTACGCACACACACACATACACGCACCACACACATACACCACATACACACACACACGCACACACAACACACACATACACACACATACACACACACATACACACACACTCACGCACACACTCCCCGCACACACACACACACACACACACACACAACACAACACACACATAAAACATCACCATGGCATAGTTGGCAACCACTCTTTGCCATTTTCAAAATGTGTATTTTCGTGTGGTTTTTATTTTCTAAAACTCATGTTTATTATTAGGCCTGGTACTAGGTATGTACAGTCATGTATCATATTTAATTCACTATTCTTTGTTATTTGTTGAAGACTTTTTTTTCCCCAGAAATGTACACATAACTTGAATTATGAACTGTATTATAAACTTTTTAAACGGGGGGGGGGGGGGGGGGGGTTGGTATGAACCCTTATGGACAATGCAGAAATGATTTACATGTAATCTGCATCTTAAATAAATGTGTTATTTATTATGAGACTTTGTGGAAACTGCACAAAATAGCTCACACATGAGCTGCATATCACTGGTGTGTTTTATCTATTCTAAAGCTGGCGTTTGATCTTCATGTTACTACTGGTGCCTATTGTTTTGTAAAAAGGCTTTTTGAATGTGTGTGTGTGTGTGTGTGTGGTGTTGTGTGTGTGTGTGTTGTGTGTGTGTGTGTGTGTGCGTGTGTGTGTATGTTTTGTGAGTTTGTATGTGTGTGTAGGTGTGTGTGTGTGTGTGTGTGTTGGTCTCGTGCAGTGCGTTGCGTGCGTGGTGTATGTGAGTTGTATGGTGTGTGTGTTTTGTGTGTGTGTGTGTGTGTGTGGTTGTGTTGTGTGTGTGGTGTGTGTGTGTTGTGTGTGTGTGTGTGTATGCGTGTGCATGCGTTTGCATGCGTGTATGTGTGTGTGTTCTGCCTGGAGAAAAGTTTATAATAAGGGGGGGAAAAGTATTAATGCAGAAATAGTAGTGGAGGAAAACAAGTGCAGACAATCATTTACAACTTCTCACTCATTTTTGGAAATGATTCCTCAAAGATTCAAGTTTTTTTATAAAAAGGGAGAAAAAAAAACCTCCGAACATACAATCTTTCAAAGACATCATTGTAGGCATCTTTGAGTAAGGGCCATGCCTTTGGCCTGACTTGACTCGAGTTAAGGATCCTGGATGAGCCTTTGTCAGAGGTCCCTGCGGTGATTGAAGTGATTGAAGGAAAAAAAGAAGGCGCTCTTTTCCTACTGTCACACCACTGAAACACTGAAAGTCCATGGGTTGTCCCTCCTCCAAGCTCCCCGCCTTCCTGCAGACAGACAGTTATAATTATCTCCCCGCGACGCCACAGAGCACAAGCGGATGGAAAAAGTCAA
>CM054161.1:34613600-34626100 GCA_028751875.1 Rapana venosa
CAAGTGTGGAAACAGAAACTGTTATCTTTTAAGTCTTTCTGGGGCGGACAAAAAAGAATGAGAATGGACCATGAAGGCAGGAATATTCTATGGTACTTAGTGGGGGTTGGTGTCTGGAAGAAATAGGAAACAAGGACAGAAACTTCTAGTGGAGATTGATATAATGACGGGTCAGTTCACTTGCACAGTTTGTACTGATGTAGGGTTCTCTTTATGTTATGGTCTGGAACACAGGATCTACACTGAATGGGGTAAGCGTGCTTCTAGGTAATTTGGCTTTATCTCCATAATGCACAGAAATGTGAAGAGTTTCGCTGTTATTATGATATGGGGCGACGGTGGGGGGTTGGTGCTGGGGTTGGGGGGGTGGGTGGGGGGGGGGGGTGGGGATCCCTCGGCTGGGGTCTTGGGGGGGGGGGTTGGGCTCACCGTGCGTTCTAGCGGGGGTGGGGGAATTTTATTGTGTGGTTTAGGTTGTTGTTGGGGGTGGTTAGGGTGTTTTGGGCCTGCGTTGAGTGGGGTGGGGGTAGAGAGTGGTAATAATGTTTGGTGGTTGAGGGGGGATTTTGGGGTGGGCTGGTAATCAATTTGCAGAGCTTAACATGTCGGGAGTGCTGTGGCGGATGGCGGACGCGAGGAGAGGAGAGGCGAGAAGACAGAATGTAGATGACAATGGAGAAGAAGCAGATGAGAGTGCCAGAGGCAGAGGAGCAGTAATAAGCGGCGAAGAGGAGAGTGAGTCAAGAGAGGGAGAAGGAAAGGCGCGAGGATCTGAGGAAGAAAGAGGTGAGGAGACAGGCAGAGGAAGGAGGAGAGGCAGGGGCAGAAGGAGAAGGAGAACAAAGAGGAGAGAGAGAGGCAAGAGGAGAGGAGATGAAGAGGAGAGGAGAGGACGATGACACCTCGAAGGAATAGGACAGGCGGACGCGAGAGCGAAGACCCGACACCTAGCAGGAGAGGAGAGGAGACTAACGAGGCAGAGGAGATTAGCAGAAGCGATGAGAGAGGACTGACGGAGGAGAGAAGAGAGGAGAGGAGAGGACGAAGCAAGAGGAGCAGGGGAGGAGAGAGAGCAGGCAGGAGAGAGAGTAGTCAGGAAGAAACGAAGAGGAGAGGGGAGGAGCGAGAAAGACGAGGAGCAGGAGAGGCCAGAGAGATGGAGAGGGCGTAGGAGAAGCAGAGGATGAGGGGGAGGAGAAGATGAGGAGATAGCCAGGTGGAGAAGAAAGTAGGAGAGGAGAAGGATAAGAGAGGAGCCGGAGCCAAGGACGAAGGAGACGTAGAGGAGAGTTCATGAAGCAGATCAGGAGACCCGCGATGGGCGAGAGGCAGAGGAGGAGAAGAGAGGAGAGGACGAAGAAGAAGAGAGGCCAGATGGGACGGAGAAGAGTAAGACAAAAGGAGCGCGCAAGAAGAGAAGAAGAAGAAAGAAAGAAATGGGACGAGGAAGAAGAACGAGGAGAGGAGTAGGAGAGTCCGAAGCAAGATAAGAAGAGGAGCAGGAGAGCAGAGGGAAGAGCAACGCCAGCCCAGAGTGAGAGGAGAGGCGAGGAGCAAGACAGAGGAGAGAGGAGGAGAGGAGAAGACCAGCACTCGAAAGAAAGGAGCCATGTGGAGGACGAGAGAGAAGTCCGCACTGCTGACTGACGGACCGGAGAAGCGCAGAGGTCAGGAAGCCAGCAGGATACGCAGGAGAGGCCAGTCGAAGACAGTACACGAGGACACAAGAACCGGTGCAAAGAGAGGAGAGGCAGAAGATACGGTGAGCGACAGAGGCAGAGGTAGAAGACAGAGGCGAGAAGAAGAGGAGAGGAGGCGAGAACGCCGCCCACCAGCAAGAGAGGAGAGGAGAGGAGAGGAGAAGAGCCAGCGAGAGGCTGCAGGTCGACACGAAGCTAGGCTAGTAGGCGGAAAGCAGCGGAGAGCGAGGGCACCCAAACTAACTACAACCAACACCGAACCCCCCCCCCCAACCCCCCCCCCAAAAAAAAAAAAAAAACCCCCCCCCCCCCCCCCCCCCCCCCCGGGGGGGCCCCCCCCCCTAATACCCGGGCCCGGGGCCCCCTTCTCCTCTCTTTTTCCCCCTTTTATCTGGGCCTCTCTTCTTCTAATTTCCCTTTGTCTCCATTCTTCATCGCTTCTCCCCTCTCCTTTTCCCCTCCCTTTCCTCCCCTATCCTCCTCCCAGACACCCATTCTCTTCCTTTTCCCCCTCCCTCGGGCACTTCTTCTTCTACCTCTCTCTCTCCCCTTTCTCTCTCTCCCTCCTCTCATCTCCGTCTTTCTCTCTTCTCTCTCCTCTCCTCTCTCTCTCTCTCCCTCTCTCTTCTCCTCTCTTCTCTTCTCTTCTCTTCTCTCTCTTCTCTTCTCTTCTTTTTCTCTCTCTTTTCTCTCCTCTTCTCTTCTCTTCTCCTCTCCTCTCTTCTCTTCTCTTTCTCTTCTCCTCTCTTCTCTTCTCTTCTCCTCTCTTCTCTTCTCTCTTCTCCTCTCTTCTCTTCTCTTCTCCTCTCTTCTCTTCTCTTCTCTTCTCTTCTCCTCTCTTCTCTTCTCTTCCTCTTCTCCTCTCTTCTCTTCTCTTTCTTCTCTTCTCTCTCATCTCTTCTCCTCTCCTCTCTTCTCTTCTCTCTCCTTCTCTTTCCCCTCTCTTCCTCTTTTCTTCTCTTCTCCCCCATTTTTCCTATCCCCCTCCTCTCTTCCTTTTTTCTCTTCCTCTTCTTTCCTCTCTTCCTTCTTTTTCTCTCTCCTCTCTTCTCCTCTCTCTTCTTCTCTTCTCCTCTCTTCTCTTCTCTTCTCTCTCCTCTCCTCTCTTCTCTTCTCTTCTCTTCTCCTCCCCTTCTCTTCTCTTCTCCTTCTTTTCTCTTCTCTTCTCCTCTCTTCCTTCTTCTCTTCTCTTCTTCTCTTCCTCTCTTCTCTTCTCTTCTCTTCTCCCTCATCTCTTCTCTTGTCTTCTCTTCTCCTCTCTTCTCTTCTCTTCTCATCTCTTGTCTTCTCCTCTTTTCTGTTCTCTTCTCCTCTGTTCTCTTTCTTCTCCTCTCTTCTTTTCTCCTCTTTTCTCATCTCTTCTCTTTCCTCTCTTCTCTTCTCCTCTCTTCTCTTCTCTTCTCCTCTCTTCTCTTCTCTTCTCCTCTCTTCTCTTCTCCTCTCTTCACTTCTCTTCTCCTCTCTTCTCTTCTCTTCTCCTCTCTTCTCTTCTCCACTCTGCTCTTCTCTTCTCCTCTCTTCTGTTCTATTCTTTTCTCCTCTCTTCTCCCTTCCTCTGTTCCCTTCTTCTCTCTCCTCTTTTCTCTTCTTTTCTCCTCTCTTCTCATCTCTTCTGTTCTTCCTCTCTTCTCTTCTCCTCTCTTCTCTTCTCTTCTCTTCTCCTCTCTTCTTTCTCATCTTTTATGTTCTCTTTCCTCTGTTCTCTTCTCTTTACCTCTCTTCTCTTCTCCTCTCTTCTCATCTCTTCTCTTCTCCTCTCCTATCCTCTCTCTCTTCTCCTCTCTTCTTCTCTTCTCCTCTCTTTCTTCTCTTCTCATCTCCTCTCTTCTCTTCTCCTCTCTTCTCTTCTCCTCTCCTCTCTTCTCCTCCCTTCTCATCTCTTCTCTTCTCTTCTCCTCTCGTCTCTTCTCTTTCCTCTCTTCTCTTCTCTTCTCCTCTCTTCTCTTCTCTTCTTCTCTCTTCTCTTCTCTTCTCCTCTCCTCTCTTCTCTTCTCTTCTCCTCTCTTCTCTTCTCTTCTCTTCTCCTGTCTTCTCTTCTCCTCTCTTCTCTTCTCTTCTCCTCTCTTCTCTTCTCTTCTCTTCTCTTCTCCTCTCTTCTCTTCTCTTCACCTCTCTTCTCTTCTCTTCTCCTCTCTTCTCTTCTCTTCTCTTCTCCTCTCTTCTCTTATCTTCTCTTCTTTTCTCCTCTTTTCTCTTCTCCTCTCTTCTCTTCTCTTCACCTCTACGTTTGTTGGGCAAAAGAAAAATATTCGTCGCCAGTGTCGAGCGGGCATTATTTTATTTATTTTATTTCATTCTTTTCTATCGAGGATAATGGAATAAGCACTTGTGTGCTTTTTTATATCCAGTCCCCGTGTGTATGCAGTTTTGTCAATTTTGTCATCTGTTCCCACCGGCACACAATGGCCTACTCTTACGAAAAGCCGAACAGCATTTAACGTGTGCGCAAGATGTTCTGCGTGCGTTCGCACAACACGGGGCCTCGGTTTATAGTCTCATCTGAAGGACTTTAAGGAGAGAGTGGAGTCTGCACTGATGTTAACTCCAGGGGAGAAAATATCCCCTTTGAACGGGAATCGAACCCGGGTCATCAAATTGCGAGCACAATGTTCTAACCACTAGGCTATCCCGCCCCGCCCCCCCCCCCTACCCCCCCCCCCCCCCTCACCCCTTCCTAACATTAGGCCCAGGGGTGTGATTCCTTACTCAGGTAATGCACGTGAGAAACCAACTGTAACTCACACACACACATCACACACACACACACACACACACACAGAGGACAGCACTGTGTTAGCCAGCGAGCCAAAAACCAGCTAAGCCACCCACCCGTACGCGCTCACTTCACCGCTGAGCACCTGACTGGCTGACAACAACAAAAAAGCTAACTGACCATCCACAGCTGGACACCGTCCCTCTGCACCGTCCGTAAACAATGTTACCCCCTGACCAACAGACAAGACCACAGGTAAGCTGTTGTTGTTATTTGTTTATGATACTGGCGTGTTGGTTATTTGTTGCTTAGTAGTAGTAGTAGAAGTAGTAGTAGTAGTAGTAGTAGCAGTAGCAGTAGTAGTATTGAGCAAGACTTGGCAGAATTTTGGGGGGGTAGTGTATTCTCGGTTTGAAAGAAGAAGATAAAGAGTGGGGGGGGGGGGGGAATATAGTCTGAAGGGGGGGGGGGGGAGGTAAAAAAAAAAAAAGTATGTTCTTTCGAGCCAGAAGGCCCATAGAGCCGGAGCTTATCCCGGTTTCTGTAGCGTTAAGCGAACTGATGGTTTTTTCACCACCCCTGTGACAGGACGCTAGTCTGTCGCCAGATACTTCCCCAGCAGAGCTGGTACCCACTTGTACACCTGGGTGGAGTGAGGAAAATAGAAGTAAAGTGTCTTTCCCAAGGACACAACACCGAGCCGAGCGGGGATCGAACCCGCGACCTCTGGATCGCGAGTTGACCGCCTTAACCACTCGACCACGGTGCCTGAAAAGGGGGGGGGGGGGGGGAATGTAATGGTGTGTCAGCACTCACTCAATGATTGACTAGTCATAAGCGGTGCTCCGTATCGAGAATTGAACAGACATAAGATTGACCCCCACCTCCACTTAGAAGGACAGATGATGCTGCAAGCGTGAGGTGAGTAGACGGGAAAGATTTCGCTTTTGCAACAGAAATGAAGATAAATTTTGTTTTGAGAAAGTAGGCCAGAAAAGAAAGAGCTCGCTTTTGCAACGGAAATGAAGATAAATTTTCTTTTAAGAAAGTAAACCAGAAAGGAAAGAGCTCGCTTTTGCAACAGAAATGAAGATAACTATTGCGTTGAAAGTAGGCCAGAAAGGAAAGATCTCGCTTTAGCAACAGAAATAGAAATAATACTTATTTTTGTTTAAAAAGTAGACCAGAAAGGAACAATTTTGCTTTGCAACAGAAATGAATAACTTTTGATTTAAAAAAATAGGTCAGAAAGGAGTTTCCTTTTGCAACAGAAATGAAGTTATAGTTTTGTTTAAAAAGTAGACCAGAAAGGAACAATTTAACTTTGCAACAGAAATGAAGATAATACTTTTGTTTAAAAAGTAGACCAAAAGGAAAAATTTCGCTTTGCTAAAGAAAATAGCATAACTTTTGTTTAAAAAGTAGGCTAGAAAGAGCTCACCTCGCAACAGAAATGAAGTCATTATTCTGTTTAAAAAAGTAGGTTTCTCTACGGTGTATTATTCTTTTGGGAAACTAGACCTGGTAGTAATAATAATAATAATAATAATAATAATAATGATAATGATAATAATAATAATAATAATAATAATGTATGGAATTTATATAGCGCTGAATCTTGTAAAGCAACAAATCAAAGCGCTCATAGTTAGCAGGGAAGTGTTTCGTAAGTATTAAGTTGAAGAGTTGTACCGTCTTTTTCGTTTCTATCTGTCCCGTAGTCTGACGACCGTGGGGGCACCCTCAAAGACTCGCAACCAGTTCCCTCCATTCCTCTCTCTGTTCTGCCTTTCTCAGGGTTTTGTTGAGTTCTAGGCCTGTCCATTCGCTGTTATCCTCCCAGCTCTTCCTTGGTCTGCCTCTTCTTCTTCCTCCTTGGACAGTGCCTTGTAAAACTGTCTTTGCAAGTCCTTTGGATCTTGTGACATGCCCATACCATTTAAGTTTACGCTTTTTCACGATCGTTAGAAGGTTCTCATAGGGTCCAATGGTTTGCTGGATTCTGTTATGCACGCTTTCGTTGCTTATGTGGTCTTTGTAGGAGATGCCAAGGAGTCTCCGAAAGCATCTCATCTCCACCGCCTGTACTCTTCTCTCCAAATCTGCAGTCAGGGTCCATATTCACAGGCATACAGAAATATGGATATGACAAGGGAGCGCATTAGTCTGATCTTGGAGATAAGTGAGATATTTTTATCTCTCTAGATGGTGTTTAGTTTTGACAAAGCTGTTATTGTCTGTGCAGTCCTGTATACTACTTCTGGCTTGGATCCCCGGTCTGATACAATGGCTCCCAGGTACTTGAAGCTTTGAACTGATTCCAGCTTCTGGTCATTAACCCTGATATCGGTGCTAATGCCGTTGTTGTTATTAGTTATCAGTTTGGTCTTCTCTGCACTGATTTTCATGACGTATGTTTTGGAGGCCTTATTCAAGTGTTCTGTTAGGCTGGCAAGCTCTTTTTCTGATCCTGCTATTCCATCAATGTCATCTGCGAAGCGGAGGTTTGTGATCGTTCTGCCACCAATGCTGACTGATCCTTCATGATGTTCCAGTGCATCAGCCATGATTCTGTTTAATTTGCTGGTTGAAATTCTGGGTTGCATTTTCTAACCTTGTGCGACCTGGTCAGAGTGGACGTTCTTTGAACCAAGTCGTTTTTCAAAACATTTAGAGCCGCCCTTTTCACTGTGATGTGCGTCTATCTTTAGTCGAGACAAATCTTCAATATTTTGTTTTTTTAGAGAGAGTGAAATTGATTGTTGATACATGTATCCAAACATGTTGATTTATCATACCTTTCCTGTAAATGCTCTTTCACTTTTCATGTCCACAATTTGTGCTCTTCATTTTGGAGCGAATTTGTCTTGTATTTTTCACACGCCCACATCCGCAAGTTGTGGTTTTGTTAAATTTCATTACCCCTTGGGGGGGTTTCTTGAAATAAAATCTTGAATCTTGTTATAGTCCTTGAAAGAAAAACAGCCACCCAAACAACTAGGAAGGGTAGCCTTGCGGTTAGAACTTTGCTCTGGCACTTTTGACTGCCTGGGATCAAATCCCAGGTTTGAACCTTCATCAAGACAGCAGTTTTAAGGGTTTTTTTTTTTTAATTTATTTTTATTTCAAGGATAATGGAATAACCACCGGTGTGCTTCTCTTTCATCTAGTCCCTGGTATGTATGCAGTTTTTGTCTGTTGTCATCCGTTCCCACCAGCACACATTGACCTACTCTTCCGAAAAGCAAAAATTGTGCTGCGTGAGTTCGCACACGGGACCTCGGTTTATAGTCTCATCCGAAGGACTTAACATTTCCGTGGAGTGAGCATAAGTACTGATCCCTCTCTCCCCGAAAAAATCTTCCAGATGACTATAGAGACCTCGCATGCAAATGCACGCAGAACGTTTTGCGCCCACGTTAAAACCCGTTCCGCCTTTCAGAAGAGTAGGCCATTCGTGCAGGTAGTAAGAATGAACGATATAAATTACTTTTGAACAGCATGCACGCTGCTGTCAGGTTTAGACATATCCCCAAAGTCGAAATTCAAGGTTAAGTTTTTTTTCAACATTTTTTTGTCAACACGTTTTGGTTAAAGGCTGAATTAATACTTTCAAATAATCTATTTGCCCATATGTTTTGATATTTTGATTACGAATATTGTGAATAGTTTTTATTAGAAATCAGGAAGAAGTATAATTTCTTATGAGAGCTTAAGACTCAGGAATACGTTTGTCTCGACTTTGAGAATGAACAGCTACCTTGAGGATTAACAGTTGACAAATCTGCTTTGAAAATTTATCAACCGATGTGGTTTGTTTTTAAGATGTTATTAACTATTGCGAAAAAGTTCAGTGGTCGGGTAATGTTTACTGTAATATCAATTGTTGAAGACGTTAAATTTACACACACACACAAACACACACACACACACACACACACACACACACACACACCCACACACACACCCACACACAAACACACACCAACACACCCAACCACCCACCCACCCCACCCCACACAAACCACACCCCAACACACACACACACACAACACCCACCCACCCCACCCCACACACCCACCACCCCAACACACACACACACACCCCAACCACACCCCCCCCCCCCCCCCCACACACACACACACACACACACCACACACACACACCGCACACACACACCAACACACCCACACAACACACCCCCAACACAAACACCCACACTCACTCACTCACTTTTTGCCTTTAAGCAGACAATCGTCATCGGTACCATGCTGTGTTGTCTTCATCCAGATGGCTCCCAGCAGCAAGCATGGACCCTCTTCTCCCCCCAGACACAGGCTGAAGATGTCAACACGATGCAGGTATGATGCACTATGCTTGACTTTTACCACTTGTCAGGCCCCCTGTAGGTAAAGGATAGAGAAGGGAAGGGGGGGGGGGGCACAAAACAAAATGATTCCACACACAAAGGTAAAGGAAAGGTAAAGGAGTCCCATAACCTATAAGGTCGTAGGTGAGCGAGGCGTCAGAGACCTCACTTCTCTAGGGCCAGCATATTGAGGGCGGCGCCCATCTCCTCTCCCTCGCTGCTTTACCTTCCCTGACCCTAAAGAGGGCAGGTACCCATTTACAGCTGGGGGAACTGGGTGAACTGTACTGAAGCCAAGGCGCGCAAACGGTCACCCATCCAACTGGTAATTTCAAATTACACAACACCAAAAAAAAAAACCCTGAAGACTTTGCTTTCTAAGAGATCTGGGACATAGCAACATCACCAGTCTTAATCTTCACATTAAGGAGGAGTATTCGGTTTTGTTGGGGGTTGGGTGGGTTTGTTTTTTTTTTGTTTTGTTTCTCCGCTATGACCTTGGAGGTTTACTAATGGTGAGACTGGAGCGTAGACCACCGTTTATTTAATAATAATAATAATAATAATAATAATAATAATAATGTGTGGTGTATATATATATATATATATCGCTGAATCTTGTAAAGCAAAGAAATCGAAGCGCCTATCATGAAGGTAGATGCATTCGGACTTAAGGGTAAATCATTGCAGGTATTATACAGTCCCAGTGCCTTTCTAATTTTCAGTATAGACCACCCTATCCTTCCAGATTCTGTAGGAATAAACTCCAGACACAAGGCTAAGTGAATCACTGGGAGTGTTGGAAGACAATAGATATTTTTATTTTTTATTTATTCTTTTATATCGAGGATAATGGAATAAGCACTCGTGTGCTTCTTTTTTAAACATCCAGTCCCCAGATGGATGGATGGATGGATGGATGGATGGATGGATGGATGGATAGAGATAGATAGATAGAGATAGATAGAGATAGAGATAGATAGAGATAGAGATAGAGAGAGATAAGATAGATAGATAGATATATAGGTAGATAGATAGATAAGATAGATAGATACATACATAGATACATAGATACATAGATACATAGCTGGGTGATTAAGTCCCTAAATGTCCAAGAAGACTTTAGGATAAGTAGTATAGTAAGACTTTTCTTCTTCTGTCTCCGTAGACAATGGCTGCGCACTTCTTTTACTGTTAAGTCTTGGTTTGGGGGGGGGGGGGGGGGACAGTATCTTATTTGTGTGGAGTGGATCGGCATTTCAGTCCGTGCATGGCTTAGTCAGTCATGTCTTTGCCACTTTGCCACTGTGCCACTTTGTCGACTTTGCCACTGTGCCACTTTGTCGTCTCTAACACTGTCCTCTGTCAGTTGCTGTCACCATGGTCACTTGGCACCGCTTTTCTAATTTGGTACAACAATTCCTTGCCTTGCCAAAAATAAAAGAAAACGAAATGAAACTTTTAAAATAGCAAAATGAAATAAACCAAAATGAAATCAAATAAAGTATAATAAATAAATAAAATGAAATAAAATAAGAGACAGAATAATGAAATAAACCCTTAATGGAATGAAATAACATAAAATGACACAAAACAAAATAAATAAAGCAAAACTGAAAATTTAAGAAGCTAAAATAAAATTATAAACCCAAATAAAATGAAACAACGCGAAAGAAAATAAAAATACAATAAACTGAAACGAAATTAAAACAAAACGAAATGAAATAATTTTTAAAAATGAAGCAGGAACCAAAACCTTAAAACAAAAACAAAACCGAAAACCAAAAATGAACTAAAACCCTAGACTAAAACCAAAAATTAACTAAAACCTACAACTAAAATCCAAAATGAACTAAAACCCAAACAAAACCTAAAACCCCAAAAACGAACTGAAACCAAAACAAAACCTAAAACCCAAAATGAACTAAAACCAAAATAAAACCTATGACCAAAAATGAACTAAAACAAAAAACTAAAACTGAACTAAAGCCCCCAAAAGTAAAACCAAAAATGAACTAAAACAAAACTAAAACCTATGACCAAAAATGAACTAAAACAAAAAAAAACTAAAGCCAAAAATGAACTAAAACAAAACACTAAAACCAAAAATGAACTAAAACAAAAAAAACATTAAAACCAAAAATGAACTAAAACCCCAAACTAAAACCAAAAATGAACTAAAACCATAAAAACCTAAAACCAAAAATGAACTAAAACCCTAAAAACCTAAAACCAAAAATGAACTAAAACCAAAAATGAACTAAAACCATAAAAACCTAAAACCAAAAATGAACTAAAACCACAACAAAACCCATGACCAAAATTAACTAAAGCCCAAAAAAACTAAAACCAAAAATGAACTGAAACCAAAAAAAACCAAGAAAAACAAAAAACTCGAACTCAAACTAAAAGAAAGACAAAACGTCTAAAAATGTTTTTTTTAAAAGACCACAGCAGAGCAAAACAACAAAAAACCCACAGAAACAACAACAAAAAATTATTGGCAACATATCAAAGGACAGCAATCTTGGTGGCAGTGACCTTGGTGCCTCTTCTTAGTAGGAGTAGGAGTAGGAGTAGTAGGAGTAGGAGTAGGAGTAGTAGTAGTATGAATAGTAGTAAGAGTAGGAATAGTAGGAGTAGGAGTAGTAGAAGTAGTAGAAGTAGTAGAAGTAGTAGTATGTAGTAGTAGTAGTAGTAGTGGTAGTAGGTAGTAGGAAGTTAGTAGTGGTAGTAGGTAGTAGGAAGTTAGTAGTAGAGTAGTTGTAGTAGTAGTAGTAGAAATAGTAGTAGTAGTAGTAGTAGAAGTAGTAGTAGTAGTAGTAGAAGTAGTAGTAGTAGAAGTAGTAGAAGTAGTAGAAGTAGGAGCAGCAGCAGCAGCAGCAGCAGTAGTAGTAGTAGTAGTAGTAGTTAGTAGTAGTCTTTTTTCGCATTTATTATTAGTAGCAGTAGTAGTATATTCTTAGCAATTCTTGTTATTGTTATTATTATTCGCAATTCTTGTTCTTATTATTCTTCGCAATTATTCTTATTATTATTCGCAATTTTTCTTATCCTTCTTATTATTCTAAGCATTTCTTATTTTTATTTTTATTCGTCGCAATTCTTCTTATTATACTTCTCATTCTTTGCAATTCTTCTTCTTCGTCTTCTTCTTCTTCTTCTTCTTCTTCTTCTTCTTCTTCTTCCCAATTCTTCTTCTTTTCATTTCTTCTTCGCAGTTCTTCTTATCCTTCTAATTATTATTCTTCGCAATTTCTTTTATTTTTATTCTTCGCAATTCTTCTTCTCAATTCTTGTTCTTCACAATTATTTTTCGCAACTCTTCTTTTTTTTCGCAATTATTCTTCTTCTTTACAATCCTTCTTTCGCAATTTTTCTTCTATTATTTTCTGTCACATGAGCAAAAATGTGTTGCGCTGCCTTTAAGTTCCTGACAAGTCAGGCCCAGCGCATCCGACTTCCGGGAGGAAGATAATTATCATAATTATTTTAAGTTCTTCTGGAAAGAGAACGGGCCAAGAAAACAGAAAATAAAGTAGGCGACGGGAAGAAAAGACGCAAGGCAGAAACAAAGAGAGGGATAGAAAAGAGGGAATTGTTAGCACAGAATTTCCAGAATGTGGGGGGATGCTATTCATACTGACAGCCACGCCCCCCCCCCCCCCACACACACACACACACACACAACCCTGTTTGAAAGCACCACACAGGTAGA
>CM054161.1:34631100-34641100 GCA_028751875.1 Rapana venosa
CATGGATTTAACATTAAATGATTATACATGAATGAAATCAAAATGAAATGATTCGATATGAGTGAAATCAACCTGAAGAAATTCAAAATGAATTAATCGACATGAATTGAACTGCATCAGCATGAATGAAATCAACAGAGGAAATACAACATAAATGAAATCAACAGAAGTAAATCATTATTGAAATAAAAAGTAAATCTACATGAAGGGATTCAACATGATTGAAATCAAAAGTAGATCAACATGAATGAAATCAACAGAAGTAGTTCAACGTGAATGAAATCAACAGAAGTAGATCAACATGAATGAAATCAACAGAAGTCAATCGACACGAATGAAATCAACATAAAGGGATTCAACATGAATGAAATCAACATATTATTCAACATGGAAAAAATTTCACATGACATCATTAATTCAACATGAAATGATTTAATATGAAGTAAATCAGCATGAACTGAATCAACATGAACTGAATCAACATGAACTGAATCAACATGAACTGAATCAACATGAACCGAATCAACACGAACTGAATCAACACGAACTGAATCAACACGAACTGAATCAACACGAACTGAATCAACACGAACTGAATCAACACGAACTGAATCAACACGAACTGAATCATCATGAATGAAATCAACACGAACTGAATCAACATGGAAGTAAATCGATCAACATAAACTACATCAACGTTAATAAAATCAACATGGAAGTAAATCAACATGAACTATATCAACGTGAACAAAATCAACATGGAAGTAAATCAACATGAACTATATCAACATGAACAAAATTAACATGGAAGTAAATCAACATAAACTATATCAACATGAACAAAATTAACATGGAAGTAAATCAACATAAACTATATCAACATGAACACAAAATTAACATGGAAGTAAATCAACATGAACTATATCAACATGAACAAAATCAACATGGAAGTAAATCAACATGAACTATATCAACATGAACAAAATTAACATAGAAGTAAATCAACATGAACTGAATCAACATGAACAAATCAACATGGAAGTAAAATCGACATGAACTGAATCGACATGAACTGAATCAACATGAACAAAATCAACATGAACTGAATCAACATGAATGAAATCAACATGAACTCGATCAACATTATAGAATCAACATGACAGCATCAACGTTGACCTGTTCAACTCAAACGACATTACTGTGTCAAAGCGAACGGGATCGTCACTGACTGAATCCAAGCAAACTACATCAACGTTGACTTCATCATCCACGTGGACTTCATCATCCACGTGGACTTCATCATCCACGTGGACTTCGTCATCAACGTGGACTTCGTCATCAACGTGGACTTCATCATCAACGTGGACTTCGTCATCAACGTGGACTTCATCATCAACGTGGACTTCATCATCCACGTGGACTTCGTCATCAACGTGGACTTCGTCATCAACGTGGACTTCGTCATCAACGTGGACTTCATCATCAACGTGGACTTCATCATCAACGTGGACTTCATCATCAACGTGGACTTCATCATCCACGTCGACTTCATCATCAACGTGGACTTCATCCACGTGGACTTCATCATCAACGTGGACTTCATCATCAACGTGGACTTTATCATCAACGTGGACTTCATCATCGACGTGGACTTCATCATCCACGTGGACTTCATCATCAACGTGGACTTCATCATCAACGTGGACTTCATCATCGACGTGGACTTCATCATCGACGTGGACTTCATCATCCACGTGGACTTCATCGTCAACGTGGACTTCATCGTCAATGTGGACTTCATCGACGTCATCATCGACGTGGAATTCATCATCCACGTGGACTTCATCATCGGCATGGACTTTATCAACGTGGACTTCATCATCGACGTGAACTTTATCATCAACGTGGACTTCTTCATCGACGTGGACTTTATCAACGTGGACTTCATCATCCACGTGGACTTCATCATCGACGTGGACTTCATCATGGACGCGGACTTCCGCGACGTGGACTTTATGGCGTTGACTTCATCGGGGGGGGGGGTTAGGGGGGAGAGGGTGGTTTGTTGTTGGGGGGTGGGGGGGGTTGTTGGGGTTATTGTTTTTGCTTTGGGAGAGTAGCATTACTTTCAAAACTCTTGGTCTAAAGCTGGTGATTGCCTTCACGGAAAAACGACTTAAGTTTTACATTACTGCCGTCAAGTGTATATGCTGACATTTTATTTGTTCCTCTCCATAGTCGCATATCGCTACCAGTAAAGTCTTTAAGCTATTCAATTCAAATCGAATCGAATCAAATCCACTTGGCTGATATATCAAAAAGTATGCTATTGCAGATTGCCTTGCTTTGTAGGGAACATGAGCACATTGGACTGATGCTTTTTCTTTAGTGGGGGGGAGGATTTTTTATTATGCAGACATAAGTGCTCTATAATCATTTTTAAGTGTGTGTGTGCGTGTGTGTGAGGAGGAGGAAAAGGAGTTAGAGTAGTAGTTGTTGCAGTAGTTGTCGTAGTAGTAGTTTGTAGTAGTTTGTAGTAGTTTGTAGTTGTTGTAGTCGTAGTTGTTGCTGTTGTTGTTGTTTCTGTTGCTGTTGTTGCTGTTGCTGTTGGGTTTCTGTTGTTGTTGTTGTTGTTGTAGAGATTAACTTGGTGGGGGGAGGCTAGGGATTAACTTGGGGGGGGGGGGGGAGTAGAGATTATGGGGGCTTAGAGATTGACTTATTTGGGGCTTAATTTACTACTTTTGGGACTTGGATTGACTTCTTGGGGGCTTAGAGATTGGCTTCTTTGGGGCTTAGAGATTGACTTCTTTGGGGGCTTAGAGATTGGCTTCTTTGGGGGGCTTAGAGATTGACTTCTCTGGGGGCTTAGAGATTGGCCTTCTTGGGGGCTTAGAGATTTTTGGGGGGGTGGGGGGGTAGAGACTGACTTCTTTGGGGCTTAGAGATTGATTGGGGGGGGGGGGGGGACTTGAGATTTAACTTATTTTAAGCTAAGAGTTACTACTTGGGGGGGGGGGGGTGGGGGCGCTTAAAGATCGAGATCTTTTGGGCTTAGTTTTTCTTTTGGGGCTGAGAAATATTTTTTCTTATTTGGGGGCCTTTTCTAAAAACTTTTGGATAAAAGAAGGCGAAAGTTTCAAAAGAATTTCATAGGCTAAAAAAAATCATCTTAATGAAAACGAGATTTAAACAAATAATTTGCACGATTTTGAACACGGCCACCTACCGCTGTGTGCATCTGCTGAAGTGTCCACATGCATGCCGGCAAGCCAGCCGACCCTCAACCCCCTCGTTACCTTACTGCCTAACTCTAACCACTAACCACTAACCCTCACATTCACACTAACCCTAGCAGCCCTTTACGTGGACACAGAGGCAAGTGCACATACACACACAAAAACGGGTATCTGGTATTTCCAAATAGGGATTTTTTTCTAGAATAAGGAATTTTAACTCTCGACTTTTGGCCAACAACATGGTATCAATGGCTTTTTTTCAAAGGCTGGTGGAGTAGGGAGGGGGGGGGGGTTAGAGGGAGAGGGGAGGGGGAGAAAACTCTGCTGTTTAAATGAAAGGTAGATTACATGATCTGATTTTGGTGGGAATGGTAAAAGAGGAGTGGTCATGAGGAATAGCAGGTATAAGGGAAAAAAGATTCTTTATCCCTGAAGTCGGAATGTGGCTATCTTAATGGTGGATCGGTGGTCTAGAGGTAACGCGCCTGTCTAGAATGCGAAAAGTCCGGGTCGGAAGTGTGCGGTGGTTCGAATCCCGTTAGGGCCCGAAACCTTCCCCCATCCATTAGACCATAAGTGGTGGTCTGGGCGCTAGTCTTTCGGATGAGACGGTAAACCGAGGTCCCGTGTGTTGCACAAAATTATTCAGCGCACGTAAAAGAACCCACGGCAACAAGAGAGTTGTCCCTGGCAAAATTCTTAGAAAAAAGTCACTCTGATAGGGAAACAAGTACAGTTGCAGATACAAAAAAGGGGAAAAAAAGTGGCGCTGCTCCTGTGGTGACGCGCTCTCCCCGGGGAGAGCAGCCCGAATTTCACGCAGAGAAATCTGGTGACTTAGTGGTATAAATGAAATAAATGAAATGAAATGGGGCACAGTCGCATATGCTATATCTTACCGCTGGTGAGCTTCAGAGTTCTAGCTAAGGAAAGGAAAAGGTAAGGGGGGGAGGGGGGGGGGGGTTTAAAGTGGGAATAGGGATGGAGTATATGCTTAGCATTGGTCTTTTGGAATGATGGGGGGGTGGGGATGGTAAAAGGGTAGCAGGTACGGTTCGGTGTGTGGAGGGGGGTGAATGAGACTGGGGTGGGCTTTGGGTCATTTTAGGAGAAAAGGTAAAGGTGTTCCCATCATCTATGTGGCTGCTGGAGAGTGATGTGTCAAGAGATCTGTTTCTCCGGGGAGGCAGCATGTTGAGGGTGGCAAAAGGATGTTCAGAATGGAAGCATAATGGACCAGTGGAAATGGAGGAAAAGAATGGTGTGTGGGGGTAGGTGTGAGTAGGTGGGGGTGGGGTGTGTGGGGGGGGGGGGGGGTGTGGGTGGGTGTGTGTGTGTGTGTGTGTGTGTGTGTGTGTGTGTGTGTTGTGCGTGTGCGCGCGCGTTGTGTGTGTGTGTGTGGCGCGGTGTGGCGGGGTGCGTGCGTGCGTGCGTGCGTGCGTGCGTGTGTGTGCGTGCGTGTGCGTGCGTGTGTGTGTGCGTGTGCGTGCTTGCGTGTGTGTGTGCGTGCGTGTGTGTGCTGGTTATATCTAAGTCCCAGTGGAGCTATCTAATTTTAAGGACTGGAAGGCAAATTCCTGCAATGGCATGCAAGCGTAGCAGTACTTTTACCGCCAAAGTATGCTGTGATGAACCGTCACAAAAACTTTGTACTTGAGTGTGTATAGCGTTTTTGTTTGAGGGAAGGAGAGGTGGATGTGGGGGTGGGGGTGCCTTTTTAAAAAATAATTTTGTGTACGAATGCAGTGACGAAAATGATAGGTGTTTTATGACGTTGATTGGTTGATAGTGTGCGTGGGTTAGTGTTAGTTAGCGAAAGTTTATTTTTTCCTGATATGTGTTGTTAAAGATGATAAGAAACTTCTCTTGAAAGTTATTTTGTCTTGATATCATGCATGTTGTTAAGATAATAAATTTTTCCGTGAAGAAATGTTTATTTCAATGACAATGACAATGACAAATTCTTTTATTTCGAGCATAATGAATAAGCACCCATGTGCTTTTTTACATCCATTCCCCGCCCTTAGGGATATATAAGAGAGACAGAGACAGAGAGACACACAGAAAGTGTGTGTGTGTTGGGGTGGAATTGAACCTTAGACTTTTCGTGTTTTTGTCCACATGCTGGACTGTCTGTCATGATTCCGGTGTGTCATGCACGTTAGTAAATAAACATCCATTGAAAAGAAAGTTGTGTTATTATATTATACATGGTAACACAATAAGAAACGTCCATTGAAGAGAAAGTTATTTTGTGTTTATATTAAACATGTTAACATTTTCATTGATTTTTTTTTATATCATGCATGTTAATTTGATATCGTGCATGTTAAATGAATGAGAAATTTACTTTGAAAAGAAAGATATTTGGTCCTGATGTTTTATGTTGTTAAAAGAATAAGAAATTTCTCGTATGAATAAGAAATTTACTTTGAAAAGAAAGTTATTTGGTCATGATGGTATATGTTAAAAGAATAAGAAATGTTTCATAAGAGAAACTTTAGTCCTGACATCAATCACGCTGTTAAAAAGATACATATCTTCTCATGAAGATATTTTTTTCTGATATCATACGTTACTAAGAAAAGACATTTTCCATGAAGAGAAAGTTACTTTATTCTGATATCATGTGTTAAGAAGACACCAACATTTCTTTAGAAAGATTTGTTCTGATATAAGATAAGAAAATATATTTCCCATAAAGAAAACATTATTTTGTTCTGATACTATATGTAGGTAAGAACATAAGAAATTTCCATGAAAAGAAAGTTTTGTTCTGTTATATATTAAGAAATTTTGTTCTCATAATTAGGAAAAACAATAAATTTCCCATGAAGAGAAAGCTGTTTTGTTGTGACATTATAGGTTGTACAGAAACAAAATTTCCCATGAAGAGAAAGCTATTTTGTTGTGACATTATAGGTTGTACAGAAACAAAATTTCCCATGAAGAGAAAGTTATTTTGTGACATTATAGGTTGTACAGAAACAATGTTCCTTCAAGAGAAAGCTATTTTGTTGTGATATTATAGGTTGTACAGAAACAAAATTTCCCATGAAGAGAAAGCTGTTTTGTTGTGATATTATAGATTGTACAGAAACAAAATGTTCCATGAAAAGAAAGCTATTTTGTTGTGATGTTGTAGGTTGTATAGAAACAAAATTTCCCATGAAGAGAAAGTTATTTTGTGACATAGGTTGTACAGCAACAATGTTCCTTCAAGAGAAAGCTATTTTGTTGTGATATTATAGGTTGTACAGAAACAAAATTTCCCATGAAGAGAAAGCTATTTTGTTGTGATATTATAGATTGTACAGAACAAAATGTTCCATGAAAAGAAAGCTATTTTGTTGTGATGTTGTAGGTTGTACAGAAACAAAATTTCCCATGAAGAGAAAGCTATTTTGTTGTGATATTATAAAAATGTTCCATGAAGAGAAAGCTATTTTGTTGTGATATTATAGGTTGTACAGAAACAATGTTCCTTCAAGAGAAAGCTATTTTGTTGTGATATTATAGATTGTACAGAAACAAAATGTCCCATGAAGAGAAAGCTGTTTTGTTGTGACATTATAGGTTGTACAGAAACAAAATGTTCCATGAAGAGAAAGCTATTTTGTTGTGATATTATAGGTTTGTACAGAAACAAAATTTCCCATGAAGAGAAAGCTATTTTGTTGTGATATTATAAAAATGTTCCATGAAGAGAAAGCTATTTTGTTGTGATATTATAGGTTGTACAGAAACAAAATTTCCTTGAAGAGAAAGCTATTTTGTTGTGATATTATAGATTGTACAGAAACAAAATTTCCTTGAAGAGAAAGTTATTTTGTTGTGACATTATAGGTTGTACAGAAACAATTTCCTTGAAGAGAAAGCTGTTTTGTTGTGACATTATAGGTTGTACAGAAACAATGTCCGATGAAGAGAAAGCTATTTTGTTGTGATATTGTAGGTTGTACAGAAACAAAATTTCCTTGAAGAGAAAGTTACTCTGTTGTGATGTTAGAGGTTGTACAGAAACAATTTCCCATGAAGAGAAAGCTATTTTGTTGTGATATTATAGGTTGTACAGAAATGAAATTTCCCATGAAGAGAAAGCTTTGTTGTGATATTGTAGAAACATTTTCCTTGAAGAGAAAGTTTTGTTGTGATATTATAGGTTGTACAGAAACAAAATTTCCTTGAAGAGAAAGTTATTTTGTTATGATATTATAGATTGTACAGAAACAAAATGTCCCATGAAGAGAAAGCTGTTTTGTTGTGACATTATAGGTTGTACAGAAACAAAATTTCTCATGAAGAGAAAGCTATTTTGTTGTGACATTATAGGTTGTACAGAAACAAAATGTTCCATGAAGAGAAAGCTATTTTGTTGTGATATTGTAGGTTGTACAGAAACAAAATTTCCTTGAAGAGAAAGTTACTTTGTTGTGATGTTAGAGGTTGTACAGAAACAATTTCCCATGAAGAGAAAGCTATTTTGTTGTGATATTATAGGTTGTACAGAAATGAAATTTCCCATGAAGAGAAAGCTTTGTTGTGATATTGTAGAAACATTTTCCTTGAAGAGAAAGTTATTTTGTTGTGATATTGTAGGTTGTACAAAAACAAATTTTCCTTGAAGAGAAAGCTATTTTGTTATAGTAGAGGTTGTACAGAAACAAAATTTTCCTTAGAAAGTTATTTTGTTGTGATACTGTATGTTAAGAAACGATTTTTTCTTGAAGAGAAAGTTATTTTGTTATATTATTTAGTGTTAAGAAACTAAATGTTCCATAAAGAGAAAATTATTTTGTTGTAATATTATAGGTCGTTAAGAAATTTCCCATGAAGAGAAATTTTTGGTTTTGATTGTATATGTTAGTAAGAAGATAGAAAATTTCTCATTAAGAGAACGTTGTTATGTTCTGATATTGTGTGGTGTTGACAAGAAAAATCTCATGAAGAGAAAATCGTGTTCTAATATTGTAAAGAACAGATTTTTTATGAAGAGAAAGTTTTGTCATAGTATATGTTGTGAAGGAAAAATATTTTTTTCTGTTATGTTGTCAAAAAATGATGATTTTTAGTAAAGTTGTTTATGCTGATATGTTGTCACAAAAGTCTATATATATAAAAAAAAGTTTCCCATGAAGAGAATTTGGGGGAGGGGTAACATATATTAAGGAAATTTCTCATTAAGAGAACGTTATGTTCTGATATTGTGTGGTGTTGACAAGAAAATTCCCATGAAGAGAAAATCGTGTTCTAATATTGTAAAGAAAATATATTTTTATGCAGAGAAAGATGTTTTGTCAGAGTATATGTTGTAAAGAAAAAATATTTTGTTCTGTTATGTTGCAAAAAATGATTTTTAGTAAAGTTGGTTGTACTGATATGTTACAAAAGTCTAAAAAAAAAATCATAAAGAGAAAGTTATTTTGTTCGAAGATTATACATGTTTAGAAGATATTAATTTTTTTGTGAAGAGAGCAAAATTTGATCCGGATAACAATGTTAAGAAGATAAATTTCCCATAAAGAGAACATTCTTAGGTCCTGATAAAATACACGTTGATAATGAGAGCTACTGTCCATGAAGTAGAAAGGTGTATTCTGGAATTTACAATTTTTGCTGGAGTGGACTGTTCAGAAACTGAACTAAACTGAACTAATTGTTGGACTGGTGTTTTTGTGTTTGAATTTACAGAAGAAGAAAAAAGATGTGGAAATACCTTCTGTTGTTTTTCAACTCTTGTTTTGTCCCCACCCACCCACCCAAAAAAATGTCATGAATTAACGTTAGTTGTCATCGTATGAACCCACCTGTTTTGTGGGTTTCGTTGAGTTTTTCCTGCTTGAAATGATGCATAAAAGATTGAGTTTAGTGGTTATATTTTGTGTCGTTGTTACTATTATTATTATTATTATTATTATTTTCATCATCATCATTATTATTATTAACAATGGGAGTGCTGAAAAGGACTCTCGATTTTGGCTGGAATAAAGTGGATTTTTAAGCTATTAAAAATTCATGAAATGGATTCTTGGCAAGTGCCACAAGGACCTTGGTGTTGCTGCCGTAATCTTTAGTCAAAAACCGTCATTTTCTTTGCCATTTTGCTCCTCAGTGTCTGACAGTGCCTTGCCATAAATGTGTCAGAACAGGAAGATTTTTGTTTGTTTTTGGCACCTTGTAAACTTCTAAAATAAACTGGTGTTTTACTATTGCTGTACTTTATTTTGACATGGTTCTTGATTGTTTTGAAAAAAGTTTTACTGGTTGTGCTCAAATGTTTGTTAGTATTGTTGAAGTAGGTTCTACTGTTTGTGAATTTTTGATATGCTTATTATAATATATTGAAATCGGCTTTAGTGTTGGTGTGTGTTTGACATATGCATTGGTCTTATTGAAATCGGTTTAACTGTTTGTGTATGTTTGAAATGTTTATTGGTATTTTAATCGGCTTAATTGGCGGTTTGTGGGTGTTTGAATTTCATGTTGTCTTCTTTCTTTTTTTCGTTGGGATTTTTTGGTTGTTTTTTTTTTGGAGGGGTGTATCATTGAAATCAGCTTTACTGTTTGCGTATGCTTGAATGTTTGTCGGTATTATTGAAACCAGTTTTACTGTTTGTGTATGTTTGAAATTTCGGGGGGATGAGGGGGGGGGGTATTATTGAAATCGGCTTTGTTTGTTTGAAATATTTTTGTTTGGTGTTATTCAAATTGGCTTTACTGTTTGTGTATGCTTGAAAAGTTTATTGATATCATTAAACTAA
>CM054161.1:34648600-34673600 GCA_028751875.1 Rapana venosa
ACAGATGACAAACTTGACAAAACCGCATACACACGGGGACTTTATTTTATTTTATTTATACCAGTTTAAGTCACGAGATTTATCTCTGCGTGAAATTCGGGCTGCTCTCCCCGGGGAGAAGGAGGCACCGTGGTCGAGTGGTTTAGGCGGTCAACTCGTGATCCTGAGGTCGCAGGTTCGATCCCCGCTCGGCTCGGTGTTGTGTCCTTGGGAAAGACACTTTACTCCTATTTTCCTCACTCCACCCAGGTGTACAAGTGGGTACCAGCTCTGCTGGGGAAGTATCTGGCGACAGACTAGCGTCCTGTCACAGGGGTGGTGAAAAACCATCAGTTCGCTTAACGCTACAGAAACCGGGATAAGCTCCGGCTCTATGGGCCTTCTGGCTCGAAAGAACATACTTCTTCTCCCCGGGGAGAGCGCGTCGCCACAAGAACAGCGCCACCCTTTTTTTCTGCAACTGTATTTATTTCCCTATTAGAGTGGCTTTTTTTCTGAGAATTTTGCCAGGGACAACTGTCTTGTTGCCGTGGGTTCTTTTACGTGCGCTGAATAATTTTATGTAACACACGGGACTTCGGTTTTTATCGTCTCATCCGAAAGACTAGCGCCAAGACCACCACTCATGGTCTAATGGATGGGGTTGGGGGGGGGAACTTTTCTTCTGGAGTTAACATCATCAGTACAGACTCCACTCCCTCGAAAGTCTCTTCAGTAACACCCACACACCCCCCCCCCCAAAAAAAAAACCCTAAGGTCCCGTGTATACAAATCGCAACCAGAGCATTCTCACCTTCACCTTCACCTGTTCAGTAGACCTTGGGGGCACCACTGAAGATTTTGCAACCCGCTTCCTCCACTCCCCTGCGGTCCTCTGCTTTCCGAAGCAAATCGTTCCAACTCAAGGCTACCAGTCCTTCACTCTCTGATGATGTTGTCTTCCCATCGTTTTTCTCTGTCTGCCTCTTCTTCGTCTCCCTTCCTTGTACTGTTTGTTCCCTGTAGGACAAGTCTTGGCCAGTCCAGATGTTCCTGTAAGCATTTTGCGGCGCGCGTTTTAAAAAAAAAACTGTGTGTCTGTATCTCTCGGGCCCGGTTGACGCCGGGATATATTTATGATAGAAAGCGAAGAGTACAACCCTGTCAAGTAGTCTCAAAGCATAATTATGAGAGTGTTGCTCAAATTACCTGACCACCACTGCAGGGTGTCTGTATCTCTCGGGCCCGGTTGACGCCGGAATATATTTATGATAGTAAGCGTGGAGTACAACCCTGTCAAGTAGTCTCAAAGCATATGCACCTCCACAGCAGCATCATTACGTCATCCTCATTGTCATTGATCACCTGAGAAAGAGAAAGCCATTGCGTGTCTGTAGGAACGGATTGCGATTTTTCAAACTAAAAAGAAAATGTGTGCGCACACTGGTGTTGGGCTTAGACATCATCCCCGAAACGGGAATGCGGATACCTTCATGGTGGGGGGAAAAAAGGTCGTATACGCCAAATTTTGCTATTGGTGAACCTCGGAGCACTAGCCAAGGAATAAGAAAACAAAAAACATTCACACGGCCATGCATGCACGCGCGCGCGCACATATGCACGCGCACATACCACACACACGCACGCACACACACGTACGCACGCACGCACAACACACACACACACACACACACACACACACACACACACACACGGGATAGCCTGGCTGGTCAGAGGGTTGCGCATTGCGCTGGTGATCAACTGATCCGAGTTTAATTCCCGTTCAAGGGGATATTTTCCCCTAGAGTTAACATCAGTGCAGTCTCCACTCTCCCCAAATGACCTTTGGATGAGACTATAAACCGAGGTCCCGTGTGCGTACGCACGCAGAACATCTTGCGCGCACGTTAAAACCTGTTCCGCTTTTCGGAAGAGCAGGCCATTGTATGCCGGTGTAGAACGGATGACAACATTTACATTACACACGGGGACTGAATGTAAAAAGCTCATGAGTGCTTATGGCATTATCCTCGAAATAAAAGAATATATTTTTAAAATAAATGAATAAATAAAACACGCACACGTACGCACGCGCATGCACACACGCGCAATACACACACACGCGCGCACACACACGCGCAACAACAACAACAACAACAACAGCAACACACACACACACACACACACACACACACACCACAGAGAGAGATAGACAGACACAGACAGACAGACACACAGACAGACACACAGACAGACAAACAGACAGCAGACACATTCAGACAGACACATAGACAGACACAGACAGACAGAGAGACAAAGACAGACAGACAGACACAGACAGACAGACACAAAAGACAGAGACAGACAGACAGACACAGACACAGACAGAGTGACATAGAGACAGATACACAGAGAAAGAAATACAGACACAGAGAAGAAGACAGACACACAGACAGACACACAGACAGACACACACACACACCAACACACACACACACACACACACACACACACACACACGCACGCAAAACACCACAGACTCCCAAGATAACGAATAGGATCTAGTGCTGAGCTTGTCTGTCTCTAGGAAGAGAAGTCTGTGCCTACGCCTGTGGCATTGCCATTATCAAGGCACAGTCCTAATCCCTTCACTGATACCGATCTCTTTGATCTGAGTCTCCGGTATACACTTTCACACATGCACGCGTGCATGCGTGCATGCATGAAGCAGCGTTTGCAGCAGCAAAACATACATGAGTGTACGCGTACGCACATACTTACACGTATGGGCTGGGCAACGCGTGGGTGGACATGCAAGCAGGCGCGCGCATGTAACACACACACACGCACGCGCGCGCGCGCACACACACACACAAACAAACAAACACACACGCGCGCACACATACACACACGCACCTATTACACTTACGCGCATTTCATTTCATAGCTGTGCCTGCTTTTCAACAGCCAAAATCCCATCACCCTGCTAAAGTGTATAACCTGTGTGTGTGTGTGTGTGTGTCTGTGTGTCTGTGTGTCTCTGTCTCTGTCTTGTGTAGGTGTGTGTGTGTGTCTCTGTCTCTGTTCTGTCTGTGTGGTGTGTGCGTGCGTGCGTGCGTGCGTGTGTGTGTGTGTGTGTGTGGTGTGTGTGTGGTGTGTGTGTGTGTGTGTGTGTGTGTGTGTGTGTGTGTGTGTGTTGTGCGTGCGTGTTCATTTGGACTTTTAAATTATTTTTTAATGGTATATTTGTATATAGTATTGTTATAGGTTTTTTGTTTTGGGGAAACAGCGATTAAAACCTTATTTTAAAAAAACGATAATTCATTGGAAATTTTATGTTTTTTTTAAAGGGGGCTCAGGTGCGCAGCACCACAACCACTACCACACCAACCAGGATCACTTTTCCTCCCCTGACACACAGACCATATACCACCCACACAACACACTACAACAAAAATTCACATCATAACATACAACACACATATACATACAACACTTACACACACACACCAATACACACATATAGCAACATACACACACACACATACACTACTATACACACAAACACTCACACACACACATACGTAATCATAAGCACAATCACATACCCAACATCAGCCACATAAACCAAAACATACACAACCATATACAACATACCACACATACCATACCACACACATACACACACATACACACCATACACTAACAACCACCTAAACCATACACACATTACAACAACACATACAACTAACACACACATTCTACATACACAATACATACCATACACAACAACATACATAACATACACACATAATACATAACATACACTCACATATACACATACACATACACACACAACACATACACACACACACCACACACATACAACACACATACCATAAACACATACACACACATACAACAATACACAAAACACAACATAAAACACAACACACACTTTTCACAACATACACAAAACACAACACATACACACAATACAACATAACACAAACACACAAAAAACAAATACACAACATACACATAACACACACATACAACACATAAACACATACACATACAACACACAAACACACATACACACACACATACACACACATAACACACAACCATACACACACACACTACACCACACACACACACACACATAACCACATACACATAAAACCACACTACACACCATAACACACACACATCAACACATACACACACTTACACATAAAACACACCATAAAACACATACCACACACACATACCACAACACACACATTTCACACATTACCACTAACACAACAATACACACACATTACACCAAAACCATACACACACACCATACACACACATTACACACAAAAACATACACACACAATAACACACATCAATACACACACATACACACATACACACACATACACATACACATACATTACATACACACACATACACACACATACACATACACACACACACACACACACACATACACACCACACTATCCCTCCCCTCTTCCTTTCCCCTCCAACCTCCTCCTCACCCTAACTCCCCACTTCACTCTCTACCCTCCTACCCCCCCCCCCCATACCCACCACCTCTCCCCTAACTCTACCCCCCTTCTGGCACCAAAAGGGACACCCCCACCATACCACACCACTAACCACACCAAAACAACAAAACAGTACAATCGCTATGTTTGTCACTCACTCACTCCTCTTGAGAAGGTATCGGAACCACCACCCCTCGCTCTCGCTCTCTCTCTCACTCTCACTTCCTCTCATCTCTCTCTCTCCTCATCTCTCTACTCTCTCTCTCGATCTCTCTCTTTTCTATCCCTCTCCTCTCTCTATCTCTCGCCTCTTCTCCGCAACTCCTCGCTCATCTCTCTCATCTCGACGCCTCCCTCTCCCCTTTCTCCCCCCCCCCCGCTCTCTCTCTTTCTCTCTCTCTCCTCTGTCTCTCTTTCTGCCTCTCTCTCTCTCGTCTCTTTCTGCTCTCTCTCTCTCTCTCTTCCTCCTCCCTCTCTCTCTCCTCTCTCTCTCTATCTCTCTATCCCTCCTCTCTCTCTCTCCCTCTCTCTCTCTCTCTCTCCCTCTCTCTCCCCCTCCCTCTCCCCTTTTCCCCTCTCCCTCTCCCCTTCCCCCTCTCTCTCTCACTCTCCTCTCTCCCTGTCTCTCTCTCACCCCCTCTCTCCCCTCTCTCTCTCTCTCCCCCTCTCTCTCTCCCCTCTCTCTCTCTCTTCCCCCCTCTCTCTCCCCCCCTTCTCCCCCCCTTCTCTCTCTCCTCTCTCTCTCTCTTTCTTTCTCCACCCCTTTCCTTCCTCCACTCTGTATGTATTACCAGCAAAATCTGCACTTCAGCGTTTCAGCACTTCTGTAGCAACAGTCCAGTCCCACGCTGCGGCTCTTCAGTTTGCCTCGGCGGCACTTCTGTTTGCCTCTGCGACACTTCTGTTTGGAGACTGTGGAAAGAAGTGCAAGGTTTTGGTTAAAAGCGCTTGCGTTTGTTTGTTGTTGGTCGTTGTTGGGGGGGTTTTTTGAAGTCGTCGGTGATCGGTGTGAGTTGTCCTCCGTTTTCTGTGTTGGAAGTTTTTGCAGTAAGGTACTGTGAAATTTTTGTGGTTGTGGGTGTTAAAGTGGGGGGGGGGAGGGGGAGGGGGGTGTAAGTGTGTGTGTATGTGTAAGTGTGTGTGTGAGTCAAAGTCAAAGTCGAAGTCAAACTTTATTTTCAGATGGTACATTGAATAAGCAGTGGAGTGTGTGTGTGTGAGTGCAAGTGTGGTGTGTTGTAAAGTGTGTGTGTGTGTGTAAGTAAGTAATAAGTCTTCAATTTTAACGTCTTTCCACTTAAAGTGATACCAGACAAACCTAAAATAGGAGACTGAATACGAGAGCGAGCGAGCGAGCGAGCGAGAGAGAGAGAGAGAGAGAGAGAGAGAGAGAGAGAGAAGAAGGGGGGAGGGGAGGAGAGAGAGAGGGGGTGGGGGAGAGATCTACTTTGTGTAAGTGCATTGCGTGTGTGTGTGTGTCCTGCATGCATGCGTGTGCGTGCTCATGTGTGTAACAAAATAATAATAACCAACACACAAAATAATAGTTATCTTAACATGAACAGATAAGGAACAGAAATTTAAAAATAATAATAATAAAAAAATAAATAATAAAATTGAAAGTAAAAAAAACTACAACAAATGCCCTATAGGACTTAACAATAAACCTTTGGGAATGTCAATTGTTAACTTAACATTGTTCAAAACTTCTTCAAGGGAATTCTCAGAAAAGGCAGGGAGATGAGGTTTTAACTTCTCACATTCAAGTATGACATGGGGATTTGAAATATATTCACCACATAAACATTTAACATCCTTGCTGAATTTGGTCATGAATGCATTTAGTCTTATCCTGAAAAATAATGCCTTGAGTTGTCTTTCCTTTACAGCATTTGTATGAATCTCTAAGTGATCAATGTATTCAACTACTCTATTACTACTGGGAGTTGAATGTGAAAACGGATTATTTTGCTGATGCTTTTCTATAAATTTGTTTAAGGATGCTTCTTCTAACAACCGATACGCCTCTGCAATGGATAGAGGGACATGCAATTCTATAGACCCCTTTTCATTACGTGCACCTTTCTTCGCAGCCCGATCAGCCCACTCATTAGAAAATAATCCTATATGTGAAGGTATCCAGCAAAAGGAAACATGGATTCCTCTTAAACGCAGAAGATTTATGAAGTATTTAACGTTTAGTATAAGTTTAGTAGGTTGCTTATAAGGACAAACTCCACCCAACTCAGAAAGGAGCCTCTGTCCTCGCCTCAAACATCGGCAGACACATTCGTAACTTATTTTGGGAGCTTCCACGAAGACCGATCAAACGACGACACCTACTACCTACACAGAGACAACCTTCTTTCTACCACAGGGGACGCCAGGCAGGAAATATCAATCCATGGCGGAACCGTTATGAACAGTTGTCTAACTAGTGCTGAATATGTATATGTTCCACTATTTCAGTCATCAAGCATACTGTAGTTATTTTTGAATATCCAACAGTTCCAAATCTTCAGTAATGAAGTCATGTTTGTGTATTAATTGCATAAACTCTGTTTTTCAAGATATTAGCTTGTTAGTGTAACAGAGCAAACCCGTTTCATTTGAGGACGCACATTTAATCTTATTATTTTGGATACTCTTTCCCTCCCCCTTTCCCCCTGTGTGAGTGTGTTTTTGGTACACATTGTTTTTACTGTTAGAATCAGCCTTTCCATTTCTAGAGATATAGTTAAGTTATTTCTTTCTCCTTAGTTCTGTTTTATATACATATTTCAGTTATTTTTTCATAGTTAGATCTGGGTTTTGTTTTTTTTCCTTGTATCATTCATTCAACTTAACAAACAACACACCTATATTCACACCCATCTCCTTATCCTCCCCATATCCTGTTTAAAATTCCCATAGAAGACTTGGCGGAGTTATTTCTTTACTCATTACTGCTTTTGCTTGTTTTTAAAGTGTTGTTTTTTCTAAGCATATTTCCAATATCCTACTTAAACAATGGTATTAAAGAAAAAGCTGGCTATTAAAACAATGCAGTGGAATGTAAGATCTATTTCCACAAACCTGGCGTATTTGATCCACCACCTTTCAAAAAATGTTTACCAGGCCCTTGTTTTACAATCTCTAAATGTGAACAAAAATAAGATGCCCAGATTCCCAGGGTACTATTACCCACCTATACATCAGAAAGTAGAGGGTCTAACAAAGATTAGTGTGTGTGTGTGTGTGTGTGTGTGTGTGTGTGTGTGTGGGTGTGTGTGTGTGTGTGTGTGTGTGTGTGTGTGTGTGTGTGTGTGTGTTAAATGTGTGTGTAAGTGTGTGTAAGTGTGTGGGTGGGTGTAAGTGTGTGGGTGTGTGTAAGTGTGTGTGTGTGTAAGTGTGTGTGTGTAAGTGTGTGGTGTGTGAAAGTGTGTGTGTGTGTGAAAGTGTGTGTGTGTGTGTGTAAGTGTGTGTGTGTGTGTGTAAATGTGTGTGTAAGTGTGTGTAAGTGTGTGGGTGGGTTATAAGTGTGGGTGTGTGTAATGTTGTGTGTGTGGGGGGTGTGGTGTGTTTTGGTGTGTGTGTGTTTTGGTGTGTGTGTGTGTGTGTGTGTGTGTGTGTGTTGTGTGTGTGTGTGTGTTTTGGGAAATGTGTGTGTGTGTTCGTTCGTTCTTTCATTTAACGTCTTTTCACTTTAAATATATTATACAAATTGTGTTTGTAAGTGTTTTGTTGTTGTTGTTGACTTCAATTTACGTCTGTTCACTTTTAGTGATATTAGACGCCCCCCCCCCCCCCCCCCCCTCCAAAAAAAAAAAAACAAAAAACAACAACAAAACCCGGGAGATTGGATGTGGTGTTAAAAAAATAATAATAATAATCTCGAAAAACTTGGCAATGCAACAGGAATTTAAAAACAAAACAAAAACCCACAAGTCTTTTAACGTTAATGTAACTTAAACAAAATGTCCTAGGGACTGTAACAAAGACCTTTCACAATTTCAAATGCCAATTTTAAATTACTGAATATGCTGGTGAGGGAGTTTTCAGAAAAATGGGCATGAAAGGTTTTACACTCTGGCAGTCAAAAAGTATATGAGTATTAGTGATATTCTCACCATACAGGAATTTACCATTTTTTGCTGAATTTTGGGTTTTTCGATGCCCTTTAGTTCATTCTAAGAAAAAAGTATTAATTCTCCTTGACGTAAAAACACTTGTACTAACTTCTGAATGGTTCCCCACTGTTAGATTATGGGTATTGATTGCAGTTTTTAAATTAAAATCTCTCATTTTGCTGATTACTATCAGTGACCTTTCTCCATGATTTTTGTTCTAGTAAGCTATACCCTTCTTGTAAGGATAAAGGCACATGTGTGTGTATGTTTGTGTGTGCGTGTGTGTGTGTAAGTGTTATGTAAGTGTGTGGGTGTAAGTGTGTGTGTGTGTATGTGTGTGTGCGTGCTAGTGAGTGGTGTGTATGTGTAAGTATGTGTGTAAGTGTGTGTGTGTGTTGTGTGTGTGTGTATAACTGTGTGTGTATGTGTGTACGTGTGTGTAAGTGTGTGTGTTTGTGTGTGTAAGTGTGTGTGTGTGTGTGTGTGTGTGGTGATCGGTGATTTTGCTGATGAGTTTGGAATGATTTTTTAGTGTGTATTTATTTGAGTATGATTTTATAAGTCTGTGTATTTTATTTACCTTTATCGTTAGGTGTATAGCCTGAACTCGCATCGGGTTTTTTGCAATTCTTTGTTCTTTTTAACTTGTTTATAGATAGATAGATAGATAGATAGATAGATAGATAGATAGATAGATAGATAGATAGATAGATAGATAGATAGATAGATAGATAGATAGATAGATAGATAGATAGATAGATAGAGAGAGAGATAGAGAGAGAGAGAGATAGATAGAGAGAGAGATAGATAGATAGATAGATAGATAGATAGATAGATAGATAGATAGATAGATAGATAGATAGATAGATAGATAGATAGATAGATAGATAGATAGATAGATAGATAGATAGAGAGAGAGACATGCATACATACATACATACATACATACATACATACATACATACATACATACATACATATATGCTTGTCTTTCCTGTTCTTTCTTTATTTTTCTCTTTCTTTCTTTCTTTATCTACTTTGCCTTTCCTCCCTTCCTTCCTTTATTGGTGTTGCTGTTGTGCGTTCCCCAGCTTAACCCTCTGGGGGTTAACCCAGAACGTGCACTCTGACTCACTTCATCCCACCTAGGAATTACTGCGAGATTGAAACTTGCACACCACTGAATGAAAAGTTTGCGTGTATGACTGTTTTCAAGTTACCTCGCCATATAGGCAGCCATACTCCGACTTCAGAGGATTTTTTTTTCTCCTTTTGAAGGAGAGTGCAGGTTGTTGTTATGTTAAGAGCTTGTCATGGCTGAAGGTGCAATCTGAACACAACATTTTATACACCATAACAACATGTTAGTGTACGTCTTGGCAATTAGCTGACATCAATAACTGACACATCTCTTGGTGTGGACCCCTTCCTTCCTTGTAGTCACAATCTTCCACCTGTCCTCTATCACCTGTGTTTCTCGCTACTTTGTTGTTGTTTTCTTTATGTTTTAACTTCAAGAACATATTTTTTGTCTTAATTGTCCTTTCTTTGTAGCACACACACACACGCACACACACACACACACACACAATGCACAGGCACACACACACACACACACACACACACACACACACACGTAGGCACGCACGTACACACACACATACATACATATATACATACATACACATATATACATACATACATACCCCGACCTACACACACACACACTAACACACACACAGAAATACACACACATTCACACGCACACACACACACACACAAATCTGATCAATTCAAGGAACGATATTTAAAAAGTTGTCTGACCACTGCCCATATTTCTTGTGATATGGCTCCTTCTCAAATAGATTCGCGTTTTATAACCGTAAGAAGGGTTAATTCACTATATTTTAGAATGAAGTTAAATGCATTCCTTACAAAATTTTGTAAACATGTCAGATGTCTATGTGGGGATCATATATCCAATACTCATATCATATTTTAGTGCCCTATTGTAAAACCTTTTTTACCTACATTTTCTGAACAGTCTCTGGAAAAAGTATTTGAAAATTCAAAGCTAGCCTTTGCCATTGCCAGATGTTTATTGCATAGTCCACTTGAATATTTATTGTAGTTACATTATTGTTATATCATGTTTCCACATTGTTGAGTTTATATTTTGCTCCTGTTTAAAAGTATTATCCTTACTTTTCTAGGGTGGGTTTTTTTTCCACAAAATACCAACACTGATGCTATTTCTTAACCTTTTCTCCTTCCACTCCTTCCTCTCCCTTCTTTAGCTTCCATTACACTTTCTATTTCCCTCGTCTAACATCACTTAGAGTGAACAGACGTTAAATTGAAGACAACAACAACAACACATACATACATACATACATACATACATACATACATACATACATACATACATACATACATACATACATACATGTATACACATACATACGTACCCCGACCTACACACACACACACACTCACACTAACACACACAGACTAACACACACAGAAATACACACACAGAAATACACACACACACACACACACACACACACTAACAACATACACACACCTACACACACACACACACACACACACACACACACACACACACACACACACACACACACACACACACACACACACACACACAAACTCGTCGGGGGGGGGGGGGGGAGGGATTAGTCTAAACTTTAATACTTGCACATTTCTTGTATAACATTTCTAAGACTAGCACATATACTAAGCTCTAGTAATTCACCGTGAAATTGAAAACTCGGTCGTTAAAAAAAATCTTGTCAATAAATGAAAAGATCTGATATATGCACCGACAGAAACCAGTCCGGGAGTGGGGACGGGATAGCCTAGTGGTTAGAACATTGCGCTCGCAATCTGACCACCCGGGTTCGATTCCCGTTCAAGGGGATATTTTCCCCTGGAGTTAACATCAGTGCAGACTCCACTCTCCCCCAAATGTCCTTCGGATGAGACTATAAACCGAGGCCCTGTGTGCGAACACACGCAGAACATCTTGCGCACACGTTAAATCCTGTTCCGCTTTTCGTAAGAGTAGACCAATGTGTGCCGGTGGGAACAGATGACAGAATTTTCAAAACCGCATACACACGGGGACGGGATGTAAGAAAGCACATAAGAGCTTATTCCAATGTCCTCGATTAAAAAAAATTAATATATATCTTGATTTTTTTTTAAAGGAAAAAATAATATCTAGATTTATGAGATAAATAGAAACATGCAAATCTCTGTGCAAATCCACGAGCGCTTGGAATCAACATGGTATTCATCGATAGCAATAGATCGATCATCGATCGGATCGATTCAATTTCACAACGTATATATAAAAATCTGTCTACATAATAGCTGAATAAATAGCCACGTCGGCATTCAAATGATAATGAAAGTGTTTTTTTCTTTCTTTTTGATCGATAAGTCGGTGATGTGTGTGTGTGGTGGGAGGGGGTGGGGTGCATGGGTGTGTGTGTGGTGGTGTGTGGTGTGTGTGTGGTGTGGTGTGGTGGTGTGTGTGTGTGTGTGTGTGTGTGTGTGTGTGTGTGTGTGTGTGTGTGTGAGTGTTGTGTGTGTGTGTGTGTGTGTGTGTGTGAGGGGGTGGGGTTGCATGGGTATGTATTTGGGGGGGGGGGGGGGGTCATGTGTGTGTGTGTTGGGAGGGAGGGGGGAGTGTGTGTGTATGAGTGTGTGTGTGTATGTGTGTAGGGGGTGGGTGAGTGTGAGTGGTGGGGGTGAGTGTGAATGTGTGTGAGTGTGTCTGTGTGTGTGATGTGTGTGTCGGTGCGTGCTTGCGTATGTGTGTTGTGCGCGCGTGCATGCATGTGTGTATGTGCGCGCGCGCGCGCGCGTGCTTGTGTGTTAGCTAGCTGTGTATTTATTTATGTATTCTTTTATTTCGAGTATAATAAATAAGCACTCATGTGCTTTTTTACATCCAGTCCCCGTGAGTGTGCGGTATAAATTTTGTTATCCGTTCCCATCGGCACACAATGGCCTACTCTTCCGAAATCGGAACAGGATTTAACATGTGCTCAAAATGTTCTGCGTGTGTTCACACACGGGACCTCGGTTTTTAGTCTCATCTGAAGGACATTTGGGGAGAGTGGAGTCGGCACTGATGTTAACTCCAGGGGAAAATATCCCCTTGAACGGGAATCGAACCCGAGTCAGCAAATCAGAGCGTATTGCGCAACGCTGTATGTGGGCGTATGTGTGTGTGTGTGTGTGTGTGTGTGTGTGTGTGTGTGCGTGCGTGCGTGCGTGCGTGCGTGCGTGCGTGTGTGTGTGTGTGTGTTTTGTGTGTGTGTGCGTGCGTGCGTGCGTGCGTGTGTGTGTTGTGTGTGTTGTGTGTGTGTGTGTGTGTGTGTGTGTGTGTGTGTGTGTGTGTGTGTGTGTGTGTGTGTGTGTGTGTGTGTGTGTGGCGCGTGCGTACGTGCGCGTGTGTATGTGTGCGTGCGTGTGTCTCTGACACAGAGAAACCCATAACATATGAACCCTTGTCTGTCTCTGATACAGAGAAACCCTCGAGATATGAATCCTTGTCTGTCTCTGACACAAACTCTTGTGATGTGGCCTGTACAAAAGTTAGCATCTAAACCTTGTCTGTCTCTGAATCAGAGAAACCCTCGACATATGAACCCTTCATCTGTCTCTGATAAGAGAAACCCTCGACATATGAACCCTTGTCTGTCTCTGATACAGAGAAACCCTCGAGATATGAATCCTTGTCTGTCTCTGACACAAACTCTTGTGATGTGGCCTGTACAAAAGTTAGCATCTAAACCTTGTCTGTCTCTGAATCAGAGAAACCCTCGACATATGAACCCTTCATCTGTCTCTGATAAGAGAAACCCTCGACATATGAACCCTTGTCTGTCTCTGATAAGAGAAACCATCGACATATGAACCCTTGTCTGTCTCTGATAAGAGAAACCATCGACATATGAACCCTTGTCTGTCTCTGATAAGAGAAACCATCGACATATGAACCCTTGTCTGTCTCTGACACTAACCCTTGTGATGTGGCCTGTAAAAAAAGCTAACATCTAAACTTTATCTGTCTCTAAAACAGAGAAACCCTCGACATATGAACCCTTTATCTATCTCTGACTCAGAGCAAACCCTCGACATATGAGCCCTTATCTGTCTCTGACACAGAGAAACTATTGACATATGAGCCCTTATCTGTCTCTGACACAGAGAACTATTGACATATGAACCCTTAATATCGTTCTCTGACTCAGAGAAACACTCGACATATGAACGATTGTCTGTCTCTCTAACACAGAGAAACCCTCGACATCTGAACCCTTGTCAGTCTCTGACACAGAGAAACCATTGACATAGGAACCCTTCTCTCTCTCTCTCCTCTCTCTCTCCTCTCTCTTCTCCTCTCTCTCTCTCTCTCTCTCTCTCTCTCTCTCTTTTCTCTCTCTCTCTCTCTCTCTCTCTCTCTCTCTCTCTCTCTCAAAATCTTTTGGGACTTTTGTGGATAAAGTTGAGGTGGAGTTTGACAATACCATTGTTGTAAAGTTGCACAGAGATTTATTTGGAACTAACAAAGATATTATGTTGGTTTGTACATACATCCCCCCATGTGATTCTGCATTCTGGAAAACTAAACAAGGGGTGTATGGCATGGAAGATCTAGAACAGTGTTTGCTTGAGCTTAATCTGTTGCTAACAGGGGATTTTAATGCTCGAACAGCTAACCATAATTACAATATGGGTGATGACTTTGATGATTTTGAAAATTTGTATTCTTTTTCCAATATTCAATTGCCTAGAAAATCACATGATTCAGAAAGAAACGTATTTGGTAACCAATTAATCGAGTTATGTAACATGTTTGATTGTGTTATTTTGAATGGGCTTTGCAATCTAGGTTTTGATGATAGTTACACGTTTATAGCGTCTTCTGGTTCAAGTACAGTCGACTATTTTATTGCCTCTTTGGACCTAATAGCATCTGTTCAAATACTTTCTCTGGTTGTGGAAAGTTTAACAGAATCTGACCACCTTCCGGTTTCTTTGAAGATTGAAGTTGCTAATAATATTTCAGAAAATGCATGCGATCATATCTCTAAAAGTAAGGTATCTTATGACAAACTTGTATGGAATGAGAAAAAGAACGATGAATTTCTTAAGGCTTTAAACACTGTTGATATACAGAATAAATTTTCAATAGCCACAAGTATGATAGAAAACAATTTAGAAGAGGCTTTAGACATATTTGTTGAAAGTGTGAAAGAGGCTAGTGTATGCATGTTGAAAAGGATGTCTCGGCATAAAAATAAAATTAAAAAGAGCGAATGGTTTGATGATGAATGTGAAGTTGCGAAAAAGGAAAGTAGATTTAAATTAAACAATTTCAGAAAAACCAGAAATGAAGAGGACAGGCTAATTTATGTTGAAAAAAGGAAAATCTATAAACGGTTGTTAAGGACTAAAAAACAAGGTTACAGAAGAATGAAAGCAGAATCTTTAGCAAGTAACATTTCAAATTCTTCTCACTTCTGGAAAGAAGTAAGGAGTATGGGGTGTGGAAATCGTGCAGTAGTTTACAACAATATTAGTACTGAAGACTGTTTAATCATTTTAAAAGTGTTTTTCAGAACCTTGATGAAAACATAGAAAGCAACTGTGTGAACATTGATTTACAGGAAGGAACTGAACATATTTTAAATCAAGATATATCTGAAAATGAGGTTGTGCAAGCAATATCTAAACTCAAAATAGGAAAGTCCAGTGGCATTGACAATATATCAGCTGAAATGTTGAAAAATGGAGGCAAAAGTGTACGGGAGTTTTTGGTAAAATTTTTTAACACTGCTTTCAGTTTAGGGGTCTATCCCAAAGACTGGTCAAAAGCCATAATAATACCTATTTACAAAAAAGGAGATCCTGATAATACAGATAATTACAGAGGAGTCTCATTGTTAAGTATTATTTCAAAATGTTATACAACCATATTAAATGCAAGATTGTATAACTGGTTAGAAGACAACAATGTGATTTCTGAAAGTCAAGCAGGTTTTCGTAGGGGGTATTCAACAGTAGATCAAATATTTAATTTATATGCTATCGTCCAGAAATGTATGATGAAGAAACGCAGAAAGTTATATGTAGCATTTGTTGATTTTAAAAAAGCATTTGATTCTGTTCATCATGATAAACTTCTTCAATGCATGAGAAATCAAGGTGTGAATGGAAGATTTTTGGCTTCTTTGAAGGCAATGTATATTTCTTTAGTCTCGTGTGTACGTGCAAATTGTGAATTTACTGAATATTTTGAGTGCCCTATTGGGGTAAGACAAGGTTGTGTTTTAAGTCCTACTTTATTTCCTGTATTTATAAATCAACTTGCTACTCACATGAATGTGAAAGGAAGACATGGTGTACAAGTTTTGCCAGACATTATGGAATTGTTTATATTACTTTTTGCTGATGATGTGGCTTTACTATCTACAACAGTATATGGCTTACAAAATCAATTAATATCCTGCAGAACTGTTGCAATGACATGAAATTAAATGTGAACACTGAGAAAACTAAAGTCATGGTATTCAGAAAAGGAGGATATTTAGGACGACATGAACAATGGTTTTTGGGTGGTAAGAAACTAGAAGTAGTGAATAGTTATTGTTATTTGGGATTCCAATTTACTACAATGAGCAGTATGAAAAGAGGTACTGAACATCTAGCATCTAAGGGTAAGAAAGCGGTAGTCCAATTGAATAAGGCTTTTCAAAAATACAAGGAAATGACTACCAAAGCATTTTTTAAGATTTTTGATGTTAAAGTTCAACCGATTCTGCTATATGCTTCTGAAGTATGGGGTTTAAACAAATTAGATCATATAGAAAAAGTTCATACTATGGCTTGCAAAAGATTTTTAGGTGTACCAGTTAGAACTCCAAATTCAATGGTCTATGATGATTTAGGAAGATTTCCTCTTCATGTTAATTCGTATGTTGCGGTCTTAAGGTATTGGTTTAGATTATTACAAATGAAGAATGAAAGACTGCCACATATAGCTTATCAGATGTTATTAGAATTAGACAAAATGGGTAAAGATTGTTGGGTGTCGAAAATCAGGGAAATTTTATGTAAGACAGGTTTTAGCTTTGTTTGGTTGCAGCAGGGTGTTGGTCAGGTCAAAGTGTTTCTAAGACATATTTAAGCAGAGACTGGTTGATCTATACATACAAGAATGGTCTGGCACTATAAGAGACCGTGACAGATATGACAATTACAGATCTTTTAAAATCATTTTTGAAAAAGAAAAGTACGTGTCTGACATGGATACCTACTGTTTTAGAGTTGCCATCTCACAAGCTAGATTTAATGTTCTCCCTATTAATGCAAATGTACATCGCTTTAGCAATCTTCCCCAGAAGAAATCTTGTCCATTTTGCAAGTCAGCAAAGGAAGATGAACATCATTTTCTGTTTGTGTGTCCTGCATATTCTGATTTAAGAGCCAAGTTTCTTGGGGGGTTAGCTACAACCCCAATCCACTTGTTATTACAAGTGTCAAATTCCGAACAAATGCATGGTGTCTCAAGGTACATTTTTCACGCAGTGAACAAAAGAAAGAAAGGATTGGCTGGAATTTAATGCTGGTATTGATGTGTCATCTCAATTTTATTTCAGGGTAAAGATGTGTTCATGGTATTTAACACTGCTTTGAAATGGTTGTGTGTGTGTATCTGTGTGTATGTGTGTGTGTACCTGTGTGTATGTGTGTGTGTGTTTGTGTGTATGTGTGTGTGTGTGATTGTATTGGCAAAGCAAGTAATGCTGAAAAGTAGCCTATCATGCCTATGCTGATGTAAACTTGAAAAGTGATTGAGACTTCATCTTTATGAATGTTAACTTATAGCATAAACAGCGATGTTGAAGGTGATGTGTTTGGATTGTAGCCACCCATAGCAATGTTTTCTCTTGGTCATGACTGTGTTGAGGAGGACGATAATGATGACACTCTTAGTCGTATGTAATGTATTGGAATGTGTTTTATTACTGGAAAAATCGATAGAAAGTTTGTTTTTGTTTTCTCGTTTACTTGTTACCACTCCCCTTTGTCCCTTTCACTTGTATTGTGGCCCAAGGCCGAAGTACAATTTAAAATGTTCAGAGTTCAGAGTTCCTCTCCCTCTCTCTCTCTCTCTCTCTCCTCTCTCTCCATCTCTCTCTCCTCTCTCTCTCTCTCTCTCTCTCTGACACAGAGAAACCATCGACACATGAACCCTTTTAGCTGTCTCTGACACAGAAAAACCATCGACATCTGAACCCTTGTCTGTCTCTGACACAAACCCTTGTGATGTGGCCTGTAAAAATGTTAACATCTAAACCTTGTCTGTCTCTGAAACAGAGAAACCCTCAACATATGAACCCTTCATCTGTCTCTGATACAGAGAAACCCTTGACATATGAACCCTTGTCTCTCTCTGATACAGAGAAACCATCGACATAATTACGAACCCTTCATCTATCTCTGACACAGAGAAGCCCTTGACATATGAACCCTTGTCTGTCTCTGACACAGAGAAACCCTTGACATATGAGCCCTTATCTCTCTGACACAGAGAAATCCTCGACATATAAACACTTATCTGTCTGTGATACAGAGAAACCCTTGACATATGAACCCTTTTAGCTGTCTCTGACACAGAGAAACCATCGATATATGAACCCTTGTCTGTCTCTGAAACAGAGAAACCATTGACATATGAACCCTTCTCTCTCCTCTCTCTCTCTCCTCTCCTCTCTCCTCTCCTCTACTCTCTCTCCTCTCTCTCTCTCCCTCTTCTCTCTCTCTCTCTTCTCTCTCCTCTCTCTGACACAGAGAAACCATCGACACATGAACCCTTTTAGCTGTCTCTGACACAGAAAAACCCTCGACATCTGACACAAACCCTTGTGATGTGGCCTGTAAAAAAGCTAAAATCTAACCCTTGTCTGTCTCTGACACAGAGAAACCCTCGACATAATTGTGAACCCTTCATCTGTCTCTGACTCATAGCAAACCCTTGACATATGAACCCTTGTCTGTCTCTGACTCAGAGAAACCCTCGACATATGAACGACTGTCTGTCTCTCTAACACAGAGAAACCATTGACATCTGAACCCTTACCTGTCTCTGACACAGAGAAACCCTCGACATAATTACAAACCCTTCATCTGTCTCTGACACAGAGAAACCCTCGACATAATTACAAACCCTTCATCTGTCTCTGACACAGAGAAACCCTCGACATAATTACGAACCCTTCATCTGTCTCTGACACAGAGAAACCCTTGACATATGAACCCTTGTCTGTCTCTGACACAGAGAAACCATTGACATATGAACCCTTGTCAGTCTCTGACCCAGAGAAACCCTCGACATCTTAACCTTTGTCTGTCTCTGACACAGAGAAACTATATGAACCCTTAGTATGACTATATGAACCCTTAATATCTTTTTCTAACACAGAGAAACCCTCGACATATGAACCCTTCATCTGTCTCTGACACAGAGAAACCATTGACATATGAACCCTCTCTCTCTCTCTCTCTCTCTACTCTCTCCTCCCTCTCATCTCTCTCTCTCTCTCTCTCTCTCTTCTTTTTTCTCTGACTCAGAGGAACCCTCGACATATGAACCCTTGTCTGTCTCTGACACAGAGAAACCATTGACATATGAAACCCTTGTCTCTCTCTCTCTCTCTCTCTCTCTCTCTCCTCTCTCTTCTCTCATCTCCTCTCTCCTCTCCTCACACACACACACACACACACACTCTCTCCTCTCTCTCTCTCCTCTCCCTCTCTCTCTCTCTCTCTCTCTATCTCTATCTCTCTTTTTCTCTGACTCAGAGAAACCCTCGACATATGAACCCTTGTCTGTCTCTGACACAGAGAAACCATTGACATATGACCCCTTTGTCTCTCTCTCTCTCTCCTCCTCTCTTCATCTTCTCTCTCTCTCTCTCTCTCTCCCTCTCTCTCTCTCTCTCTCTCACACACACACACACACACACACACACACACACACACACACTCTCTCTCTCTCTCTCTCTCTTCTCTCTCTCTCTCTATCTCTATCTCTCTTTTTCTCTGACTCAGAGAAACCCTCGACATATGAACCCTTCACCTGTCTCTGACACACAGAGCAAACCCTCGACAGAATTACGAACCCTTCACCTGTCTCTGACACAGAGAGCAAACCCTCGACAGAATTACGAACCCTTCACCTGTCTCTGACACACACAGAGCAAACCCTCGACAGAATTACGAACCCTTCACCTGTCTCTGACACAGAGAGCAAACCCTCGACATAATTACGAACCCTTCACCTGTCTCTGACACAGAGAGCAAACCCTCGACAGAATTACGAACCCTTCACCTGTCTCTGACACACAGAGAAACCCTCGACATAATTACGAACCCTTGTCTGTCTCTGACTCAGAGCAAACCCTCGACATAATTACGAACCCTTGTCTGTCTCTGACTCAGAGCAAACCCTCGACATAATTACGAACCCTTGTCTGTCTCTGACTCAGAGCAAACCCTCGACATAATTACGAACCCTTGTCTGTCTATGACTCAGAGCAAACCCTCGACATAATTACGAACCCTTTATCTGTCTATGACTCAGAGCAAACCCTCGACAGAATTACGAACCCTTTATCAGTCTATGACTCAGAGCAAACCCTCGACAGAATTACGAATCCTTCACCTGTCTCTGACTCACAGAGCAAACCCTCGACAGAATTACGAACCCTTCATCTGTCTCTGACTCACAGAGCAAACCCTCGACAGAATTACGAACCCTTCATCTCTCTCTGACACAGAGAAACCATCGACATCTGAACCCTTAATATCTGTTTCTGACTCATAGCAAACCCTCGACATAATGATGAACCCTTCATCTGTCTCTGACTCATAGCAAACCCTTGACATATGAACCCTTTATCTGTCTCTGACACAGAGCAAACCCTCGACAGAATTACGAACCCTTCACCTGTCTCTGACACAGAGAGCAAACCCTCGACAGAATTACGAACCCTTCACCTGTCTCTGACACAGAGAGCAAACCCTCGACAGAATTACGAACCCTTCACCTGTCTCTGACACACACAGAGCAAACCCTCGACAGAATTACGAACCCTTCATCTGTCTCTCTCTCTAACACAGAGAAACCCTCGACATCTGAACCGTTGTCTGTCTCTGACACAAACCCTTGTGCCGTAGCCTGTAAAAAGGTTAACATCTAAACCTTTTCTGCCTCTGACACAGAGAAAGCCTTGACATATGAACACTTATCTCTCTGACACAGAGAAACTATTGACAAATGAACCCTTAATATCTGTCTCTGACACAGAGAAACCCTCGACATATGAACCCTTCATCTGTCTCTGATACAGATCAAACCCTCGACATATGAACCCTTGTCTGTCTCTGACACAGAGAAACCCTCAGCATATGAACCCTTGTCTCTCTCTGACACAGAGAAACCCTCGACATATGAACACTTATCTCTCTGACACAGAGAAACCCTTGACATATGAACCGTTAATATCTTTCTCTGACACAGAGAAACCCTTGACATCTGAACCCCTCATCTGTCTCTGACACAGAGAAACCCTCGACATAGAACCCTTGTCTCCTCTCTCTCTCTTCTCTCTCTCTCTCTCTCTCTCTCTCTTCTCTCTCTCCTCTCCTCTCTCTCTCTCTCTCCTCTCTCCCTCTTTTCTCTCTGTCTCTCTCTCTCTCTCTGTGACACAGAGCAAACCCTCCACATAAATATGAACCCTTCATCTGTCTCTGACACACACAGAGCAAACCCACATCGTCATCATGGCCTTCAACGTGGCCTACTACGACCTCCTGAGCAAGAACATCCGCCATATTTACAGTAATCTCCCTTCCGACGTGCGCTTCCGGTGTGACCCCGAGCCCGGGGTGAACCTGCACGCCCATGACGGCTGCCTAACGCCCAGCAGCAAGCGGCGACTGGCGCCCAAGGCTATGCACCCTAGCCTGTACCGGTAGGTATCATAATAATAATAATAATGATAATAATAATAATAATAATAATAATAATAATAATAATAATAATAATAATAATAATAATAATAATATAGTAGTAGTAGTAGTAGTAGTAGTAGTAGTAGTAGTAGTAGTAGTAGTAGTAGTAGTAGTAGTAGTAGTAGTAGTAGTAGTAGTAGTAGTATGATGATGATGATGATGATGATGATGATGATGATGATGATGATGATGATGATGATGATGATGATGATGATGATGATGATGATGATGATGATGATGATCATAATAATAATAATAATAATAAGAATAATAATAATAATAATAATAATAATAATGTATGGAATTTATATAGCGCTGAATCTTGTAAAGCATCAAATCAAAGCGCACACAAAGGTATACTGCTGTAAAGAGGAAACACGTTTATTTCAAAACCCTTTCCACGTGTTCCCCCACCCCCACCCCCCACCCACCCCCACCCCCTACCCTACCCAAGTTCGATTCCCGTTCAAGAGGATTTTTCTCCTCTGGAGTTAACATCAGTGCCTTCTTCTTTGCGTTGCCTTCAACATCAGTGCCGACTCCACTCCCCCCTCTAAAAGTCTTTCGGATGAGACTATATAACCCGCGAGGTCCCGTGTGTGAACGCACGCGTTATGCAACATCTTGCGCACACGTTAAAACCCTTTTCCGCTTTTCGGAAGAGTAGGCCATTGTGTCCCGGTGGGGAACGGATGACAAACTTTACAAAACTGCATGCACACGGGGATTGGATGTAAAAAAAAATGCACGTACGTGCTTATTCCATTAAAGGTAAAAAGGAGGTAAAGGAGTCCCATAACCTATAAGGTCGTAGGGGAGCGAGGCGTCAGAGACCTCACTTCTCTAGGGCCAGCACATTGAGGGCGGCGCCCATCTCCTCTCCCTCGCTGCTTTACCTTCCCTGACCCTAAAGAGGGACCAGGTACCCATTTACAGCTGGGTGAACTGGGGGAACTGTACTGAAGCCAAGGCGCGCCAACGGTCACCACCCATCCAACTGGTAACCACGCTCGACGCTGCTTAACTTGGCTGGGGGAAAGCGAGTGCCTTATTCCATTATCCTCGAAATAAAAGAATAAATAAAAAAAATAAAAATACCCCCCACCCCACACCTCCCACCGGTGGGGAGACAAGGGGCCTGTCACTATGAAATACCATCCCCAACCTTCTGGAATTTCTGTGCCAGGAATTCCTTCTCTTTTCTTCTACCCCTCTCTTTCTTTCTGCCTTGTTTCTTTTTTTCTTCTTCTTCTTCCTGTCACCTCCTCCTTCTTTGTCTACTATCTTCTGCCTTCTTGGTCCATTGTCCTGCGCTTTCTTTTTCTTTTTTTTTTTTTAACCTAGAAAGACTTAAAAGACAGCAATTTCCTACCACGTTGAAGTCAGATGCGCTGGGCCAAGACTTGTCTGGCGCTTAACGGCGGCAAAACGCATTTCGCTCCTATGACAAACAACACACACGCGCGCGCGCGCACACACACACACGCACACACACATACACACACACTAAGCTGGGGCATAATAAGGATAATTATAATATGTGTTGGGACTAGACGACTGTGGACATACAGCAAAGAGTTTCAACTTTCCACACACACGCAAGCACGCACACACGCACGCACGCACGCGCGCGCGCGCGCACACACACACACACACACACACACACGCACGCACGCACACACACACGCTGAGCGCTTTGATTTGTTTAGTTTACAAGATTCAGCGATATATATTATATATATATAAGAGAGAGAGATATATATATAGATATATATATTCCTAATGTATTATTATCATTATTATTATCATTATTATTACCATTATTATTAGTAGTAGTAGTAGTATGATGGTCCCATTTTGTCATCCTTTCAACCAGTTTCTGTGAAAGACATCCATGAAGTAATTCTGTCCATGCCAACAAAAAGCTGTTGTTTAGATCCTCTTCCCACTGTTTTGATAAAGCAAAACCTTGATATTTTGGCACCTATGGTAACAGACATCATCAATGCATCTCTGTCGGCGGGCTCTGTACCCTGTCAGTTCAAAAATGCTATTGTTATCCCACTCCTCAAGAAAAAAGGTCTAGACTGCAATACTATGAAAAATTACAGGCCGGTTTCCAATCTTCCTTTCATTTCAAAAGTTCTGGAGAGGGTCGTCCTCAAACACTTCAGAAGCCCCCTAGCTTGTAACCACCTTTTGGAAGATCATCATCAGGTATATGGCTGGTCACGGGCACGGAGAACTGCCGTACTGAGTGGTCACCAGCAGCCTGCTTTTGCGAAGGAAACGACCGCAGAGTGTCGGTCATGGGCTTGTTGGACCTCAGTGCGGCATTCGAAAACGCTTGACCACTCAATTTTGCTCAAAATAGATTAATAACTCTTTTGGAATAAGAGGTGTTGCCTTGGCAGGTTTACCTCTTATGTTCTCTGATAGGTCGCAGAGCGTGCTGATAGAGGGAGTTCAGTCACAACCTGCCCCACTCCTATATTGGCGTACCTAAAGGGTCTGTTTTGGGTCCCGTATTGTTCACAACAATATTCTCAGCCTCTGTCTAATGTGATGACCTTACATGATTGCCAATTTCATAAATATGCAGATAAATCCCGAAATTTCGGCAAATGCAACACCTCAAATTTTTCAGACGCCACACCGCACACTAGCAGATTGCACGCACTGTGTCCTTCAGGGGATGGACAGCAACAAACTCAAATTAAATACGACTAGACAGAAGTTTATGGCAGTTGGTTCACCATCTAGTCTTATGCGGGTGTCGGAGAGTTCTGTGGTCTTTGGTGGCTGTGGGCATAGCTTTCAAGTTTCTGTGCGGTATCTGGATGTTCGGGTAGATCCTACTCTCTCCATGAAAGACCACATTTGTAACGTCTGCAGAGCATGCTTTTTAGAGCTGCGCCGTATTGCACACATTAAGAAATTCTTGCCTCGAGATCAGTGAAACAAGCTTGTTTCAGCGACCGTTTGTCGCGACTGGACTATTGCAACTCCTGTTTAATCGGTAAAAAGTGATGAACAGTTTACACGCCTGCAGCGAATTCAAACTCGCTGCCAGGCTCATCCTTGGAAAGAGCAAAAGGGACCAAAGTTACTCCCCTCTAGGGAGCTTCATTGTTACCTGTAAAGGCACGCTGTCAGTACAAAGTTGCGGTCTTGGCATAAAACCGTCACTCTGAAGGGTCGCTTGCTCCATCACTGTCACTGCCTTGAAAAC
>CM054161.1:34678600-34691100 GCA_028751875.1 Rapana venosa
GTCTCTCGCATGCTCTCTGCAGACTCTCTCTCTCATCTCTCATCGTCTCGTCTCTCTGCCTCTCATCTCTGTACATCTACCTCTCTCCTCTCTCATCTCTCTCCTCGCTCTCATCTCTCTCTCTCTCCTCTCTCAACATCTTGCCACACTTCAATCCAGTTTCGCTTTCCTAAATAGTAGGCCATTGTGTGCCGTGGACAGATGAGAACAAAATTACGAAACCTCATACACACGGGGACTGGATTAAAAAATACACATGAGAGCTTTATTTAATTTATCCTCGATATAAAAGAATAAATAGATAAATAAATAAAAATATATTAAAAAAATTCCTGTCGGCACAGACCAGTACTAGCAATAATTTGAATACCATACCTTCAGGGCCAGATTCAAGGCATTGGGAGGGATCTCTGTGCAAAGCCCCTGCACACACCCCATACACAATCACCAACGTCACAAAGGAAGACTGTGGCCCGAGGTCCCAAAAACGACAACCACCTGCAAAACATACAGGTCATGGGTTCCATTCTTCAACTCTAGAAAACTTCCCGCATGCTTCTCAATAGAGACTTGTTGATAACCGTCTACATGACTGCATACCAACATGTTTCACTGAATTGTGGAAGCCCATTGTTTTGACCTGTTCCACTGTGCTGATTTTTTAAATTCCCCCACCAACAAAAAAAAAAAACCCACAGTTATGTTCTGTTTTGTTATGTAGGCTACAACCAGTGATGGTATATAGGGGGGTTCTTCTCGAGCCAGAGGCCCCATAGAGCGACCGATCCCGGTTTCTGTAGCGTTTAAGCGAACTGATGGTATGTCACCACCCCTGTGACAGAACAACTGTCGCAGTACTTCACTTTCCCCAGCAAGCCTGGTACCCACTTGTATACAACCTGGATGGATTGAAGGAAAATAGGATAAAGTGGTCTTACCCAAGGACAACAACACCGAGCCGAGCGGGATCGAACCCGCGACCTCTGGAATCACGATTACCGTCCTAAACCACTCGACCCGGTGCCTCCACTACATGAGTAATGTAATGTTATTTGTAATGGTGTTGTTAATGACTAGAACACTACATTACATAACCCAACCCACCCCCGACGTAATGCCGTGTGGCCTGCATATAAAGTACACACCAAGCTGCACCAAGGCTTCACTCTCTGTCGTGCATCAAATGCTCTATAATTATTAATATGCTACAGTGACGGCATTACATAGTAGGTTTCGTTCTACACGACACATCGTGCCTACACTCCACTCCACTCCACTTCCACCCACACAACCACACCACACCACAACCACAACCACACTTACACTACACACACTACACTACACTACACTACACTACACGACACGACACGACGCTACACTACACTACACGACACACACACACAACACTACACTACACGAAGTTACACTACACTACACAAACACTTTACCACACTCCACTCCACTACACAACCACACTACACCACACTACACTACACAACACTACACTACACGACACTACACGACCACTACACTACATTACACTACACTACATACGCTACGCTACGCACACCTACACTTTACCACATTACACTTCAATACACTTTACCACATTACACTACACTACAATTACGCTACACTTTACCACATTTCCACTTACACTACCACTACGCTACAACATACACATTACCACATTACACTACACTACACTGCACAGCACTGCACTGCACTAACACTAGACTTCAGCTTCACTACACTACACTACACTACACTAAACCACACACACAGCACTGCACTGCAATACAGCTACACTACAATACCTACACTACCACCACTCAACACTCCACTATCCGCTCAACTACACAACACCACAACATACTACACCACATCACCCACACCACACCACACCACATAAACACAACACCTCACCAACACTTCACTACAATACACTACCCTACCTATCACTACACTACACACACACTACACAAACACTACAACAAGCATTAAAACTCCACTATCCACACACAGCCACACAACCTTAACTCCACTACAACCGCACAACACAACACTACACTAACACCAGACCAAGCAACGGTGCACTACACTAACACACACTACACTACAACACACACACACACACGCGCGCACGCGCGCGCGCTCAATACTTTTAGAACTAAATTTTCACAAAAAGCAACATGTATCTGTGGCGAAAATCTTACCAATGATCATATTCTTTTACGATGCAGAGATCTGAAAAACTGTTTACCTGCCTTCCCAGTCCATACTTACAGCAAAATCTAAAAGACATCTATTAATGAAACAAATTGCATGTCGATTAAGTCAGTCTCTCATTTGCAGACTCCTATTAATGTAAGGAAAACCCTTCTGTATAATGAATTGCAAAGTTAATATTTAGCTTTCATTTATTGCTTTTCACAATTATTGTTATATGCTTCTTCATAATATTGTTTATTATAGCAAATTGATTAGTTATGTGTTATGACCCCTCCCCTGCACCCAGCCCTCCCCCGCTTCCCCCTACCACACACACACACACACACACCCCACACACACTTTCATCTCCTCTGATATACTATTTAGTGGAAGAACTCGAAACAAGAACTACTACTACTTCTACTACTACTACTACTACTACACACTCTCTCTCTCTCTCTCTCTCGCTCCTCATCTCTCATCTCTCTCTCAGGCCTACTATTATGCACTAATCATAAAGCAAAAACATGAGTAACGACATAAAGAAAACCGTGGTATCAAAACCTTGAACAAGTGTTTGTGGTGTGCTGGGGGAGTGGTGGGGTAAGCTACTCTGTGTGAACCCCAGACGCTTAAAATGTCTGCGTGTGTGTGCCTAATAACAGCCTTGAGGGCCACAGCACTTCAACACTTCTACTCGGCGTCACTGAATATGGCTTTTTAGCATATAATTATTCATTGAATGGTAAAAAAAAAAAAAGTATGTTCTTTCGAGCCAGAAGGCCATAGAACCGGAGCTTATCCCGGTTTCATGGAACGTTAAAGCGAACTGATGGTTTTTCACCACCCCGGTGACAGGACGCTAGCCTGTCGTCCAGGATACTTCCCCAGCAAGAGCTGGTAACCCACTTGTACACCTGTTGAGTGAGGAAAATAGGAGTAAGTGTCCTTTCGCCAAGGACACAACACCGACCGATCGGATCATTGGCATGGTACACATACCAATCCTTTGTCGCATCGGGACAAGTTGATCATTAGTCATTTGCTCAACATGGTTTGTCTTGAAAAAGGTTTCCCACATTCTACACCTTGGGGTCATCAGCTCAACGTTGGCGCTGTATCCTTTCTGGAGACTGCCAATATGTAACTCAACAACCTGTTTGTGCCTTCATTCTTCCTCTTCTCTTGTTGTTCTCCGTTTCGCTTGTTCAAAGTGGGTTTTTAAAATATCAAAAAACAACTGTAACACAGACGTTCACTTTGGTGTTTGAAAAAACCAGTTAGGCTCACACCTACAATTTATGTAATTAATTTATTTATTTTATTAAGAATTCTATTATTTCGAGATAATGGAATAAGCACTCAAATGCTTTTTTTACATCTATCCCGTGTGAATCAGTTTTTGTAAAAAATTGTCATCCCGGTTTACCCATACCGGTACACAAGTGGCCTACCTCTACCTTAATCCAACAGTGGTCGTGGGCGCTGCATTGAGGAACACACCAGCTTTTCGGTCCATTGTCACGGATCGTGGCGCCTATACATGCGTCTCTGCAAAGCTCTTTTGAGTCCATTCAACGCTGTGGTCCAGCTAGTTCTTCCTGTCTGCATCTTCTTCTACTACTCCATGAACGTGTGCCTTAAAAAGGTGATCTCTAAAAGGAGTCCCCACCTTGTGACATTACCGGCCATACCATCAGTGTTTGCTTCTGGACTGTATAAGAAGGTTCATCAAATCCGCGTGGTGATCTGTCTGATTTACCCCCTTCCTTAGATAGATTTCCGAGGTTCACCAATGGTGAGATTCTGCGTAGCGATCGGTTTTTTACCGGCCATTCAGAAAACATATTCTGACCTCGAGAAGAGCTGTCTGAGGATGTTCCGCACTTCCTTATAGGCACACATCGCATGATCCAAAAACGTCCAAAATGTCTATTAGCATCGTATATCCATTGCTCCATATCTTCTTTATAGTTCTGCTGTTAACAGTCCCAAGACTCGCAAATAGAAGATGAAGGAACTACAGCACGCTGTAATTTCAGTTAGTTGTTCCTACAGATGTTTCTGTTTTGCCGAGCTCCTCCCACCTTGTCATAGCTGAATGATTTCCTGCACCACATGTGCCACACCCACTGCTATCTGACCCTCCTCTCAAGTCAGGAACATCTTGGTCACTGACCTTGCACACGGAGGATGCTCTTGTACCGCTGATTGCCGACATGGTCACACTGAGCTGGACACACCATGGGGCTGTATTTTCATCCTTATGAGCAACGGACTGCAGGCAATAAGACATGGGAATCCAACACATCACCAGACGAACGGTGGAAGTGGATTGGGCACATCCTCCGAAGAGTACCCACCACAGTCCAATCACAAGAACAGCATTTCACTGGACCCCAGAATGAAGAAGAAAGAAAGGAAGACCAAAAGCAACGTGGAGAAAACTGTATAAAGTTGCGATGAAGGCCATAACAGCACCTTGGTGATCCAGTGACTAGGTTTAGGCCCAGAAAGCAGGAGTAGGAAAGCGCTTTGGTGCAGCCCATACACACCGACTGTTTTAATGATAAATATGACGATGATGATATCCCAATGTTTAAACAAAACTGACTCCTCACTATCAAGGTGGCAAGATCCACTACTTTCTACTACACATTACAGCATATGTACAATGAAGGCTAGTGCTGGTTAACCTTTGCTTTGAAGGTGACACTGATGTAGGCCAACGTGTCAAAACAGGACATTTTAGCACGACAAGTTATGCAGACCCTAATGCGGGCTTATTCCAGACCTCAAAAGTTAGGTCTATGTCAGAACTCTATATGTAGGCATAAGCATGACTCTATTGTAGGCTAATGCAGACTCTATTGTAGGCTTAATCAGACTCCATTGTAGGCTAATGTCAACTCTGATGAATGGCTTAATGCAGACCTGATGTAGGTTTATACAGTACCCTATATAGGTTTATACAGACCATGAGTAGGTTTATACAGTCCTGAGTAGGTTTAAACAGACCCTGGATGTAGGTATTATTACAGACCAGATGTAGGTTTATACAGCACCCTGTATTAAATAACAGACCCTGATGTATGTTTTATATACAGGCCCTGATGTAGGTTTAAACAGACCCTGGTTTATACAACCCCTGAAGTAGGTTTATACAGACCCTGATTAGGTTTATACAGACCCTGATGAGGTTTTATTAACAGACCCTTGGTTTAAACAGACCCCTGTATTAAACAGAAAAAGAACCCAGATGTAGTTTTATACATGACCCTGAATTAGGTTTGTACAGATCCTTATGTATGTTAATAACAGACCAGATGTCGGTTTATACAGACCCTGTTTAAAACAGACCCTGAAAGTAGGTTTTATAACAGACCCTGATGTAGGTAAGCACAGAACCTGTTATACATACCCTGATGTAGTTTGTACAAACCCTGGTATATACAGACCCTATGTAGGTTTATACAGACCCTGATGTAGGTTTATACAGATCCTGTGTAGGTTTATACAGACCCTGATGTAGGTTTATAATAATAATAATAATATATGAAAATTATAGAGCGCTATATCTTGCAATTACAAATCAGAGGGCTTCCATTCAATCCGCTCCCACACAAACAACCAACAATGATTAACAATATTCTAACAGAATTCAAATGTACACACACCCCACACACACACACACACAACACACAAACACACACACCCACACAACACACACACACACAGTTGTACATTTCAGCATGGATGATTGAATTTTGGCTTTCCAAAGGCAGGTACAGACCATGATATGAAAACAAGAGGGAACAATCTTAAAGTTGAAATAGGTATGATTGATGCTGGAATATAAATCTTCGTAAGTAGGCTTTTCACGAAGGGAAAGAGAGGGAGGTCATTCCAGATTGATGACCAGAAATAGAGAAAGAGCGGCGGCCAAACAGTGTTGGCTGAAACTAAGGTTATTCGTAGCACAAGGAATTGCAGCTAGCGAGGGAACGAGAGGAGTGTACAGGTGAAGACTTCACACGAGGTAGGAGGGTGCTGTTTTGTGGAGAACATTTGTAACAGATGGTACTGATCTGGGTACTTTACTCTCAGTGGCACAGGCAACCAGTGGAGATTGCAGAGTGGAGTACAATGCCAGATTTATATTCTTTTTGAGGACTAATCGAGCTGGCAGAGTTTTTTGGATGCGTTGAATGGAGTGGATTGATGATGCTGGCAGACCAGCCCAAAAGAGAATTACAATAAGTCCAGACGTGAAAGAATAAGAGATGTAACAAGTTTGGATGTTGCATCATGGACAGGTAACATTCGGATTTGCACTTATCCGTCGTAATTATAGAAGCAGGACTGGCAGTCTGGGTGATGAACGTTTGCAATAGAGAGTGTGTAGTCAAAAACAACACCTAGATACTTAACTTCACTTGATAGCGGAACTGAAGAACTGCCAAATTCTATTGAATCAGTTGTGATGGAGGAGAGTTGTGTTTGGTCCTATAATCATGGCTTCGGTTTTATCTCATTTAGCCGTAAACTAGTTTTGTATCATCCCAGTATTGAATGTCCCTTAAGGCAAAGTGACATATTTGTCAAGAGAGAAGCAGATTTTCAGGAGTGTCACTGCTTTGAATCTAGAGTCATCAGCGTAGACATGAATGGTAGATCTGGTGACGGTTTATTAAGTATGAGAGTTTGAACCATGTAGAGATTACAGGACAGGGCCATAACTGATCCTGTGGGACTCCCCATCTATTTTTACAGAGAATTGATTTGAAATTTGTTTACTGAGACTAGTCATGGAATCGATCAGTGACGTATGAACTAACAGGAAAGGCGGCCAGTAACACCGAACTTTTTTGGAGACTGGAGAGAAGGATAGAGGATCTATAGTTGTCAAATGCTGCAGATAAGTCGAGAAAGAGTGAGAAAGAGAGATTTTCCCCTGAGTCAGAAGCGTTTAGAATCGTGTTTAAACGTATGACTAGGGGGTTTCGTGCTTGGTTTGACGTGCGATAGGCAGACTGAAATGCGAAGGAGACTATTTGAATTAAGAAGGCTGTTAGTTGTTTCAGAACTAGCTTTTTCAAGACCTTTGAGATGAAAGGTAGGTTAGAAACAGGTCTGTAATTTTTCAGTATGTTAGGGTCGAGGTTCGTCCTTTTTTAGTAGAGGTGTAACTATTGCAGTGTTTGAGTTCTGAAGGAAAAATTCCCGAAAGAAGAGAATGAGTTTTTACAATCTTCGTGATAGTTTGTATAAAGCTGCGAAATGCACTGCGTGAAAAGACCGCTGCATATGACAAGATCAATGATTATTGTGGTCATTCCATTTATAATTTTCCTGATTTCTTCCTCACTATTTGGCTGAATGGAGAGGAAGGAGTGCCAGTGAATAGGGGGATCAGGAATAGTACAGGTTGGAAGGGAGTCTGATCCATCTGAGCGAATGTTATGGACTTTTGTCTGAAAAGAACGAAGAAAATTATCCGGAAGTTCAGAGTGACTATTAACAGTAGGCAGAGGGCTTGTCTTTGCAGATCCAAGAAAGTTGAAAGTGAGGGAAAAAAAGAGATTTCATGGATGTAGCATTGAGAATTGACAGAGTAGTATTTTGTCTTGGCTGAGTGGGGATTAAGTGTTTTTACTTTGATTGGTTTGTTTTCAAGGAGCTGTTTGTTTATTACATGTTTTTGTTTTATCCGCCACTGCCGTTCTAGTTGTCGGCGTTTCGCTTTGCCACCCTATGATATCATGGGTATACCATAGTGCGAAAGGGGAGAGGAGGGCCTGATCTAAGGCAGAATATTGTCAGTGAGAGGTGCATGCACATCAAGCAAGTTGGCAGAGAAAAGCGTAATAGTTGGTTCAGAAGTGTCCAGTGGTCTACAGGGTTTTGATAGGCGTTCAGCAGCTGGGATGAGAAAGTTTGAATGTCAATAGCCTTGAGGTTACGATGAATGTAGTGTTTATTACAGACCCTGATGTAGGCTTATGCAAACCTGATGTAGGTTAATTACAGACCCTGAGTAGCTTATACAGACCCTGATGTAGGTTTAAACAGACCCTGATTAGGTTTAAGAACTGACCCTGGTTTAAACACGACCCAGAGTAGGTTTATACAGACCACATATTGTAGGGATAAAGACAGACCCTGATGTAGGTTTAATACAGACCCCTGGTTATTCAGACTCCTGATGTAGGATTATACAGACCCTGATGTAAGGTTTAAACATACCCTGATGTTAGTTTTAAACAGACGCCTGAAGTATTTTTTAATACAGACCTCTGATGAGTTTTAAACATAACCCTGATGTAGGTTTATAACAGACCCTATGTAAGGTTAATTACAGACCTGGTGTAGGTTAATACAGACCCTGGATTATACAGACCCTGGATTTATACAGACCCTGATGTAGGTTATATACAGACCCTGAGTAGGTTTATACAGACCCCTGATTTAAGGTTTATACAGGACCTCTGATGTACGTTTTAAACAAGACCCTGATGAAAGTATATACAGACCCCGATGTAGGTTTATTAACAGCACCCTGATGTAGGTTTATACAGACCTGATGTAGGTTAATACAGACCCTATTAGGGCCTAATGACTGTCATGCTGGACTTATTCCCTGCTCCGTCTCTCTCACTTCTCTGTTGTGATTCCTTGTTTCAATTCTTGTTCGTTTTTGGGTGATAGTTAGTTGTTTTAAAATCTAAATAAAGATGACATATAGCATGTAAAAAATCTAATCAATCATATATACCGTAAACCATCAATTGTGTAAACAGACCAACATTATTCCCAAACCAATCTCAATTCTACCTAAATATATATCCAAAAGACTGTCACACCCCAACTTGAACAAGTGACAAATAAATTGTCAAATTCCTGTTTTCAATGACACCTTCAAGTAAAATAGATAGGAGGCTGAAGATTACCGCGCCCACTAAGTGACACAGAAGGCCCATGATTAGGTTCCAGCCCTGTTTTTTTTTTTCTTCTTCTTCCTTCGAATTTAGTTTAGCCATAAGAATGGTGTGGGTGAGAGGCAATTCAATTAACATTGTCAACACTGACGAAAAACAAAAGTCTCTGCGCAACATGCAATCTTTAACACAGGCATCCACCCCAGGAGCACAAGGCAACTCACATTGTAACCCAGCAATACACCAAGACGTCTGTCTTTGGGGCAAACATAATACATTCTTACAGGCAAATCAGAAAAGACTCGAAATAGGCGACACTACTTGACAAAATACTGGTTTCTGGAAAACACCTGATTTAAAATGCAGATCATCTAATCTAAAAAACATGACTGCGAAACTCCTAACATAAAATAAATCTATGAAAGCAATACGGTACAACCCAACACAAGGAGGCAACACCACTAACTCACCATTGAAAGGAATGCAATCAAAATGTAGATCCTTGTTGGGAATCCTCCTACTCCAGCAGGCCCCAGAAAGCATACGAAGGTGGAGGCCACCAGCCCATTGGGAGTTGTAACAGCCACAGCATGCCCCCTACTCCCTTGTCGTCTTCCCAGTGGGACCGTTTCTCCAAGTAGGACGTCAGGTAGGGTAACAGATTGCCTGCAATGGTGCAATTAGACTCCACATTAAGCTCTTAAGGACCTCCCGAGGGCACGTTTGATCTTTAACTGGTCAAACATTGTTATTTTTAAATGGCCTATGCAGCAAACTATGATGGTTTGGGTCTGTACTGTAGCTACAGGGGTCTTCAGTCTAAGTGACACAGCAATCTCTCTTCTTTTTTCCTTCCTTCCTCAGCCAGGGATCCAAGGTTCACCAAAGGTGAGATTCTTCAGTGTGCACCCCTGTTTGCCCACCATGGAGGAAGCCCCACTCCAGCTCTGAGGATGCATGCTGGGTATGTTTGTGTCTGTAGCCCACCAACACTGACATGAATTATGGGATCTTAGCGGGCATATGAATTTTGATCTTCTGCGTGTAATATATATATATATATATTATTATTTTATATATATATATATATATATATATATAAATATATATATATATATATATATAGTATATATATAAATATATAAACATGAAGGGAATTAAAGGCACATGGCAGTTCTGCACATGAAGTGACTCTGGAACACGTATAAATTCCATTCTTAATTCACCAGATGCGAACGAGATACGAACCCATGACTTCCTGGACCCAACGTATTTAAGTGGAAGGATTACACAGGGATATGGTGTCTCCTCACACTTTTCTGTTAAGAGCAGCAATGCCATCAAAAATATCCGCATAAATACAAGCAGTATAAGTGCATACACAAAAGCCAACAACAAACCAACAGATGTAAGTTTAATTTGATTTACAGTTCCGCACATCAATATGCATAACTGCTATAACATATAACAAAAAACACAACAAACACAGTCACTGAACAACACATTACAATACCCAGTAACAACCACATCCTCCACAATACAATACCATAACAGCAATCACTGGCTAACACATGCGAACCATAAAACAATACAAAGTAACAGCATACAGCAAAACCATTGGACTCCTATGAGAACCATCTAACGATCGTGAAAAAGCGAAAAACTTAAATGGTATGGCATGTCACAAGATCAAAAGACTTGCAAAGACAGTTTTACAAGGCCAACTGACCAAGAGGAAAGAAGAAGAGTCAGACCAAGGAAGAGCTGGGAGGATACACATCATCGAATGGACAGGCCTATAACTCAACAAAACCCCGAGAAAAAGTCAGAACAGAGAGAGAAAGGAGGGAACTATTGTTAATATCTTTGAGTGTCGCCTGCCCCCACGGTCGACCAGACTAAGGGAAGACCAGATAGATAGATAAAAGCACACACCCCTCACCGCTAGTGTAGGACACACCCAATCGTTGCTCTGAGAACCATGCAGGCAAACACGGTCAGCACGGCTCTCCAGGGAGGAAGGGAACTCAGGCAGCAGAGTGCTCTGCTCCTTGATGCTCTCTCTGCTGCCAGTCTCATACCTTGGGAAGAGCAAAAGGGACCATTAACTCCCATGCTAGGAGCTTCATTGGTTACATGTAAAGGGCACGCTGTCCAGGACAAATATGCGGTCTTGGCATACCGTCACTCTGAAAGGCTCGCTTGCTCTAACTCTGTCACTGCCTTGAAAACAAAAAAAACACGCACACAACTAGAACCCTGCGTCTTCGAATGATAACTTACTTGTGTACCCATATCAACCTCAAAACCGCAGTCGTAGATCTTTTGGTGTTGCTGCGCCCACGATCTGGAACTCTCTGCCACCAGTGCCAACAGAACATGCTCCACTTTATCCCAGTTTAAGTCTTCATGAAGACACATCTCTTAATGTTTTTCTTAGCTAGTTAAATATACTTGTGCTTGTCTTGACGGTCCGCCGTTTGTCACACTGTAGGCTTCGTTCATGTGCATGCCTGGCTGTTGGTTATGTTTTTTTTTGTTAGTTATTTATTGCAGTGCATTTTCTCTGAAGTGTACGACTGTTAATTGCCTGCAAGTGTGTGCCCGAACGCAAAGTGTGTGCCTCTACAAGTGCGATAGTTAATCTCTTGTAAATTAATTTTGCGCTTTAGAAATGCTCATTAATCAATGTTGTTGTTGTTGTTGTTATTATGTTGCGTGTGTGGCATGGTATAATGCGCATGGTATGGAAAGCGCATTGAGTCATTGGCTTTGAGAAAGGTGCTATATAAAATGCTATTCATTATTATTATTATTATTTAGTAGTAGTAGTATAGTAGTAGTATAGTAGTAGTAATCAAGCAGCAAGTAGTAGTATTAGTAGTAGTAGTATAAGTAGTAGTAGTAGTAATAGTGGTATTATATAGTAGCAGTAGTAGTAGTAAGCAGTAGTAGTAGTATACTAGTAGTTATATAGCAGAAGTTGGCAGAGGAGCAGCAGCAGAAAAGCAGCTAGTGGTGGTGGGTGGTGAAGGTGGTGGTGGTTAGTAATGAGAGAAAAAATAAGAACGACTTTGGATCTATCCAGACACTCAATCTGATAAACTCTAAAGGCCTGGCTTCTCTACCTGTCTGTCCTGTTCTGGCTGGCTGGCTGTCTGAAAACATATGAATAAACACATATCCCATCAGAAAGATATTAACAACTTACTTTCAAGCCAAATCAGGCTGGATTAGAAAAAAACACTCGTGCCATACGCATTAACTAGTCTTTGTAGACAATGGCTGTCTAACAGTAATGACAATAAATTTTGTGGAGTATTATTTTAGAATTCAAAAAGCATTTGATAC
>CM054161.1:34693600-34707998 GCA_028751875.1 Rapana venosa
CAGTTCTGTGTGTTATTGTTGATATGATAGCGATGTTAGACTGGTCCATTTTTCTTGATGCTATTGTGCTTGGCTGTCTCGACATCAAATAATGTTATGTTTCCTGTTTTGTCTGTACAAATGTACGTTATGATATTTGATAATTATGACATGTGTCTATTATCCTTGTAGGTGAGGAAATTCTTGCAATGGATAATGTATCCAGTGATTTTGTGTGTGTTATTGTGTGTGTGTGTGGTGTGGTGTATTATGTGTGTGTGAGTGTGTATGTGTGAGAGAGTGTGTGGTGTTGTGTGAGTGTGGTGTGCATGCGTGCTACGTGCTATTGTGGTGTGTATGTGTGTGTGGGTGTGTGTGCACCGCGCGCGCGCACGCTGTATTTATCTGGATTTTGGGGGGTTGTTGTTTGTTTAGGGGAGGGGGGGTGGTTGGGAAGGGATGGTTTGTGTCTTTTTTTTTCTTTTTAATTGTTTTTGGTGTATTCATTATGATTTTCTTTCGATTTCCTTGATTTTTTCACTAATTGAATGGAGTTTTGATGAAATTTTCATTTGTATTTGAAAAGATCTTGTTTGTTAATTATTGATTTATATAATATGTGTAACAATTATGTGTACCATTTGACATTGTTAGATGTTTATCTTTATGACTTATTAAGTTTGGTTGTGTTATTTCTTCTCTGTTATTAGTGTCTTGTTCTTGTTATTGTTGTCCTGTCGTTTTACCTTCTTCCCCTCTTTTTTATCACTTTGTTGGTTTGGTTTTTCCTATCTCTTTGTTTGTTTGTTTTTTTGGTTAAGGTTTTTTTGGGGAGGGGTGGGTTATATTTATGGTTTTCTATAATTTGCTTGCTTTGGGGTGGGGGGTGGGGGGGGGTGGGGTTGTTATGGGGGGAGCTGTTTGAAAAAGGGTTTATTTCCCCTGTTTTTAATTGTGAAACGGTATAAGTATTTTGGTTATTATTAAAATTATCCCTAAGGGCGGGGACTGGATGGTAAAAAAGCAACATGTGTGCTTAATTCATTATCCTCGAAATAAAGAATTTGTCATTGTCCATTGTCAATTGTCATTGTCTATGTCTGTCTGGTTTGGTGTGTGGGTGTGTGTGTTGTGTGGTGGTGTGTGTCTCTCTCTCTCTCACTCTCTCCTCCTCAACATCATCTCATCTCCTCTCCTCCTCCTCACTCTCTCTCTGCTCTCTCTCTGGTTTTTAGGTTGTTTTTACTGTGTGAGTGTATGGAGTTCTATGGGCCTTTTTTATACATGTATCCCCTACCGGCGTGGACTAGATGTAAAAACAATACAGGTGGGTGCTAATTCATTATCCTTCAGAAATAAAAGAATGTGTCATTGTCCTTGACTGTCTCTCTGTCTTCTGTCCGTCTCTCGCATGCTCTCTGCAGACTCTCTCTCTCATCTCTCATCGTCTCGTCTCTCTGCCTCTCATCTCTGTACATCTACCTCTCTCCTCTCTCATCTCTCTCCTCGCTCTCATCTCTCTCTCTCTCCTCTCTCAACATCTTGCCACACTTCAATCCAGTTTCGCTTTCCTAAATAGTAGGCCATTGTGTGCCGTGGACAGATGAGAACAAAATTACGAAACCTCATACACACGGGGACTGGATTAAAAAATACACATGAGAGCTTTATTTAATTTATCCTCGATATAAAAGAATAAATAGATAAATAAATAAAAATATATTAAAAAAATTCCTGTCGGCACAGACCAGTACTAGCAATAATTTGAATACCATACCTTCAGGGCCAGATTCAAGGCATTGGGAGGGATCTCTGTGCAAAGCCCCTGCACACACCCCATACACAATCACCAACGTCACAAAGGAAGACTGTGGCCCGAGGTCCCAAAAACGACAACCACCTGCAAAACATACAGGTCATGGGTTCCATTCTTCAACTCTAGAAAACTTCCCGCATGCTTCTCAATAGAGACTTGTTGATAACCGTCTACATGACTGCATACCAACATGTTTCACTGAATTGTGGAAGCCCATTGTTTTGACCTGTTCCACTGTGCTGATTTTTTAAATTCCCCCACCAACAAAAAAAAAAAACCCACAGTTATGTTCTGTTTTGTTATGTAGGCTACAACCAGTGATGGTATATAGGGGGGTTCTTCTCGAGCCAGAGGCCCCATAGAGCGACCGATCCCGGTTTCTGTAGCGTTTAAGCGAACTGATGGTATGTCACCACCCCTGTGACAGAACAACTGTCGCAGTACTTCACTTTCCCCAGCAAGCCTGGTACCCACTTGTATACAACCTGGATGGATTGAAGGAAAATAGGATAAAGTGGTCTTACCCAAGGACAACAACACCGAGCCGAGCGGGATCGAACCCGCGACCTCTGGAATCACGATTACCGTCCTAAACCACTCGACCCGGTGCCTCCACTACATGAGTAATGTAATGTTATTTGTAATGGTGTTGTTAATGACTAGAACACTACATTACATAACCCAACCCACCCCCGACGTAATGCCGTGTGGCCTGCATATAAAGTACACACCAAGCTGCACCAAGGCTTCACTCTCTGTCGTGCATCAAATGCTCTATAATTATTAATATGCTACAGTGACGGCATTACATAGTAGGTTTCGTTCTACACGACACATCGTGCCTACACTCCACTCCACTCCACTTCCACCCACACAACCACACCACACCACAACCACAACCACACTTACACTACACACACTACACTACACTACACTACACTACACGACACGACACGACGCTACACTACACTACACGACACACACACACAACACTACACTACACGAAGTTACACTACACTACACAAACACTTTACCACACTCCACTCCACTACACAACCACACTACACCACACTACACTACACAACACTACACTACACGACACTACACGACCACTACACTACATTACACTACACTACATACGCTACGCTACGCACACCTACACTTTACCACATTACACTTCAATACACTTTACCACATTACACTACACTACAATTACGCTACACTTTACCACATTTCCACTTACACTACCACTACGCTACAACATACACATTACCACATTACACTACACTACACTGCACAGCACTGCACTGCACTAACACTAGACTTCAGCTTCACTACACTACACTACACTACACTAAACCACACACACAGCACTGCACTGCAATACAGCTACACTACAATACCTACACTACCACCACTCAACACTCCACTATCCGCTCAACTACACAACACCACAACATACTACACCACATCACCCACACCACACCACACCACATAAACACAACACCTCACCAACACTTCACTACAATACACTACCCTACCTATCACTACACTACACACACACTACACAAACACTACAACAAGCATTAAAACTCCACTATCCACACACAGCCACACAACCTTAACTCCACTACAACCGCACAACACAACACTACACTAACACCAGACCAAGCAACGGTGCACTACACTAACACACACTACACTACAACACACACACACACACGCGAACGCGCACGCGCGCGCGCTCAATACTTTTAGAACTAAATTTTCACAAAAAGCAACATGTATCTGTGGCGAAAATCTTACCAATGATCATATTCTTTTACGATGCAGAGATCTGAAAAACTGTTTACCTGCCTTCCCATCCATACTTACAGCAAAATCTAAAAGACATCTATTAATGAAACAAATTGCATGTCGATTAAGTCAGTCTCTCATTTGCAGACTCCTATTAATGTAAGGAAAACCCTTCTGTATAATGAATTGCAAAGTTAATATTTAGCTTTCATTTATTGCTTTTCACAATTATTGTTATATGCTTCTTCATAATATTGTTTATTATAGCAAATTGATTAGTTATGTGTTATGACCCCTCCCCTGCACCCAGCCCTCCCCCGCTTCCCCCTACCACACACACACACACACACACCCCACACACACTTTCATCTCCTCTGATATACTATTTAGTGGAAGAACTCGAAACAAGAACTACTACTACTTCTACTACTACTACTACTACTACACACTCTCTCTCTCTCTCTCTCTCGCTCCTCATCTCTCATCTCTCTCTCAGGCCTACTATTATGCACTAATCATAAAGCAAAAACATGAGTAACGACATAAAGAAAACCGTGGTATCAAAACCTTGAACAAGTGTTTGTGGTGTGCTGGGGGAGTGGTGGGGTAAGCTACTCTGTGTGAACCCCAGACGCTTAATGTCTGCGTGTGTGTGCATAATAACAGCCTTGAGGGCAACAGCACTTCAACACTTCTACTCGGCGTCACTGAATATGGCTTTTTAGCATATAATTATTCATTGAATGGTAAAAAAAAAAAAAGTATGTTCTTTCGAGCCAGAAGGCCCATAGAGCCGGAGCTTATCCCGGTTTCTGTAGCGTTAAGCGAACTGATGGTTTTTCACCACCCCTGTGACAGGACGCTAGCCTGTCGTCCAGGATACTTCCCCAGCAAGAGCTGGTAACCCACTTGTACACCTGTTGAGTGAGGAAAATAGGAGTAAGTGTCCTTTCGCCAAGGACACAACACCGACCGATCGGATCATTGGCATGGTACACATACCAATCCTTTGTCGCATCGGGACAAGTTGATCATTAGTCATTTGCTCAACATGGTTTGTCTTGAAAAAGGTTTCCCACATTCTACACCTTGGGGTCATCAGCTCAACGTTGGCGCTGTATCCTTTCTGGAGACTGCCAATATGTAACTCAACAACCTGTTTGTGCCTTCATTCTTCCTCTTCTCTTGTTGTTCTCCGTTTCGCTTGTTCAAAGTGGGTTTTTAAAATATCAAAAAACAACTGTAACACAGACGTTCACTTTGGTGTTTGAAAAAACCAGTTAGGCTCACACCTACAATTTATGTAATTAATTTATTTATTTTATTAAGAATTCTATTATTTCGAGATAATGGAATAAGCACTCAAATGCTTTTTTTACATCTATCCCGTGTGAATCAGTTTTTGTAAAAAATTGTCATCCCGGTTTACCCATACCGGTACACAAGTGGCCTACCTCTACCTTAATCCAACAGTGGTCGTGGGCGCTGCATTGAGGAACACACCAGCTTTTCGGTCCATTGTCACGGATCGTGGCGCCTATACATGCGTCTCTGCAAAGCTCTTTTGAGTCCATTCAACGCTGTGGTCCAGCTAGTTCTTCCTGTCTGCATCTTCTTCTACTACTCCATGAACGTGTGCCTTAAAAAGGTGATCTCTAAAAGGAGTCCCCACCTTGTGACATTACCGGCCATACCATCAGTGTTTGCTTCTGGACTGTATAAGAAGGTTCATCAAATCCGCGTGGTGATCTGTCTGATTTACCCCCTTCCTTAGATAGATTTCCGAGGTTCACCAATGGTGAGATTCTGCGTAGCGATCGGTTTTTTACCGGCCATTCAGAAAACATATTCTGACCTCGAGAAGAGCTGTCTGAGGATGTTCCGCACTTCCTTATAGGCACACATCGCATGATCCAAAAACGTCCAAAATGTCTATTAGCATCGTATATCCATTGCTCCATATCTTCTTTATAGTTCTGCTGTTAACAGTCCCAAGACTCGCAAATAGAAGATGAAGGAACTACAGCACGCTGTAATTTCAGTTAGTTGTTCCTACAGATGTTTCTGTTTTGCCGAGCTCCTCCCACCTTGTCATAGCTGAATGATTTCCTGCACCACATGTGCCACACCCACTGCTATCTGACCCTCCTCTCAAGTCAGGAACATCTTGGTCACTGACCTTGCACACGGAGGATGCTCTTGTACCGCTGATTGCCGACATGGTCACACTGAGCTGGACACACCATGGGGCTGTATTTTCATCCTTATGAGCAACGGACTGCAGGCAATAAGACATGGGAATCCAACACATCACCAGACGAACGGTGGAAGTGGATTGGGCACATCCTCCGAAGAGTACCCACCACAGTCCAATCACAAGAACAGCATTTCACTGGACCCCAGAATGAAGAAGAAAGAAAGGAAGACCAAAAGCAACGTGGAGAAAACTGTATAAAGTTGCGATGAAGGCCATAACAGCACCTTGGTGATCCAGTGACTAGGTTTAGGCCCAGAAAGCAGGAGTAGGAAAGCGCTTTGGTGCAGCCCATACACACCGACTGTTTTAATGATAAATATGACGATGATGATATCCCAATGTTTAAACAAAACTGACTCCTCACTATCAAGGTGGCAAGATCCACTACTTTCTACTACACATTACAGCATATGTACAATGAAGGCTAGTGCTGGTTAACCTTTGCTTTGAAGGTGACACTGATGTAGGCCAACGTGTCAAAACAGGACATTTTAGCACGACAAGTTATGCAGACCCTAATGCGGGCTTATTCCAGACCTCAAAAGTTAGGTCTATGTCAGAACTCTATATGTAGGCATAAGCATGACTCTATTGTAGGCTAATGCAGACTCTATTGTAGGCTTAATCAGACTCCATTGTAGGCTAATGTCAACTCTGATGAATGGCTTAATGCAGACCTGATGTAGGTTTATACAGTACCCTATATAGGTTTATACAGACCATGAGTAGGTTTATACAGTCCTGAGTAGGTTTAAACAGACCCTGGATGTAGGTATTATTACAGACCAGATGTAGGTTTATACAGCACCCTGTATTAAATAACAGACCCTGATGTATGTTTTATATACAGGCCCTGATGTAGGTTTAAACAGACCCTGGTTTATACAACCCCTGAAGTAGGTTTATACAGACCCTGATTAGGTTTATACAGACCCTGATGAGGTTTTATTAACAGACCCTTGGTTTAAACAGACCCCTGTATTAAACAGAAAAAGAACCCAGATGTAGTTTTATACATGACCCTGAATTAGGTTTGTACAGATCCTTATGTATGTTAATAACAGACCAGATGTCGGTTTATACAGACCCTGTTTAAAACAGACCCTGAAAGTAGGTTTTATAACAGACCCTGATGTAGGTAAGCACAGAACCTGTTATACATACCCTGATGTAGTTTGTACAAACCCTGGTATATACAGACCCTATGTATTTATACAGACCTGATTAGGTTTTATACAGATCCTGTGTAGGTTTATACAGACCACTATGTAGGTTTATAATAATAATAATAATATATGAAAATTATAGAGCGCTATATCTTGCAATTACAAACATAGTGGCTTGCCATTTCAATCCGCCTCCACACAAACAACCAACAAAGATTAACAATATTCTAACAGAATTCAAATGTACACACACCCCACACACACACACACACAACACACAAACACACACACCCACACAACACACACACACACAGTTGTACATTTCAGCATGGATGATTGAATTTTGGCTTTCCAAAGGCAGGTACAGACCATGATATGAAAACAAGAGGGAACAATCTTAAAGTTGAAATAGGTATGATTGATGCTGGAATATAAATCTTCGTAAGTAGGCTTTTCACGAAGGGAAAGAGAGGGAGGTCATTCCAGATTGATGACCAGAAATAGAGAAAGAGCGGCGGCCAAACAGTGTTGGCTGAAACTAAGGTTATTCGTAGCACAAGGAATTGCAGCTAGCGAGGGAACGAGAGGAGTGTACAGGTGAAGACTTCACACGAGGTAGGAGGGTGCTGTTTTGTGGAGAACATTTGTAACAGATGGTACTGATCTGGGTACTTTACTCTCAGTGGCACAGGCAACCAGTGGAGATTGCAGAGTGGAGTACAATGCCAGATTTATATTCTTTTTGAGGACTAATCGAGCTGGCAGAGTTTTTTGGATGCGTTGAATGGAGTGGATTGATGATGCTGGCAGACCAGCCCAAAAGAGAATTACAATAAGTCCAGACGTGAAAGAATAAGAGATGTAACAAGTTTGGATGTTGCATCATGGACAGGTAACATTCGGATTTGCACTTATCCGTCGTAATTATAGAAGCAGGACTGGCAGTCTGGGTGATGAACGTTTGCAATAGAGAGTGTGTAGTCAAAAACAACACCTAGATACTTAACTTCACTTGATAGCGGAACTGAAGAACTGCCAAATTCTATTGAATCAGTTGTGATGGAGGAGAGTTGTGTTTGGTCCTATAATCATGGCTTCGGTTTTATCTCATTTAGCCGTAAACTAGTTTTGTATCATCCCAGTATTGAATGTCCCTTAAGGCAAAGTGACATATTTGTCAAGAGAGAAGCAGATTTTCAGGAGTGTCACTGCTTTGAATCTAGAGTCATCAGCGTAGACATGAATGGTAGATCTGGTGACGGTTTATTAAGTATGAGAGTTTGAACCATGTAGAGATTACAGGACAGGGCCATAACTGATCCTGTGGGACTCCCCATCTATTTTTACAGAGAATTGATTTGAAATTTGTTTACTGAGACTAGTCATGGAATCGATCAGTGACGTATGAACTAACAGGAAAGGCGGCCAGTAACACCGAACTTTTTTGGAGACTGGAGAGAAGGATAGAGGATCTATAGTTGTCCCTCATCCACCACCCAGCAATCTCTGATGGAGTCCTTTAAAAGGCTTGGCAAGAGCCACATCCACTGGCTGTGCCAAAGGGTGCAGCCTGCAGGAATGAACATGGTGTCCACTTGCTGCGCTTGGAGTGCGTCCCTGACTTCTGAGTCCTATGGGCACTGTAACAGTCCAGAAGCAGGAGGCGGCGTTCGTCGGATGGCCCAAGGACACGCTGAATCCAGGCAATGATGGTGTCTCTGGTCATCCAGCCATTGGCTGTCGCACATACACGAACATTGTCTGGCACTCTCAGCTGCAAAAAAACCCGGGGTGGAATGTTCCCATTTCTCTCTCGCAGGATCACAAAAGCTGGCAATTTGGTTCCATCAGCTGCCGCCGTAAGTGCCACCGTGAAGCCTCGTTTTTCAGCCTTTGTGCTCTTGATTCTAACTTGTTTGGCACCTTTCTTGTTGTTGGTACGGGCTGGCATCATGTCAAACCGGACCATCGTCTGATCCATGTTCATGATGTTGGACAGAGGATAACCATGGCGATGACGTAGTCGCAGAACATTCCGTCGGAACTGTAGAAGTTGATCCTCAAAGTCTGCAGGGACCTTTTGGCTTGAGCTGGTTCCCTGTCCACAAGACACCAAGTGGCGCTGTTTCCAACGAATTTACCACATATCTGATGCCAAGAAAAGGTAAAGGGGAAAAAGATGACTGCACAAATCTTAGTGAAAGTGAGCCTAGTCCCTTTGAAAAAAGCAGGGTGGGCGTTTTCTGGGTAGTTACCCCTGTGCACAACTTTTGGCCCAAGTGGGGGGGTGGGCGTTTGCTAGATGGTGGGCTTATGCTAGGGATTTTACGGTAATATCATTAAGAGTGAACAGATCTTAAATTGAAATTGAAGACACAAACAGTAGGATGACCAGATCCAGAAGCCTGGACAGCTGGCTAGTTACATTCAAAGGCAGCCACCAACACCAAGGACTGCCGACTGGAGAAGGAAAGAACGCCTCGTCTGGTGACGGGAGGCTCCAGGTGACAGGATCCCGAGTCTCAACCTGCCTCCACCTCTGAGAATGAAGGACTGGGGCAAGGAGAAACCACCGAGGACCCCAGAGACACCTCAGTGAGTGCAATCAGGGATTTAACCATTCTTGTCGCATCACTGCGTGAAAAAATAACATCTGTAGAAAAGTGCAGAGGCCAGCATGACCACACCATTGGCAGACCTAACAAGAGCAATGAGCCAGAACGATGTGCACGTTATGCAGACTAGGAGGCCCAGGCGGACAGTTCTCTGAAGCCTAGCTATGCCCAGCCTGCCAGGTCAGCTGCACCAGTTCCTGGTTATAAAAAAAAAGCACCAGCAAGAACGTCAGATGCAGGGCTGGTGCAGCAAAAATGCAAAGAAAAACCTGCATCTAGGGAGGAACAATTTAAAAACAAGTCAGAGCAGACAGCAAATGACCTCAAGACTGTGTCTGATGTCAACCACCATCTTGAACGATGAAAACTGTTCTAAACAGCGAGAAGAAAATCAAATGTGCCACAGGTCGTTTCTTCACGACTCTGTCATGAAGGGCGTCAGTGTTGACAGACCAGGGTTTTCTGTGGCTTTAACCTGGTGTCCTGTAAAGCTCACAAAATAGCAGATTTGTAAACAACCCTGGACACAGCTTTATCCGACATTGACAAACCTTTGGATGCTATTGTCATCCAATGTGGAATCAATGACATTAAGACCTCTGATCCCAGATACAGCAGTACGGAATCATCATCATCATCAGACCCGTGACCTTGGCGCTCGTGGAGGAGACAGGAAAGACGATGCCGTGGTAAGCCTCCTCCATCCATCTCGGTCCTCGGCTCTGCGCAGTAGTGCCGAGTCATTCATCATGGTCCATTTTCTGATGTTGTCCATCCATGACTTGTTCTGTCTTCCCCTCTTTCTGCCACCTTCGAGTGTTCCCTGCAGTACTGTTTTTGGCATTGTGTTGTGGCGGGTGACGTGGCCGAACCATGTCAGCTTTTTCTTCTTGACGATGGTGAGAAGGGGTTCCTGTGGACCTGCCAGCCGTGTTATTTGACTCTTGACGTACGGAATACATTGCATCAAAAAACGTTGTTGCTGACCACCCCATAACAAAGATCGTTGTCAGCAAGGTTGCTCCTGCTCCAGACGTTAAGCTTTATGTAGACTACAAAGGGGACTGTTTAACACCTTGATCAGTGCGAGCTACATGATGATGTAAATGTGGCCGTAGTTCACAGTTCCAACCTCCCAACGCCCACCAGGATGTTAAAGGATGGTCTGCACCCATCACGAAGAGCACCAGTGTGCTGGCAGTCAACGTGGGCAGACACGTCCGTCAGCTTTTCTGGCAGACCCCGAGGAAGACCAGGAGACTCCCAACTGTGCAATCACACAGCAGGAACTTTCCAGACCTCTCCAGAGTCATACTTCAAGTTGGAGACAGGGGCCGGTGATGGAACACGATTGTAGGAATATTTGGGAGGATGGTATTGAACTTTTATGAACTGATTTAAGAAACTGTTAGTGAGTGTCCTCTACGTAGACCTGTGATCAGTTCTGGGGCACTTTTTCTGATCATCTCTTCTATTGCTAATAGTTGCAGTTAAGCTATCTTGAACTATTTGTTTGTCCCTTTATTTATTTATCTATTTGTTTACATTGTTTCTTCTTTTAAAATTTTTTAAATTCTCATTTGAAAACAGTACAACCATGTCCAGTGAAGATATTACAGTGGAACTGTGGATCGGTGATGACAAACCTTCACTATCTTCTTCGTCACCTTTCCACAGCCAGTTATCAAATCTTAGTTTTACAGTCATTGAATGTCAATCGAAATAATTTGCATAGACTGACAATATATTTTATATATATATATATATCTGTGTGTGTGTGTGTGTTTTGTTATATATATCTGTGTGTTGTGTGTGAGTGTGTGTTTGCGTGTGTGAGTGAAAATGGAGAATAGTTCATGTATCTCACCAGTACCATCAACTATTTTGAATCTGTATTCCTGTGCATCAAATGTAAAGGTCAGTAATAATTTCATCATAAATGTTGTTTCTATCTCCCTAAAGGTGCAAGTGAGGAAAATACTGAGTGGATTTGCACAGTGCAATAGACATTACACTGAAGATACTACCACAACTACCACTTCTGACACACACACACACACGACTATTTGCTTCACCAACACCACCACCATAAAAAGCCAAATGAAACCAAGTCCAATCAGAAACCTTTCTCCATCCCATGTATATTAGGTTAGGCACACAGTGGACCACCTCCACAGCTTCACACTAAAGTTCTTTAAAAAAAACCCACAGACAGTGGATATGCATAAATTAACACGACTTTTTGTCACCTGTGCAAAAATCTCACCATTGGTGAACCTAGGAGCTCTAGCTGAGGAGCATTAAAAAGACGGTTTTAATACAGCGCTATCAACCATCTTGTGCTCTCTGGGTGTTTGACAGGTCTGTGTGTGTGTTGTTCCTGGTCCACTGCAAATGGAAACTAAAAGTTATCGTCAGCTAGCAGCATTGTACTACATCAACATCATCATGCGGAATGCATTGCCCTAACCCATGATGTTGGAGAAATAAATATCTCGTACTTGTTGTTTCAAAAGCCACTGGAATACATTTTTGTAACAAACTCACTAGTTCATGATCCATGCATGCACATCTGGTTCCAACACCTCCCCCTCTTCCGCCCCCCCCTTTCACCCCCCCACCCCACACACAACACCACACACCAAAAGCTGAGCAAAAGGTTTGAGAAAGTTTACAAAATGAGAAAGAAACAATTCATGATGAACATTATATTTCCAGATCCATGAACATAGTAACAGCAGGATATGAAAATCTTCAAAGCAATTTATATAATTATAGTATTCATAACTGCATAGCAACAGGATATTAAAATCGTCACATAAGTATTTAAAACTCAATATCTTTCATCAGTACAATCACTTTCATTTTGTTTCTTCCACCCTCAGCGAGACCTGGAAGGTTCACAAATGGTGAGATTTTTGCATAACTTTGTGACCATGCCCCCGCCATTAAATAGGTAGCAGCATTCTGACTTCATGGAGGGTGTCTAAACATGACACGTGTGTGTATGCGTTTTAAAAAAATGTTGTCATCTGCTCCTATTAGCATGAAATGGCCTACTCTTCTGAAAGGTGGAACAGGGTTTTAACCTGTGCGCACAATGCTCGGCTTGCATTCGCATATGAGGCCAAAAGACTTTGACATTCACTTCAATTTTCTCATCAAACTGGGAAGAAAGAACAAGGTTGGGAATTGAACCCAGATCCTCATGGTTTTCTGGTTAGGCAGGTGAACGCCTTAACCGCCCTGCCAATTTCCTTCTTGGAATTTCATCCTACAATTTATCCTCCATACCCATAACAACTTCCTCACCATGAAAAATTCATTTCACACATATGCGCACCAACAGGCAAACACCCACTGAGTGGCACTTTACAATATCTGTATTCTGTTACTGACTCAAACAGCTCTCTAAAAATCAAAAAAGCTCCAGCAATCACATGAAAATTATCATGAAAAATGAAGTTTCAACATGCAAATACCTAAATTCTATATTCCAAATTCAAAGCTTCATCAAAAGGCAAAATATAAAAATCTTTCTTCATTAATGGAAGAAATCAGTTCTGTACATTTTTTCTTCTGACATTATGACCATTACGTGAACAAAAACATAATTCATCATATTCTATCAAAACAAACTTCAGCCTGGCTATCAGATTCAAACTATTAACAAATATTCAGTTGAGCAAAGGAGTTTAATACAAAGAGCTGAGCACTGACATCAGCACTCAAAGAGCCATGTATCTGCCATCTAGCACAAAGGGAATTCTGTTTATGGAATTCTGTGTTTGCTTTTTGCCTTTCTTACAAATTCCAGTGTAATCAATCAAACCAAACAAATGTACCCACAATGTCACAACCACACAATAACTGCAACACAAACAAGCAAAACTGCTTCTAGGAGGGAAACGAGTGATACACATCTGTTAAACAATCAAAAGGGATGACACTTAAATGTGAGGTTTAAACGCATGCACAAAAAGAAGAACAATTTTTTTTATATACATCCAAATTGCTATACCCCCCCCCCCCCCCCCCACCCCCATCCAGTCATCCCTGATCAAAGGGAAACAAAATAAAGAAAACCAAACCTGTTACTCTCTACATAATAGAAAGACAGAGTGACTGAGCTGACAGCGAGTGTGAAGAATCACATGACTGTAGTATACTGAAAGCACAGTTCACATTTTCTAACCACAGAACAGTTAAAGTGCTTTGCTGCACAGCAGTGTGTCTGATGGCTATTCTTACCAACTTCAACTTGGGAATTAAAAATCTTATTAGCTAGCTTGACTCTGGGAGTATAATGACAAGAACCATTCCCAACATGATGGACGCCATAGCCCAGTGGGTTAAGACTGTTTAACTTAGTCCCCTAAGTCAATGAAATCATGGGTTCGAATCCTAGCAGCGTCTGGTGAATTAAGGGTTGGGATTTTTACGATCTCCCAGGTCAACATCAAGTGCAGACCTGCCAGTGCCTTAAATTAATTCCCTTTATATATATACACACACATATACATGCTAAAGATCCTGTAGTTGAGGTCAGCCTTCAGTGGGTTATAGAAACACGAACACACCCAGCATACATCCCCAAAGTCGGAATGCGGCTACCTTCATGGTGGGTAAAAATGGTTGCTTAAGCACGCTCTACTCACCATTGGTGAACCCTGGAGTTCAAGCTGAGAAACAAACAAAAAATTCCAAACAGATTTGTTTGTAAATTTAATTTTTTTCCAGAGTAACCTTAAAATTTCGGGTTTTTTCA
>CM054161.1:34708498-34710998 GCA_028751875.1 Rapana venosa
CTTTAATTTAACGTTCTTTTCACTTTAAGTGATATTAGACAAATGTGTGTTTGTAAGTGTGTGTGTGTGTGTGTGTGTGTGTGTGTGTGTGTGTGTGTGTGTGTGTGTGTGTGTGTGTGTGTGTGTGCGTGCGTGTAAGTGTGTGTGTGAGTGTTTGTGTGTGTGCAAGTGTGTGTATGTGTAAGTGTGTGTGTTTGTGCAAGTGTGTGTGTGTAAGTGTGTGAATGGTGTGGATATGTATGTGCATGTATGTATGTGTATGTATGTGTATATAAGTGTGTGTGTTTGTGTAAGTATGTGTGTGTAAGTGTGTGAATGGTGTGGTATGTATGTGTGTATGCATGTGTGTAAGTGTGTGTGTTTGTGTAAGTATGTGTGTGTAAGTGTGTGGATGGTGTGGATATGTATGTGTGTTTATGTAGTGTGTGAATGTGTGTCTCTTCGTTCGTTCGTTCTTTAATTTAACATTTTTTCAATTTAAGAGATATTGGCAAATGTGCGTGTTTGTGCGCGCGCGCGTGTGTGTCTGTGTGGTGTGTGAGTGTGTGCGTATGTGTGTGAGTGTGTGTCTCTCTGTCTGTGTGTGTGAGTCTCTGTGTGTGTGCCTGTGTGTGAGTGTGTGTGTAAGTGTGTGTGTGTGTGTCTGAGTTTGTGAGTAAGTGTGTGTGTGTGTGTGTGTGTGTGTGTGTGTTGTGTGTGTGTGTGTGTGTGTGTGTGTGTGTGTGTGTGTGTGTGTGTGTGTGTGTGTGTGTGTGTGTGTGTGTGTGTGTGTGTGTGTGTGTGTGTAAGTGTGTGTGTGTTCGTTGGTCCGTTCGTTCGTTCTTTAATTTAACGTCTTTTCACTTTAAGACAAATGTGTGTGTCTGAGTGTAAGTGTGTGTGTATGTGTTTTTGAGTGTATATGTGTGTGCGTGTGTGTGGTGATCGGTGATTTTGCTGATGAGTGTTGATTGATTTCTTTTTGTGAGTTTGTTTTGAGTATGATTTTATAGGTCTGTGTATTTTATCTACCTTTATGGTTAGGTGTATAGCATGAACTCGCATTTCTTTCCAATTCTTTGTTCTCTTTAACTTGTTTATAGATATATATATAGAGAGAGAGAGAGAGAGACAGAGAGACAGAGAGAGAGAGAGATAGATAGATAGATAGATAGATAGATAGATAGATAGATAGATAGATAGATAGATAGATAGATAGATAGATAGATAGATAGATAGATAGAGAGAGAGAGAGAGAGAGAGACATACAGATACATACATACATACATACATACATACATACATTACATACATACATACATACATACATACATACATATATGCTTGCCTTTGCTCTTCTTTCTTTATTTTTCTCTTTCTTTCTTTCTGTACCTACTTTGGCTTTCCTTCTTTCCTTTATTGGTGTTGCTGTTGTGCGTTCCCCAGCTTAACCCTCTGGGGGTTAACCCAGAATGTGCACTCTTTTTCACTTCATCCCACCTAGGAATCACTGTGAGATTGAAACTTGCACACCCTGAATGAAAAAGTTTGCGTGTTTAACTGTTTTTAAGTTACCTCACCATATAGGCAGCCATACTCCGACTTCAGAGGATTTTTTTCTTCTTTTGAAGGAGAGTGCATGTTGTAGTTATGTTAAGAGCTTGTCATGCTAAGCATGCAACACAACATATTTATAACGTTTTATACAACATAAACAAATAACAGTTTAGAGTAGGACTGTGGCAATTAGCTGACATCAATAAGTGACGACTCCTATGGGTGTGGACCCCTTTCCTTATCCTTGAAGTCACAATCTTCACCTGATCCTCTACACCTGTTTTACACGCTACTGTTTGTTGTTTTTTCTTATGTTTTAAGTTAAAACTTTCACGGTTCATCACTCACTCTATCCCTTGGACGTGGGACTACCGTTGGGGTACCCGCACGGAAGACGCTGCATAGTGGACCGCCAAATGGTTCTGTCCTTGGTCTGCTTTCATAGGTTTGGTACAGTGAGGGCCGGTCCACTCCTTTTATTTTGGATATCCAGCTTATTGCCGAGGGTCGTCCCTGCCTCCTTGCTTGCTTCCTTCCACCATTCCCTTAAGGACTGTCATTGAACAGCTTTAATGCCTTGTTGTGTAGCCAAACCATTTCAGTTTCCTCTCCGTTTGACTGTATCTACTAGCAATGGTTTCTTGTTTTTGCCACCCTGCCTCGAACTGCTGCCAGACGTAGTCATTGAGTTTTGCTGTCTCTGTAGGTGATGTTTCAGATCCCGCCTGAGCACTTCATCTCAAAGCTTGGAATACTGAACGTACTAGATCGGCATTAAGTTCCATAGCTTCACATCTGTACACAGGCAATGGATGAGACGAGTGCCTTGTATTGTTCTGACCTTCAGTGGTGGGTTCTGATGTTGTTGGTTTTCTTCTCCACAATTTCGCCAGCTTAGTCATGGAGGGAGAGTGCCACAGCAAGTCTGATTCTTCACCTCCTTGTGTGCTCGTGCCTAATTTGT
>CM054161.1:34725998-34728498 GCA_028751875.1 Rapana venosa
TAGAAAGATAGATAAATAGATAGATAGATAGATAGAATAGATAGAATAGATAGAATGATATATAGATAGATAGATAGGAGAGAGGAGAGAGAGAAGAGACAATACAGATTACATACATAAAACACGATACATACAACATACATACATACATACATACATACAGTAATACATACATACATATATGCTTGCCGTTTTGCTCTTCTTCTTTATTTTTTTCTCTTTCTATCGTTTCTGTACCTACTTTGGCTTTCCTTACGATCCTTTAATTTGGTGTTGCTGTTGTGCGTTCCCCATCTTAATAACCCTCTGGGGTTATCCCAGAATGAGCACACCTTTTATCACTTCAATCCCACCTAAGGAATCACTGTGAGATTTGGAAACTTGCACACCCTTAAAGAAAAAAGTTTTGCGTGTATAACTGTTTTTATAAGTTACCACACCATAAAGGCAGAAAGCCATACTCCGACTCAGAGGATTTTTTTCTTCTATTGAAGGAGAGTGCATGTTGTAGTTATGTTAATAGCTTGTCATGCTAAGCATGCAACACAACATATTTATAACGTTTTATACAACATAAACAAATAACAGTTTAGAGTAGGACTGTGGCAATTAGCTGACATCAATAAGTGACGACTCCTATGGGTGTGGACCCCTTTCCTTATCCTTGAAGTCACAATCTTCACCTGATCCTCTACACCTGTTTTACACGCTACTGTTTGTTGTTTTTTCTTATGTTTTAAGTTAAAACTTTCACGGTTCATCACTCACTCTATCCCTTGGACGTGGGACTACCGTTGGGGTACCCGCACGGAAGACGCTGCATAGTGGACCGCCAAATGGTTCTGTCCTTGGTCTGCTTTCATAGGTTTGGTACAGTGAGGGCCGGTCCACTCCTTTTATTTTGGATATCCAGCTTATTGCCGAGGGTCGTCCCTGCCTCCTTGCTTGCTTCCTTCCACCATTCCCTTAAGGACTGTCATTGAACAGCTTTAATGCCTTGTTGTGTAGCCAAACCATTTCAGTTTCCTCTCCGTTTGACTGTATCTACTAGCAATGGTTTCTTGTTTTTGCCACCCTGCCTCGAACTGCTGCCAGACGTAGTCATTGAGTTTTGCTGTCTCTGTAGGTGATGTTTCAGATCCCGCCTGAGCACTTCATCTCAAAGCTTGGAATACTGAACGTACTAGATCGGCATTAAGTTCCATAGCTTCACATCTGTACACAGGCAATGGATGAGACGAGTGCCTTGTATTGTTCTGACCTTCAGTGGTGGGTTCTGATGTTGTTGGTTTTCTTCTCCACAATTTCGCCAGCTTAGTCATGGAGGGAGAGTGCCACAGCAAGTCTGATTCTTCACCTCCTTGTGTGCTCGTGCCTAATTTGTGATGACTGCTCCAAGGTACTAGAAAGTTTCCTCCACCATCCTCTAGTGTCTACGCCACTCATCTGATGCTGGTGAGTGGTCGGTTTGGTACTGTTCACATAGAACAGTTGCTCTTTTTTTACCGTGCTGATCACCATACCGTGGGCATTGGCTGAATGTTTCAGTCTGGTGGTGAGATCCGGTGAGTCCTTTCTTAACACTTGTCTGTTCCCATGAATCAATATCCTCTGCGGAATCGTGAAGAATTGCAGACTGGCCTTCCACCTCCTATTTGTGATTGTGTTCTGAAGTCAAGGTGCCTCCGCATGATGTTCTCTCCAGGACACGTTGAAAAGAACGGGGATAGCGGGCATGCCTTGTCGAACTCCAACTGAAACCGGTGAGAAGTGTCCCCATGTATCTCCACCCATGAGGACTGCACTGTGGAGCTTGTCCAAACAGCACCTGGATGACTAATTAATCAGGTCCTCGTTCAAGTTATAGTCTCTGCATAGACTTGCCACAAGAGTTAATCCTTGCCACAACATCAACTCGGTCGAAGGCCTCTTGAAGTCAATGAAGTTGTAAGCTGGTAGTTGATGTTTGGAGATGCTTCTCTATGAGCAATCTTGATGTTAAGAAACTGCTCGACAGTGCTTCGGTCCTGATCTGAATCCTGCCTGTTCTTTCTGATAGGATTTCTTCTGTTTGTTGTTATCAGTCTGTTTCAATGCAATGCGAAGCAAAACATGCTTGATGGCTTATTCAGACGGATTGTTCTGTATTTTTGGCACTTCTTCAGGTCACCCTTTACTTTGGAAGTGGAATATGATGGATTGGGTCCACTGTATCAGTTGCCACTCTTTGCTGTCCAGGATGCGTTGGCAGATGAAAGGTTTAATTGCCTTGAACGATCTCTGGGCCTTCCGTTCTTGATGACTCCGCGCGGGATGTTGACAATCCCCCTTGAGACGTGCCTCCTTTTCCAAGATCTTCCTGCGATCTTCTACCGTCTTCCTCCATCACCTTTTTCTTTCCGGGATCATGATGGTCTGGAATCTTGGCACGTAAGTTTGTTCGGATCAGCCTTCAGCTTTAGTTGTTAACAGGTCGCTGCAATATTCTGATCCATCTCGT
>CM054161.1:34735998-34738498 GCA_028751875.1 Rapana venosa
CACATACCACACAAACACACACACACTCACACCTACACACACACACTAACGCATACACACACCTACACACACACTAACACACACACACAATACCACACAAACACACACACCTACACCTACACACACGCGCGCGGCACGCACACACACACACCTACATACACACGCACATAAAACCCCCACCTACACACACACACCTACACCCCACATCTACACAACACCTACACACACACACCTACACACACCTACACACACACACACACACACACACACACACACACACACACACACACACACACGCACAAACTCGTCTGGGGAGGGGGATTAGTCTAAACTTTAATACTTGCACATTTCTTGTATAACATTTCTAAGACTAGCACACATACTAAGCTCTAGTAATTCACCGTGAAATTGAAAACTCGGTAGTTAAAAATAAATCTTGTCAATAAATGAAAAGATATGATATATGCACTTACAGAAACCAGTCCGGGAGTGGGGACGGGATAGCCTAGTGGTTAGAACATTGCGCTCGCAATCTGACCCGGGTCGGGTTCGATTCCCGTTCAAGGGGACATTTTCCCCTGGAGTTTACATCAGCGCAGACTCCACTCTCCCCAAAAGTTCTTCAGATGAGACTATAAACCGAGGCCCCGTGTGCCAACGCACGCAGAACATCTTGCGCATATGTTAACTCCTGTTCCGCTTTTCGTAAGAGTAGACCAATGTGTGTCGGTGGGAACAGATGACAGAATTCACAAAACTGCATACACACGGAGACTGGATGTTAAAAAAAAGCACATAAGAGCTTATTCCAATGTCCTCGATAAAAAAAATTATAGATAGATAGATAGATAGATAGATAGATAGATAGATAGATAGATAGATAGATAGATAGATAGATAGATAGATAGATAGATAGATAGATAGATAGATAGATAGATAGATAGATAGATAGATAGATAGATTTTTTTTAAGGAAAAATAATATCTTGATTTATGATATAAACAGAAACATGCAAATCTCTGTGCAAATCCACGAGCGCTTGGAATCAACATGGTATTCATCGATAGCAATAGATCTATCATCGATCGGATCGATTCAATTTCACAACATATATAGAAATCTGTCTACATAATATCTGAATGAATAGCCATGACGGCATTGAAATGATAATGAAAGTGTGGTTTTTTTTCTTTCTTTTGATCTATAAGTCGGTGGTGTGTGTGTGTGTGTGTGTGTGTGTGTGTGTGTGGTGTGTGTGTGTGTGTGTGTGTGGTGTGTGTGTGTGTGTGTGTGTGTGTGTGTGTGTGTGTGTGTGTGTGTGTGTGTGTGTGTGTTGTGTGTGTGTGTTTGTGTGTGTGTGTGTGTGTGTGTATGTGTGTGTGTGTGTGTTTGTGTGTGTGGCGGGGGAGGGAGGGGGTTGCATGTGGGGGGAGGGGGGAGGGGTGGGCGGGTTACATGGGTGGGTGGGTGTATGTTGTTTTGTGTGTGAGTACATTTGTGTGTGCGTGCGTGAGTGCGTGTGTGTGTGTGTGCGTGCGTTCGTGTGTGTTTGGGGGGGGGGGTGCATGGGTGTGTATTTGGGGGGAGGGTGGTACATGGTGTGTGTGTGTGTGTGTGTGTGTGTGTGTGTGTGTGTGTGTGTGGTGTGTGTGTGTGTGTGTGTGTGTGTGTGTGTGTGTGTGTGTGTGTGTGTGTGTGGTGAGTGTGTGTGTGTGAGTATGTGTTTGTGTGTATGTTGTGTGTATGTGTGTGAGGGGTGAGTGTGAGTGTGTTTTGGAGTGTGTCTGTGTGTGTGATGTGTGTGTCGGTGCGTGCTTGCGTGTGTGGTGCTGTGCGCGCGTGCATGCATGTGTGTCAAAGTCAAAGTCAAAGTCAAACTTTTATTTTTCAGATGGTACGTTGAATAAGCAGTGCGTTTGCTTTTTTTCATCAAGCCATGTATCTACAGAAAAAAAGAAAGATAAAAAAGATAATATATATGCAGACATAGAATTTGAAAAACCTAATCAATGATAAACCATACAAATCAAACAAGAGAAGACAATAATATATGCATACATGGAATTAAAAACAAAACAAAAAACCCTGAACAATATTAATGTGTGTGTGCGTGCGCGCGCGCGCGTACTTGTGTGTTAGCTATGTATTTATATATTTATTCTTTTATTTCGAGTTTAATGGAATAAGCACTCATGTGTTTTTTACATCCAGTCCCCGTGAGTGTGCAGTATTGTACATTTTGTTATCCATTCCTACCGGCACACAATGAACTACTCTTCTGAAATCGGAACAGGTTTTAACGTGTGCGCTAGATGTTCTGCGTGCGTTCACACACGGAACCTCGGTTTATAGTCTCATCCGAAGGACATTTGGGGAGAGTGGAGTCGACACTGATCTTAACTCCAGGGGAAAATATCCCCTTGAACAAGATTCGAACACGGGTCAGCAATTCAGAGCGTATTGCGCAACGCTGTGTGTGTGCGTGTGTTGTGTGCGTGCG
>CM054161.1:34745998-34755998 GCA_028751875.1 Rapana venosa
CTTCCTTTCTTCCTTCCTTCCTTCCTTCCTTCCTTTCCTTCCTTTCTTTCCTTCGCAAGAGTTCACTCCTCCTCCTCCTCCTCGGCACCCACTTCGCGACGTCGGCGTCGACACGTCAGCGGCGATGACGTCGACGCCGATGACGTCACCACCACCCCTAGCCACGTCAGCAGCAGCAGCCGCAGTAACAGCAGTCGCCCTTCCACCTCCCTCTCCCACAGCACCCAGGAGGGCACGCAGGAGGGCACTCAGGAGGGCGACAGGAGCCTCGGCAGCGCCCGTAGCAGGAGGAGGGTGCAGGAGCTGGAGGCGCTGACGGAGCGCCTGTTGACGCCCACCATCGCCTGGCACATCCGCTCTGACCTTCGCGAGGGCAGCGTCCTTGACCCCGTCAAGGTCGTGACCCGCCGCGTGCAGAGGTCAGGCGGGCGTTTCGCCCGTAACCCCCCCTTCTCCCCCCCACACACAACAACAAACAACAACAACAACAAAACTTAGTAGAAGGGAAGCGAGCGCGCGCATCTGTGAGTGAGAGGTGAGGGAGGGGGACAGAAAAGAGAGAGGGTTGTTTTTTTGGTGTTTTTCTTTTTTTTTTTTTTTTGTTGGTTGGTTTTTGTTGTGGGGTTTTGGTGGGGATGGGGGGGGGGTTTGGGGGGAGGGCGGTAGGGAGGGGGGTTGTTACAGGTTGAGGGGTAGGGGGGGGGGGCGTGTGGGGTGGGGGGGAGGGGGGGCGGGAAGAGGGGGTAGGGATGCTTTTGTTGTTGATTTGTGTGTACAGGGTTTGTTTTATTTCGTTGGTTTTGTTTTTCTTGCTTGGTTTTGTTAATGTTGGTGGTTTTGTTGGTGTTGGTTTTTGCTGTTTTGTTTGGGCTTGTTGTTTGTTGTTGGTTTTTTTTTGGGGGGTGAACATTTCATTGTCGTTTTCTTCTTGTTTTTCTTTGGATGTGTTATTTCGTTGTTATTTTTATTTTGGTTTGGTTTGGTTGAGTGTGCGTAAGTGCTTTTCTTGAATAGATAATCTGTTGTTGCTGTTTTAATATATATAGTTCAATTGTTATCGTTTCAGTTTATTTTCATTTTCTTTTGTTTTACTTTCTATTCTAGTTTTTGTTTTTATGACCATTACCATCATCGTCGTAGTTTTTTCTTATATTGCTGGTGTTAGTAGTAGTAGTAGTAGTAGTAGTAGTAGTAGTATAGTAGTAGTAGTAGTAGTAGTAGTAGTAGTAGTAGTAGTAGTAGTAGTAGTAGTAGTATCGTCATTATTTTTACATCATGATGATTATTATGATGATGATGATCATGATGGATGATGATGATGATGATGATGATTATGATGATGATGATCATGATGATGATCATGATGATGATGATTATCATGATGATCGTGATGATGATCATGATGATGATGATGATCATGATGATGATCATGATGATGATGATGATCATGATGATTGTTGCTGTTGCTGTTGTTGTTGTTGTTGTTGTTGTTGTCATTGTTGATATTATTATTATCATCATCATCATGATCATAAAAGTTTATCTCACATCATTTTGCTTTATTCTTCTTTTTTTTCGTTTTCTTTCATTTCGTTTTTGGCTTGACCCCAGCCCAGCCCAACACAGCCCAGTGGTCAGAAAGCTCTGTGATGACTTTGAAGACCTCCACTGTACCGCTGTCTTCATCACAAACCACAGAGACCTGTCCGTGAAAGAGAAAGAAAGTTCCTTTCATAATTTTATCCATCCATTTTTTTGGTCACCTGGTTCTTTGTAACTCAGCTGTCAATGGGTGACCTCCTTGACCCTCTTTTAGGGTCAGGGAAGGTAAAGCAGCGAGGGAGAGGAGATGGGCGCTACCCTCAATATGCTGGCGCCTTAGAAAAGTTGAGGTCTCTGATTCCTCGCTCCTCTACGTACCTTATAGGTTATGGGACACCCTTTACCCTTTTTCCTTCTTTGAAACTTAACATATTCAGAAAATGCTTCAGCTTTTTTTGTATATAGATGTTTACTTAGATTCATCTTCTTGTAACTATTTTGGGTACAGTTTGTTTGTTTTTTTAAAAGACTTTTTAAATGGCACTACGGGATAGCTCAGTGGTCAGAGCACTCGCCCCCCCCCTCCCCCCCCCCCCCCCCCCCCCCCCCAGCTAAGGTTAAGCGTCGAGCGTGGTTACTACTTGGATGGGTGACCGTTTGCGCGCCTTGGCTTCAGTACAGTTCCCCCAGTTCACCCAGCTGTCAATGGGTACCTGCCCTCCTTAGGGTCAGGGAAGGTAAAGCAGCGAAGGAGAGGAGATGGGCGCCGCCCTCAATATGCTGGCCCTAGAGAAACTGAGGTCTCTGACGCCTCGCTCCCCTACGACCACATGGGTTATGGGACTCCTTTACCTTTTTTCTTAGAAGCAACCTCTGTTGATGATGATAATATATACACCTATCCGCTTATCTGTCAGTTCATTTATTGATTGATTTGTTAAATTTTGTACGTTTATTTGGTAAGCTTGCTGTTTGGTTGTTGTTGTTTTTCAATGTTGCTCAATACAAAGAATACGTAAGAAAGTATGCTTGTTGTTTGTTCATGTTTTCCTGTAATATTGCACTTATACCTAGTATATGGACTAACAGGCGTGTTTATTGAACGCCTGGGTACGCGTGAGCGTGAGCATGCATACACGTGCGCGCGCGCGCGCACACACACACACACACACACACCACACACGCACACAAAACACACATTTACAACACAGACAACACACACACACAAACAAAACCACACAAATTCAAAACACCACACCAAAACGCGCGCGCGCGCGCGCGCGCGCACGCACGTACACACATACAACAAAAAAACCACACAATTCACACTTTACACACCAAAAACATTCGCACACCACACACACAAACACAACACACACAAACACACACACAAAACACACACACAAAACACACACACAAAAAACCCAACACCACACACACACCCCCAACAAAAAAACACAAAAAACACACACACACACAACAAACACACAAACACACACACACACACACACACAAAACCACACACACACACAAAACACACATATTCATCTCATCCCAAAACACAAGCACCCAGACCACCACTCAAAATCTAAGTGGGGGGGTGGAGATGAGGGTGGGGGGAAGGAGCGGGAAGGAGGCAGATTTTGGGGCATATACGAGGAATCAAACCCACGACTTGTTGCTTTCTTGTCAGAGCATTAATCATAATAATAAATGGAACTTATATAGTGCTACATCTTGCAAAGACAAATCAAAGCGCATGCATTCAACCTAATCTTACACAGTCATGCAATCAATCACAAACAATCAAATTACCACTAGACATGCATGGATGAGCTCCATTATTTTTGTTTTCCATCTTTAGTTGTGGGACGGGATAGCTCAGTGGTCGGAGCACTCGCTTTCCCCCAGCCAAGTTAAGCAGCGTCGAGCGTGGTTACCAGTTGGATGGGTGACCGTTTGCGCGCCTTGGCTTCAGTACAGTTTCCCCAGTTCACCCAGCTGTACATGGGTACCTGCCCTCTTTAGGGTCAGGGAAGGTAAAGCAGCGAGGGAGAGGAGATGGGCGCCGCCCTCAATATGCTGGCCCTAGAGAAGTAAGGTCTCTGACGCCTCGCTCCCCTACGACCTTATAGGTTATGGGACACCTTTACCTTTACCTTTATCTTTAGTTATTATTGTTTCCACACCGGCTCGAGTCCTTGGAAGTCGGAATGTGGCTACCTTCATGGTCCGTCACCGTCACCGATCCCTCAGATTCCGAATCCTTTGGGGGCAGCCTTCGAAGCAGTGTCACCTTCATGGTGGGTTAAAAAACAACAACAACAAAAACAACGGTCATTTACGCTAAAATCTCATATTGGTAAACCCTTTAAGCCCTTTAATCCAATCCCATCCAATCCCCCTTGTTTATAGTCCACCAAAGACCACATAAGCCATAATTTTCAGGACTGTCGCCTCGTCAACTTTTTTTAAATTTCAGATTAAAATCGTGTTTAACTTATGAAGGAAAACAACCCCCAAAAAGAATAATAGTAAATAAAAAAATAATAAAAAAGCAAACCAAAAAACAAAAGAAAACCAAAAAAACCAAAAGCAAAACCCCAAAAAAAAAAAAGCAAACAAACAAAAATTAAAAACAAACTAAAAAAAAAAAAAACTAAGGCGGCTTGCAACTTGTCCTTGTTTGAATTTAGCTTTGCTGTGCTTTTCTTTCACAAAGTACCAGCCTTAAATCCCCCTCCTCCTCCTCCCCTCCCCCTTTTACCCTCCCCCTTCCCCTTCCCCTCCCCTCATCCCCCCCCCCCCCCCCCACTCCACTCTGGAGATGTGTCAGTATAATAAAAGCATCCCCACCTTCCGAAAATTCTGTGTAGGAATTCCCTCTTTTCTATCGGTCTCTTTTCTTCTGCCTTGTTGCTTTTCTTCCTGTCCCCCACCCCCCATCCCCCCCATCTTGTCTTTTTTCTTTACCCTCTTGGTCCATTCTCCAGCCTTTTTTTCTTTTTCTCTCACAAAGACTTAAAATATTTTATAACAGCTCTGTCCCACGCCGAAGTCGGATGCGCGCTGGGTCTGACTTGTCAGGCGCTTAACGGCAGCGCAACACATTTTATGTTCATATGACAGACAACAATAGTTGCTGTCTGAGCGTTCGACGACGACGACGACGACGACGAAGAAGAAGAAGAAGAAGAAGAAGAAGAAGAAGAAGAAGAAGAAGAAGAAGAAGAAGAAAGAAGAAGAAGAAGAAGAAAAAAGAAGAAGAAGAAGAAAGAAAGAAAGAAAAGAGAAGAAAGAAAGAAAGAAAGAAAGAAAGAAAGAAAGAAAAAAGAAAGAAAAAGAAAAGAAAGAAAGAAAGAAAGAAAAAAGAAAGAAAGAAAGAAAGAAAGAAAGAAAAGAAAAAGAAAGGAAAGGGAAAAAAAGAAGAAGAAGAACAAGAAGAAGCCTTTATCAATTATGGTCCTTGTGGACGGCTTAACTCAAAACAACAAGAATAACTATGGCCGATCGGTGATCTACAGACAGACTGCTCGCCTAGATGGCAACAAGTGTGGGTTCGTTTCCGTTTGTGCCCCAAATTTTCGCCATCCAATAGACGTGTGGTGGCCTGGGTGCTAGCTTTTTGTTTTGTTTTGTTTTGGTGGGTTGTTTTGTTGTTGTTGTTGGGGGGGGGGGGGTTGGGGGGGGGAGGGGGGGGTTGAGGCAATAAAGGGATATTTTCCTCTGGAGTTAACATCAGTGCAGACTCCCTCACCCCAAAAGCCTTCGATGAGATAAAACCGGGGCCCCAGTGTGCTAACACACGCAGAAATCTGTGCTAAATCCTGTTCCGTTTCGAAGATAGGCATTGTGTGCGGTGGGAACGGATGACAAAATTTACAAACCCATACACATGGGTACTGGATGTAAAAATGGCATACAAGGTTTTTCCATTATCCTCGAATAAAAGAAAGAAAGAAAGAAAGAAATGAAAAAGAAAGAAAGAAGAAAGAAAGAAGATAGAAAGAAAGATAGAAAAGAAAGAAAAAAAGAAAGAAAGAAAGAAAGAAAAAAGAAAGAAAGAAAAAAGAAGGAAAGAAAGAAAGAAAGAAAAAAATTAGAAAGAAAGAAGAAAGAAGAGAAAAAGGAAAGGAATGAAAAAAAAAGAAAGAAAGAAAAAAGAAAGAAAAAAAAGAAAAAAAAGAAAGAAAAAAGAAAGAAAGAAAAATAGAAAGAAAAAAAAATGGGAAGAAAGAAAGCAAGAAAAATAGAAAAAAAGAAAGAAAAAAAAAAGAAAGAAAGGAATAAACCGAAGTCCCGTGTGCAGCACACATTCTGTGCAAAACAAAAGAACCTAGGGCAACAAGAAAAAGCTACTCTGGATAGTGAAACAAACCACACATACAGACAAGAAATTACAATATTTTATATATTTTAATATAAGTGGCGCTGCACATGTGGCGCAAGCCTCTTCAGGGAAAGCAGTCCGAATTCCGAATTTCACGCGGAGAAATCTGCTGTGACTGAGAGTAGTATTAAACCCAAAGGACAAGGTAAAGATGTTCCCATAACCTTTTTGCGGTCGTTGAGGAGCGAGGCGTGAGAGACCTCAGCTTCTCCAGGGGCTAGCATTGAGCGTGGTTACCACTTGGATGGGTGACCATTCTGCACCTTGGCTTTCAGTACAGTTCCCCCAGTTCACCCAGCTGTAAATGGGTACCTGACCTCTTTAGGGTCAGGGGAGGTAAAGCAGCGGGGGAGAGAGGGATGGGCGCCGCCCACAATACTTATATGCTGGCTCCTGGAGAAGCTGAGGTCTCTGATGCCTTGCTACCGTGTGACAGAATAGGTCATGGGACACCTCTACCTTTTTACCTTTAACAAAATATGTCAACATGTCACTCTTTCAATTTAACCTAAATCGATACGTTCAGAATAGAGAAGTAAGATCGTATGAAAGTGACCATACGTGTTGGCTGGTTGGTTGGTTGGTGGGTGGGTGGGTTGGTTGGTTGGTTAGTTGGTTGGCTGGTTGGCTGGTTGGTTGGTTGGTTGGTTGGTTGGTTAGTTGGTTGTCTGGTTGTTTTGGGCTGGTTGCCGGGTTTGGGTTTGGTTTTTTGGTTTGGCTGGTTGGATGGTTTAGCTGGTTGGCTTTTGGGCTGGCTGTTGGTTGGTTGGTTGGTTGGTTGGTTGGTTGGCTGGCTGGGCGGGTGGCTGGCTGGTTGGTTGGCTGGTGGCTGGCTGGCTGGTGGTTTGGGTTTGGGTTTGGGTTTGGGTTTTGGTTGGTTTTTGGTTGGTTGGTTGGTTGGTTGGGTAGGGGGGTGGTTGGTTTTTATTTCCGTTATATTTTCCGTTGGTTTTTATTTCCGGGATATATTATGATATTAATCGTAAAGTAAAACCCCTGTCCAGTAGTCTCAAAGCTATGCACTTCCACAGCAGCATAATTACGCATCCTCATTTGTCATTGATCATCATGTATCATCATGTTGTTTTTTTTAATTGCATGATGATCAATGACAATGAGGATGACGTAATTATGCTGCTGGGGAAGTGCATATGTTTTTGAGACTAACCAACCAACCAACCAGCCAGCCAGCCAGCCAACACCTCGGCTAGAACTCCGAGGTCCACCAATGGTGAGATTTTGGCGCATATGACCGTTTTTTGCCCACCATAAAGGTAACCACATTCCGACTTCGGGGATGGATGCTGGCTATGTTCATGTTTCCGTAACTCACCGAACGCTGGCTTGAATGACGAGATCTTTAACGTGCATATGCTGATCTCCTGCATGTGTAGATATATATATATATACACGAAGGGAAATTCAGATACTGGCAGGTCTGCACTTGAAGTTGACCTGGGAGATCGTTAAAAAAAAAACCGCCCTTAATTTACCAGACGCTTGAAGCCGAGATTCGAACCCACGACTTCATGGACCCATGGGATTGCAGTCAAAACGGTCTTAACCATTCGGCCATAGCGGCGTCCTTCTCCCACGCTCTCTTTCTCCAAGACGGGATAGCCTAGTGGTTAGAACATTACGCTCGCAATCTGACGACCCGGGTTCGATTCCCGTTCAAGGGGGATATTTTCCCCTGGAGTTAACATCAGTGCAGACTCCACTCTCCCCAAAAGTCCTTGGATGAGACTATAAACCGAGGCTTCGTGTGCGAACGCACGCAGAACTCTTGCGAAACACGTTAAACCCTGTTCTGCTGTTCGAAAAGAGTAGGCCATTGTGTCCCGGTGGGAAAAAGGGATGACAACATTTACAGAACTGCATACACACGGGGACAGGATGTTTTTAAAAAAACCTACAATATTGTTTATTCCATTATCGTCGGGGGGGGGGGGGGGGGGGGGGGGGGGGGGGGGGGGGGGGAAAAGCACAGCAAGACAATTGATTAAAAAGCAAGCTTCCATAGCTACGATCTCATAAGGGAGAGTATTGAAGAAAGTAGACCCTGTCAATGCTGGATAATCTCCCTTGCATAGTTCTTGTCTGGAATGCCCGGCAATTATTTATTGCTATAATCATCATCATCACCATCATCATCATCATCATCATCATCATCATTATATCTCTCTCTTTATGTAAACAATAACAATAACAATAATAACAATAACAATCATTTTAATTCAGTTTTTGCAGGCCATATGGTCCATAGGAACAACAGTTAATCATATACTTTCATGTAAGGTGAACATCCTTACTTCTGATATCTAAAAAATTTGAAGAAATAATCCAACTTTAAACATCAAACTAGGTTTGTGTTCATACAAAGAAGCTGAAACTTTCAGATTCGATGGAAATCTGTAATAATACAGAGGAATTCATTTTCTTCGCAATACAGCATTTTTTGGGCATAAAATAAAAAGTGACAAACATCTTCAATTTGTGGCCATCACACTGAGAGCAGAATGGATCAGTAATGGGTTTTTGCCATAACGTGAAATTCCATTTAAAGGTATCTTTTTTGACCTCAGTAAGCATTATAGCTCACGGTATTCTAAAGATTCTACTTCACAAAATAATTTGCTCTAAAAATTTAATCGGTTGTTTAATCTAAGTAGTCAGGGTATGCTGATAGAGAGTCATGCCATTTTTGTTGGTTTACACATCTTGATTCGTATTTGGAATTCTTTCATGAAGAAGAAAAATTTACCAAAAATTTTTGCATTGTCCAAAACATAACCAAATCCGTGGGTGCATAAAATCTTTCTAACATTGTTACCCAATTTTTTCTCCCTGCTTCTTCCTGTCTACACAACTATTGTAGCATTGTCTGGGATATCTATGATCAGGCATATCCAAAATTTTTAGCCATTTTTTTTTGAATTACTCGGTAACAGTGGGCAAAAAAATGGGATATCTACCACAATCGCCAAGGCAAATTAAATTTTTTAACAATCTCTGCCCCAAACCCCCGGACCCATTTTGCAATTTTTACCCCGTATTTTTCAATATTTACAAATGATACTGCTGAATAACCCCCAAATTTCGAACCATAGAGGAGGATTGGTTTCACTTTTGTATCAAAATACTAAAACTGTAGATTTCTGGAAGATTCTTTAACCTGAAGTACAATCCTTTAATACCAGCAACAGCCTTCAATGCTTTTCCAGAGAGGATTTTCGATACATTTTGACCAGTTCAATGTTGAGCCCAAAAAAACCCCACCCAGATAATTATTTAAATAGATTCTACTTGTATTTTGCTTTTTCTAAATAACACCATTTTTCAGACTTCTTATAAATCCCACATTTTAAAAACGTCTACTTTAGTTTTGTCCATTATTTACAGAAAGTCCCCATTTCTTACAATAATTTTCCAAACAAATTTTTTTTTCTGCAAGTCTACAAATGAATCTGAAAATAAAGCAATATCATCTCATACATAAGTAAGAGTATTCCGAGTGGCTCAGAAAATTTCCATCTATGCCTTGAGTATCTGATCCAGTGAGATCTGATTCTAGTTCAGAAATAAAAATTTGAAAATAATAGGGGACCTTTAACATTTCAACCTTGTCTGACACCAGAAATACAATCAAAATATTCAGTAATGTGAGCCCCGACTCTCACAGCTGCCTTCACACTTTTGTACATGCTTTTTCGCGTCATGAACATTTTTATCTTTGGGTTCCTTTTTGCAGCAGCAGAAATAAAAGTTTTTATTCTGTCAACACTGTCAAAAAAATTCTTTGGAAAAATCTACAAAAAAAAAGTATAAAAAACCTACCACCTTTCTTTGTTAGATACTTTTGTGCTAGAGATGAAGTGTAAAAAATGTGATTGATGGTGCTGTAAAACCCTTTTCGAAAACCAGCCTGTGCCTCAGGAATTAAGTGTGCACTTTCACAGAACTTTGTCAGTCTTTCATTCAGAATTGTACTATACAGTTTACCAATATGTTCAACAATGAAATACCTCTATAATTATAACAGTGCAGTGCTACCTTTTTTATGCAGAG
>CM054161.1:34760998-34765998 GCA_028751875.1 Rapana venosa
TTACTGTTTGGCATGCGTCGTTGTTCTTTAGAGCCCACGTGACCTCCTGATCCATAATGCCATGGCCAAAATGGCCGGAGGTGATGGCAAAGGGGCGGCAACTCCCTCAGACAATGTGTCCGGGCAGACAGGTTTGATATTTTGAAGGGGCTGTAAGCATGTTAGGGTGGTTTTGACAAACTGGTTGGTGGCAGTTGACAAGAGTTGAGTGTGTATGTGTTTGTGTTTGTGTGTGTGTGGTGTGTGTGTGTGGGGGGGGGGGTTGGTGAGTGTGTGTGTGAGTTTGTGTGTTGTGTGTGTGTGTGTGTATTTGTGTGTGTGTGTGTTTGGGGGTGTGGGGGGTGTGATTGTGTGTGTGTGTGTGTGTGTATTTATGTGTGTGTGTGTTTGGGGTTGTGGGTGTGTGATTGTGTGTGTGTGTGGGGGGGGGGTGTTTGTGTGTGTGTGTTTTCATTGTGGGTGTGTGCGTTTTTGTGTGTGTGTGTTTGCTTGTGTGCGTGCGTGTGAGCATGTGTGTGTGTTTGTCTGTGATTGTGTGTGTGTGAGTGTGTGTGTGCGTGCGTGTGTGTGTGCGTGTGTGTGTGTGTGGGGGGGGGGGATATTGTGTGTGTTTGTGTGCATGTGAGTGTGTGTGTTTGTGTGTATGTGTGTGTGTCTTTCTTTTTTTTCTCTTTTTTTCTTTTTTTATTCTTTTATCTCGAGGATAATGGAATAAGTGTGTGTGTGTGTGTGTGGTGTGTGTGTGTGTGTGGTGTGTGTGTGTGTGTGTGTATGTGGTGTGTGAGTGTGTGTGTGTGTGTGTGTGTGTGTGTGTGTAAGATTGCGTGTGTGTGTGTGTGTGTGTGTGTGTGTGTGTGTGTGTGTGTGTGTGTGTGTGTGTGTGTGTGTGTGTGTGTTTGTGTGTGTGTGTGTGTGCTTGTGTGTGTGTTTGTGTGGGTGTGTGTGATTGTGTGTGTGCGAGTTTGTGTGTGTGAGTGTGTGTGTGTGCGTGTGCGCGCGTGGGTGGGTGTAGGTGTGGGTGTGTGTATGTGTGTGTCTTTCTTTTTTTCTTTTTTCTTTCTTTTATTCTTTTAACTCGAGGATAATGGGAAAAGGTGTTTGTGTGTGTGCTTGTGTGTGTGTGTTGATTGGTGTGTGTGATTGTGTGTGTGCTTGTGGGTGTGTTTGTGTGAGTGTGTGTGAGTGTGTGTGTTTTGATTGTGTGTGAGTGCTTGAGTGGGTGTGTGTGATATTGTGTGTGAGTGTGTGTGTGTGTGATTGTGTGTGTGTTTGTGTGATATTGTGTGTGTGTTTCTTTTTGTTTCTTTTTTCTTTTATTCTTTTATCTCGAGGATTTTATTATTTATTTATTCTTTTATATCGAGGATAATGAAATATCCACTCATATGCTTTTCTTACATCTAGTCCCCGTCTGTATGCAGTTTTGTTAATTTTGTCATCCGCTCTCACTAGCACACAATGGCCTACTCTTCCGAAAAGCGGAACAGGTTTTAACGTGTGCGTAGGATTTTCTGCGTGCGTTCGCACTCGTGACCTCGGTTTATAGTCTCATCCGAAGGACTCTTGAGGGGAGTGGAGTCGGCACTGATGCTCACTCCAGGGGAAAATATTCCCTTGAGCGGGATTGGAACCCCAGTCAGCAGATCACTAGCGCAATGCGCAACGCTCTAACCATCTGGCTATCCCGTCCCGTGTGTGTGTGTGTGTGTGTGTGTGTGTGTGTGTGTGTGCGTGCGTGTTTGTGTGTGTGTGTGTATGTGTGTGTGTGTGCGTGCGTGTGTGCGTGCGTGCGTGCGCGCGCGCGTGCTTAACTGTATCTGTTTGAGTTTCTAGGGTTACGTGTTTTGTACAGAAACACGAAATACTGAAGACACCCCCCTTACAAGGAGAAACCGAATGAAAATGCCTTCAAAACTTTGCCAGTCATTCTCAGAACCTGCTAGCTTCATAAAAATCAATGGAGTCCTTTTTTTAAAAACTAGTTAGAAGACAGAAGACAACGAAACTGAAAGAAATCCAGCATTTCATGCTGATATGTAATCCAAATGTTTTCAGTATTTCTGCACATATTTCGTAAGTTATAAATTTGTATTTGGCTTGTGAAAATGGTTTCAGGACTATGCTGGAAACCTTGTCTTTTATATCTATAAGTACATTGGAAGAATACAGTAACCTTTTTACTTATTCAGTATGACCATATAAAGTCACTACCAGTCCGAATGTGCAACTTGAATCTTGCAAATATCACCAGTGTGTCATAATCATTCAAAACATGTTCTCATGAAATAGAACTTTTACCCATTCCTAAATATCCGAGTTTTAACAAATGAATAAATAAAATCCGCGCTTACGTACACAATATTTTGTAGAACTGCATACAGAAAGGAAAAAAAAACACCGATTAGAGCATGTTTCAACAAGTTGGGTAAACGTGATTGAAAACGTTGTGAATTCTTCCAGCTAAGAGCCGGCATTATGCTAATTTTCTTTTCATTTCCCCGTTCTTTTCAAATCTCCCAGCCCTTTCAGAACTTTCTCCAAAGCTTTTTTTTCTTCTGTCAAGCAAGGTAGAAATAAACATATAACCCACACACTGTGTTTTCTTTCCTGCAGACTTTGCAGATTTTAGGGGGGTGGATGGATGGGGGGAGCCATGTTTGGAGAGCCATGTTTCCTGTTAGACCGGTTTTGGTGAGCCTTCACATGCCTTTGATTTGAGGCCTGTCTTTTTATATAAATAAAACGAAATAGGGGGAGAGGGGTGGGTAGGTGGAAAGGACGTTTGCGCCGGCCGGTGAAGCGATGATTCACAGCTTTAGAAAAAGCTGGTTTGCCGCAACAAGGGGAGGGGGAGGGGGGGTAGTAGGAGGAGGAGGGTAAGGGGGTGGGGGAGAAGAGAGGGTGGGAGGGGGGTAGAAGTCTGAAAGGGCGTGTTTATCCCAAGTTAACGACTTTCACCATGACCTTAGTAGGTTTTTTACAGTAGATACTATTTCTACCCTAGAAAAACCTGATCGTAGCTACTATACTTGATTTATTGTTTTATCATTTTCGAAAGAAAAGAAAAAAACGCTTAGCGATTTTTTTTAAGTACTTAGCAGTTATTACGTTATATGAATAGCCGAGCATAGCTGCTAAACACTAACTAATTGGATTGTGTTAATGAACAGTCAGTTCACTGTAGTACTTTTCTCTCCACCTAGACTAGCTCTTGGCATGGCAATGTTCGATAGAATTATCAGTACATCTCGGCCCCAAGTTAAAAGCATGATCAGTTATTGATGTCAGCTAAAAATACCAAGGCCTACATTAACATAATTATACTTATGTTGACGTTGAGGCTGTCTTCGGCCATGCAAGCTCTGAACATAACAACCTGTACTCCCCTTTAAAGGAGAAAAAGGGGGGACGGGATAGCTCAGTGGTCAGAGCACTCGCTTTCCTCCCAAGCCAATGTTAAGCAGCACTGAGCGCGGTTACCAAGTGGATGGGTGGCTGTTCTCGCGCCTTGGCTTCAGTACAGTCCCCCAGTTCACCCAGCTGGAAATGAGTACCTGCCCCTCTTTAGGGTCAGGGAAGGTAAAGCAGCGAGGGAGAGGAGATGGGCGCCGCCCTCAACATGCTGGCCCCCAGAGAAGCTGAGGTCTCTGACACCTCGCTCCCCTACGACCACATAGGTTATGGAAACACCTTTACCTTTATGCCAAAAGCTGTGTCAGTCATTGACGTAAGCTTAGACTACTAAAACCCACATCAAAATGGTTTTATGTTTGAAAATGTTCTCTTGAGACCCACATCAAGACGTTTTTATGCTTAAAAATGTTCTCTTATTTATTTATTTATTCTTTTATATCGAGGATAATGGAATAAGCACTCATGTGCATTTTCACATCCAGTCCCCGTGTGTATGCGGTTTTGTAAATTTTGTCATCTGTTCCCACCGGCACACAATGGACTACTCTTTCGAAAAGCGGAACAGGATTTAACGTGAGCGCAAGATGTTCTGCATGCGTTCGCACACGGGGCCTCGGTTTATAGTCTCATCCGAAGGACTTTGACAGTCAGTAGAAAGGGCTAAGGCTGGGAATCGAACCCAGAACCTCACGGTTTACTTGTTGGCAGGCAAGATATAGCACTATATAAGTTCCATTTATTATTATTATCATCATTATCATTATTATTGTTGTTGTTGTTCTTCTTCTTCTTCTTCTTCTTCTTCTCTTCTTATTATTATTATTATTATCGTGCTATTATTCTACACATAATATTTTCTTTCATTTCTCGAGGTTCGCCGACAGTGAAATTTTTGCGCATGCAACATCTCCACCACCACCACCACCACCACCCCCACCACCACCCACACTACCCCCACCACCACCACCACCCCCACCACCTCCCCACCACCACCACACCACCACCTCCCCCACCACCACACCACCACCACCCCCACCACCACCACACCACCCCCCACCAGCCACCACCACCACCACCCCCACCACCACCCCCACCACCACCACCACCACCACCTCCCCCACCACCACCACCACCACCACTACCACCACCACCCCCACCACCACCACCACCACCACCACCACACCACCACCACCCCCACCACCCCCACCACACCACCACCACCACGCCACCACCACCACCCCCACACCACCACCACCCACACCACCACCACCACCCACACCACCACCACCACCACCACCATCACCACCAACCCCACCACCACCACCATTGAGGTAGCTGAACTTAGACTTCGGGGATATATAAGGTAAAAGGTAAAGGAGTCCCATAACCTATAAGGTCGTAGAGGAGCGAGGCGTCAGAGACCTCACTTCTCTAGGGCCAGCATATTGAGGGCGGCGCCCATCTCCTCTCCCTCGCTGCTTTAACTTCCCTGACCCTAAAGAGGGCAGGTACCCATTTACAGCTGGGGGAACTGGGGGAACTGTACTGAAGAAGCCAAGGCGTGGCGCAAACGGTCACCCATCCAA
>CM054161.1:34773498-34778498 GCA_028751875.1 Rapana venosa
CATAATGGCAACTTCATTGCAAGTAAAAAATTATATAAGAAGAAGAAACTCACCCAAAAAACTTTCAAATCAACACCATCCTAAACAAACAAAACAAACAAACAAACAAAACTAATCTTCAAACTTTACAAAAATGTACCCTGAATCCGTGAGATGTTTTGTTTTGTTTTGTTTGGGATTGGGGTGGTATTTTTGCTTATTTTTTCGTTCCGCAGCTACAGCTACGAGACTCACCAATGGTGAGATTTTCCGTACGCGACCGTTTTTTTGGCCCACTATGAAGGTAGCCGCATTCTGACTGGGGGATGTTTTGTGGGCAGGAATGAATAGAAAATGCAACAGCATGCAAACAAAATCCAGGAAAAAAATTGTCAAAGCAGGCACGCACACACACACACATACACAACAAACACACTCACCACACATACACACACGCACATCTGAAAATAAAAGTTTAACTTTGACTTTGAACACACTCACACACACACACATCACACACCACACACACCACTCACACATACACGCACGCACGCACGGCACGCACGCACAACCACAGGGACAATACATACACACAACCACACACACCACCACCACCACCACCATCACCACACACAAACACATAACAATCAAACAACACATTACAAGACACACACAACGCAAAAAAAAACTCAACACACACACACACACCTCACAAGGACTGAGAAAACTCCACTCACACACACACCACACACACACACTCAAACTCTCACACACCAGAACTTCGCACACTCACACACTCGCGCGCGGCGCAAACAACACACACACACACACACACACACACACACCACCACACATTACACACTCACACACTCTCACACACACACACACATTTTTTAAAAAAATTTAATTGTATAGTTTCTTATTTAACTTTTTTTTTCATTCTTTTACTTGCTTATAAATAATGAGATTTTAGATAATGTCTTGATGGACCCAAAAAATTTCAAGCAACAATCGCAATTGCTTATTCAATAGTCTCCTTATGTAAATTAAATGTTTCACTTTCTCTACATGCATGTCACGTGCAATTCAGACGCTTCAAAATTAATTTCAAAGGAGTGTTGGATACTGTGTGACATTCTCCTCCTCTTCTACTACTACATCTTACATCTTCTGCTTCATCATACTTTATGTGTTTGAACTTTTCTTAGTGGGTCCATGGGCGGGTGGGTGGAGGGAGGGTAGAGGGGGGGGAAGGCTTTAGGTAAGGGGGGGGTGATTGTGGATGGGGGGGGGGGAATTGGGGGGGTGAGGATTGTGTGGGAGTGCTATCGGGGGAACCGCGGCGAACGGGATGAGGGGGGGGGGTGGGGTACTTTGGCACTAGGTGTTGGTTGTGGGTTTGTGAGGTTGGGGGGGGGGGGGGCGGGGGGGGGGGGGGGGGGGGGGGGTTGGGCAGAGAGGGTGTGGGGGGGGGGGGGGGGAGGGGGGGGGGGTGGGGGTGTTGTGTGTGTGTGGGTTTGTGTTGGGGTTTGGTTTGTGTAGTGGGTGTGTGGTGGTGTGTGTGTGGTGGGTGTGGGTGTGGGTGGGGGGGGGGGGGAGGGGGGGGGGGGGGGGGGGGGGGGGGGGGGGGGAGGGGGGTGTGGGGGGGGGGGTGGTGGGGGAGGGGGGGAGGGGGGGGGGGGGGGGGGGGGGGGGGGGGGGGGGGGGTGGGGGGGTGGGGGTGGGGGGGGGGGGGGGGGGGGGGGGGGGGGGGGGGGGGGGGGGGGGGGGGTGTGGTGTGTGAGTGTGGGGTGTGAGTGAGGGAGGAGTTGTGGTATTGTGTGAGTGTGTGTGTTTGTTTGTGTATGAGGAACAAGAGAGAGAGGAGGAGGAGAGAGAGAGGAGATGAAGAGTTGTTGTGTGTTTGATGTTTTTTATTTTAGTTTTTTTTATTTATATATATATATATATATAATATATATATATAATATACATATAATATATATATAATATATATATATATATATATATATATATATATATTTATATATATATATAAATATATATATAATTTTTATAATCTCACTCACCAATAAAAACACAACCAAAAAAAACCCTCACATAAAATAAACCAAAATAAAAAATTAAACAAACAAATCCACCTCCCAACTCCCCTCCATCAAACACACACAAAAAAAAAAAAAAACCAATCACTACTCTCCATATCAAATATGCATTAACTCTCTCTCTCTCTCTCATCATCATTAATAGATATGATAGATGATAAACTATCAACTCATATATATCCTCTCTCTCTCTCTCTCTCTCGCATATAGAAATGATATATATATATAGTATAGTAAGTGTGTACCAACTTACATAACACATCAAAAAATTAAAAAAATAAAACCCCCCCCACTAAAAATACTTACATTCAAATTTTCAATATCCCCCCCCCCCCCCCCAATGCTATGTGTTAATATCTTAAAGTTCTTTTAAAACATCCTTTAAATATCCTCAAAAAAAATAATAGATGAGTATACTCTCAAAGCCATACTGTGTAAGATATATCTCTCCTTCTCCGCTCTGCGCTCGCCTCTCTCCGCTACTGTCCCTTATCAATATATATTACCCCCTTCTCTCCGCATTTCCCCCCCCACCCCTCTCCATCCACTCATCTCTCACCTCATCAAATCATTCTAAACTAATAGACTTAAAATCTTCCCTTTCAATCTACATATCAACAAAAGATGTCGCTGCATCTGCTACTTCGCCTTCGCCACTCCCTTCTATCAATCTTATGCTGTGTGTGTAATTCTGTGTGTGTGTGTCCTACCCATTTTTATAACCCATAGTTCTTTTATGTAATTAAACAAAGAGCATTTTATGTAGTGTGTATACCCTCGTGTTGATGTGACGCAGGTGTAGAGAGAGAGAGATCCTGATCAGCTAGTCGTGTGTGGCTGAGAATATATATAGATAGAGTGTGCTCGCAGACGCCGCGCCCCCCCCCCCCCCCCCCCCCCCCCTTGTATTTTGCTAGTTTGTGTGTGTGTGGTGTGTGTGTGTCGCGCGCTAGAAGAGAGGAGTGTGTGCCCTGTCTAGCTCGCAAAGCCGTCCCCCCGTGCGACCCCCGTCTCTTCTTGCCGGAGGTTGTTTGTATGTGTGTGTGTGTGTGTGTGTGTGTGTGTGTGTGTTTGTGTGTGTGTGTGTGTGTGTGTGTGTGTGTGTGAGTTGTGTGTGTGTGTGTGTGAGTGTGTTGTGTGTGTGTAGTGTGTGTGAAGTCAAGTCAAAGTCAATTTTATTTCCAGGTGGTACGTTGAATAACAATGCATTAGTGCGTTTACATCTTTGTGTGTGTGTGTGTGTGTGTGTGTGATGTGTGTGTGTGTGTGTGTGTGTGTGTGTGTGTGTGTGGTGTGTGTGTGGTGTGTGTGGTGTGTGTGTGTGTGTGTGTGTGTGTGTGTGTGTTTGTGTTTGTGTGTGTTGTGTGTGTGTATGTGTGTGTGTGTGTGTGTCCGTTCTGTCGTCTGTCCTTCCGAAATTTTACGTTATGGTCACTTAATGTGATCTTAGAGGGGAGGTGGAGTAGGAGTGATCATTGAGGGGCTTGAAAGCAAAGAGAAAAGTGTTGGTAATTATAGATTGTGTGTTTGTCCAATTCTGATTCCAAACAATACAAACAATATGTTGCAAAAACATGGCAAAGAAACGCAAATAGTACAAAACACAGGACACAAGTGAACAAATCATGGTATGATTGTGTGCTTGCGTGCGTGCGTGCGGTGCGTGCGTGCGTGCGTGCGTTGCGTGCGTGCGTGCGTGCGTGTGTGTGTGTGTGCGTGTGTGTGTGTCTGTGTGTGTGTGTGTGTGTGTGTGTGTGTGTGTGTGTGTCTGTGTCTGTGTCTGTGTGTGTGTGTGAAGTCCAGTCAAATTTTTATTTCCAGATGCTACATTGAATAAGATATAATGACATTGCTATTTTCTTCCATCGAGACATCTAATCTAGAACAAACACTTGTCATTACTATCTAACTACATTATTACGGCAACCAGTAACAATGTGTATGTATGTGTGTGTTTATCTGAAATGTCTTTCTGAATCAATATGTGTGTGTCTGTGTGTGTGTGTGTTCAATCTGGAGGCTTCTTGGCATGTGTGTGTATGTTCGTGCCGTTTCGTGCCTGTGTGTATGCGTTGCGTGCGTGCATGTATGCGTGCCTCCATGCATGTGTGTGTGACATACATGCATACAGACAAACAGACAGACAGCAAGACAGACAGACATGGAGAGTCATCACACACACACACCACCACCACCACCACCACCCGACCACAAACACAACACGCTCACACAACCCAACACACCCATTACACACCACACTAATCACTCCACACACATCTCACTCGCACACACAGACCACACACACACACACACAATTAACACTACACACTCACTACAAACACCAACATACGCCACACACTATAACCAACACACACACACACACATGTAACTCAACACAACACAACACAACACACACCGCCACACTAACACACATCAAACAACACACACAACACACACACTAAACAAACCCACTCACTCACTCACCACACCACACTCTCACTACTCACTCACACACACACATACACACGACACCACACACACACACAACACAACACAACCACACAACAACCCCACACACACACACACACACACTAACACACACACACACGCACACACACAACAACACTCTCTCTCACACACCACAACACCACACAACACACACAACACACACACACACACACACACACACACACAACACTCTCTATCACACACCACAACACACACACCACAAACACACCACACCATCACTAAACACACACACACACACTTAACACTAACAACTAAAACACAAACACCCACACACACACACACACCAACACAACACACACTCACTCACACACACACACACAACACACACACACACCAACAGTACACCAACACACACACACCACACACTAAACACACAACATAGACATT
>CM054161.1:34780998-34795998 GCA_028751875.1 Rapana venosa
TGAAAGCAATGCAACTCAGGTTAAGTCATGGTGTTGAAGTATTGACACTCTGTTAGAATTAAGTATATCCCCGAAGTCGGAGTGTAGTTACCTTACTGTCAAGTAAAAACCAGTCTCGTACACTTAAAAATAATCTCACCATTGGTAAACCTTGGAACTTTAGCTGAAGAACAATAAAACAATATATATATATATTAGAGAGGGAGAGAGAGAGAGATGTTAGTATGAATGCGGGTGTGTCCTTATCACCAAGTAGTGAATTGACATTAAACAAAAACAAAAAAACAAAAAACAATAAAACAACAACGTGTGAGAGATAGAAGAAAAAAGGGGGAAATTCTAACACATAATTTCCAGAAGCTATTTATATTCACAGGTCTCCATGGATTCTGTGTTTCATTTAAAACTGTCCATACTCTATTTTTTTAGCCTTTTTTTTCTTAATTCTATATTTCAAGGAGAGAGAGAGAGAGAGAGAGAGAGAGAGAGAGAGAGAGAGAGAGAGAGAGAGAGAGAGAGAGAGAGAGAGAGAGAGAGAGAGAGAGTCCTTCAGCTTTCTCGTACATTGTCCTCCATTGCATGTCTTTTTTACTAAAGCTCTCTCCAAAATACCTCAAACCAAGATAAGACGTAAAAGTCTTGGTGAGCCTTGAACAAACTGTCGCGTCTGGTTTCAAGAGGGGAAATCCACATTGGTCACCACAGCTGCTAATGTGGACATCACGACATCCTAAGTGCTGAACCAACACGGTGAAAGGAGAAGGCTTGAAAGTGACCTGTGGCCAAACATTGACCAATAAAGCTACTTCTTTATCGGTCACCTGTGGTCAGGGAAGATACACACACAATGCAAGAAGACACCCTGGTACCCAAACATGACCTTGACCTTAACGACGGACAGAACAAGTCAAAATGATCGTTATTGAGGGTAAAAGATTAAATTTGCACACAACTTTTATTTTCATCCTGCCCTCTCACACACAAAATCAAGCAAACCAAACACATCAAATCCACACACACAAAAACCCAAACTTCAGACTTGATGATAGTTGGCTTTTTAACAGTAATTGTTCTATGGTAACTATAGTAGTTAATTTATAGTCGATGATAAGAAATAAGTATAAACCATCATGATAGGATAAATCAATCAGAAATATTTTTGAATATAGGTAAACACACACACACTTTAAGTCACGAGATTTCTCTGCGTGAAATTAGGGCTGCTCTCCCCGGGAAGAACGCGTCGCCACAAGAGCAGCGCCACCCTTTTATTTCTTTTTTTGGTCTGCAAACACACACACACACACACACACACACACACACATCAGAAAATATCCATTGAAAATCGGATGGAAAATCTGTATTGACGTCCTAAACCTGAAGTCATTCACTGATAGCATTCTTCTCTTATAAAAAATGCTCTGGGTATTTTTTTAACAATTTATTTTCTTGCTTTTTTTCCCTATCTTTTCTTCTTTGTTTTTCTTGAATTAGATCTATTTTACAGTGAACTGTAGTGTTCGATTTCATTTTCAGTCTCTTCGCAAACTGTGATATTAGACCCACGAAAAAAAGAAGGTGGAGTGGGGGTAAGGGGGGGGGGGGGGTCAGGATTTCGGGGGTGGGTGCGCACAATTTTGAATAACAGTGGACAAATAAATGAAAACCAACTGTCTGGCCTACAATAAATGCTAGTATATTCATGCAACTATGGGGGCGGGATAGCTCAGTGGTCAGAACACTCGCTTTCCCCCAGGTAAGGCTAAGCAGCATCGAGCGTGGTTACTACTTGGATGGGTGACCGTTTGTGCGCCTTGGCTTCAGTACAGTTCCCCCAGTTCACCCAGCTGTAAATGGGTACCTGCCCTCTTTAGGGTCAGGGAAGGTTAAGTAGCGAGGGAGAGGAGATGGGCGCCGCCCTAACTATGCTGGCCCCTAGAGAAGTGGGGTCTCTGACACCTCACTCCCCTACGACCTTATAGGTTATGGGACAACCTTTCCCCATTACCTCTTATGTGCAACTCTGGAATAATACTTAATTACTAACATAACAAAACAACAACAATTGTAGTGTAAGCTTTGTTAAATGTGATGAGTAGAAAAACGATCTGTAATCTTAGATGGACATCTGAGAGAGAGAGAGAGAGAGAGAGAGAGAGAGAGAGAGAGAGAGAGAGAGAGAGAGAGAGAGAGAGAGAGAGAGAGAGAGAGAGAGAGAAGAGACGCTTTGACGCTTTGACCAATTTATTGTCATTGCCCAAAGAGGCCTATTGACAAGGGGGGTTATACACGACTTTCTTTTGTAAATACAAATAAATACAAGAAAAATCACATGATGCATTTAACGTAACGAAAACCAAAAAACCAAAAATGAGCTCTTAGAACGGATACGACTTTAAGCTGTGACGTAAACTCAGTTTCAAAATGAACACAAAGTAATAACAAGATGAACAATAAGAACCAATAAGCAATAACTAAAATAATGAAAAGAACATCTAGAATGCTATATTAGACCATCCATTGACATTGTATGTGAAATTTTCAAAAAATATCTTTGCTGGAGACTACACGTAATTATAAATGTTTCTTTATGTGTTTTCACAAAATGCGGAGTTTACATAATATAAATGTTACTTTAGTTTAGTCACAAATGTTAAGCTAATTGGAACTTAGCTGTAATTGTCTTAATTTCAGTGCTTCAGCAATAAACTTTGCAACCGATTTGATCACAATATCATCATCGGACGATAAGATAGAAAAAATATCTTGCCTTCGGAAAGCTTCTAGATTGAGAACACCACAGTTTTCACGTATGGAAACATATGATTGACAATGAAACAGGAAATGCACTTCATCATCAAGAATATGACCACACATAGGGCATGGGAACTGTGTGGACGTCTCAGGTTGAAACCATCTTTTGTTTGCATTGAAGCCGAGTGCTCTTAGTCGAAATCTTGCATAAATTAGTCGATGCCATTTGTCAGTGACTATTCGAAGATATTTTTCAGCTTGAAAAGCACACTTAAACGAAAAAAACCAGCAGTATTTATCTTTACTTTCCATGTCCGAGTGCCAATTTTGTTTAAATGAACAAATGAGTCTGTCTTTCAATTCAGAAATAAACCCATGCTCGCTACCTACTTCCTGAGACAACCACACGATTCCAAAACCATGTTCTGATAAAAACTTTTTAACTTGATATGCCCATTCTTCTACCCAGCTCCATTTGTAATAACCATCATGTCATAAGACTGCTACATAAACGTGACCCTAGGAAGTTTCAGTAGTTTTAGCCAGTATTTAATACACTTAACAGACGTTCTGAAGTTTAAAGGATATCTTCCCGTTTCTCCATATAGTACAGTATTTGACGAATGGATGGGACATTTAAGAAACGTTTGATAGCATATGTATGTATTTTTTCCATTTGTGGATTAACAGTAAGTCCCCATATTTCAGATGCATATGTAAGTAAAGTTCTATTTGAACATCAAACAATTTCCAAAATAAAGAACAATCTACTGAATTCAGCTTTCGTAACGTTTTTAAGATTTCGATTACACCTTTTTTCCCTTTCCTGCAACATTCACGCCATGCAACATTCAAACTTAGCTTCGTTGAAATGTCATCCCTAGGTACTTATAAGAATTCACGACTTTCACTTCAGCATTTCCATAAAACCATTTTTCACGCACTGATAAATGTCCACACCATCTAAAAATCATGATGTTCGTTTTTTTTCCATATTGACTGATAAATCTAGGCGATCTGCCTCTTCCTTTAATATATCTAGCTGGTTTTGTAAACCTAGTACCGTGTCAGACAAGAGAATCATATCATCGGCAAATAGTAGTAAAAATACCTCCATTGCTCCTGAGATAAACTGAATACCATGTTTTCCTTTTTTGTTAATTCAACGGCTAATTCGTTTACAAAAAAAGAAAATAATTGTGGACTTAATATACAGCCCTGCTTCACTCCTTTTGGACATTCGAAATATTCCGAATAATCATATCCTGCGCGTACACATGCTAATACTGATTTATATACACTCCTTAGTGCCATATATAATTTACCGTTTATTCCATTTTTACGCAGAACAGTCCATAAGATATTACGATTAACAGAATCGAACGCCTTACGAAAATCGACAAATGCAACAAATAGTTTTTTATTTGATTGCAAGTATTTTTGAACAATAGTATAGGTGAATATATGATCAGTAGTACTATAATTTGCTCGAAAACCTGCTTGTTCTTCAAGCAGTTTTTTCATTCTCTTCAGCCCATCTAGTTAACCTTTTATTCAAAATATAAGTATATATTTTGCTGACGATGCTAGTGAGGGCTACTCCACGATAATTGTCTGTTTTAGTGCTGTCGCCTTTTTTGTAAATAGGAATAATTATAGACTTGGCCCACTCCAAAGGGAAAGCACCTCTTCAAAAACATCGTTGAAGAGTTGAGTTAGGAAGGAAATAACAATTGAAGTTGGCGTTTTTTAGCATTTTCGCCTATTATTTTGTCTGGACCAGCACTTTTTCCTTGTTTTTAAATGCTGGATACCGGCAATAACTTCATTTTCTTTGATAGGATCATTAAACAATGGTTCGAAATCATCATCTTCTCCGTTACATATATATCCATCTGTGTTACACATCATCCGAGCTGTTAAAAACGTGTAAGAAGTGATCATACCATTCTTGAATAGATATGTTATTATATACAAGAGCCTTTCGATTCACAGACCTAATTATAGACCAAAATGTTTTGGCGTCGTTAAGAGAATTTTCAGTATTATCCAATATATTCAGTTCAAATTCCTGTTCTTTAGTTTTTCCCTTTAAATTTTACATATTCTTTTCGCGCTGTAGTGTATAACTCCCTTTTCTCTAACTTATCATGATTTGTCTGACATCGCTGAAATCTTTTTAGTAACCTCTTTACTTCTTGCTTCTTTGTTGCATTCAGTATCAAACCAGTCATTACATTTCCTTTTCCCTCCACCAACTTTTCGGACCATGCATGCAGCTGCCCCACATAAGCATTTACAAAATATTCTACACTTTCATTTATATCAGTCGGCAATGAGTTAAAAGCTTTCTGTATACTTTCGAGAAATTCAACAGTGTTCAGCTCATTTTTGTATGTCTCAGCATTACTGTCAGACCATAGGATTTTCTCTTCACCTCTTTGCTCTATATCCTGTGTTTCAGTACAATCATAGGCATCTTTCCGTTCTGTTTCAACTGGAAGATGCCACAATCAACACAGTCTCCAATGCAAAAATCGAAACTTGATAACATATGACACGGAACAAGAAAATAATCGATAACACTGCAACCGTTAGGAGATACAAAAGTATAGTTACCCTCTTTATCTCCCTCACAGCCGCCATTCAAAATAACCATATCAAACATAAAACATAAATCTAATAATGATTTACCAAAACTGTTAATATATACCATCCTTCGAGAAACGCCCACAAACTTCGTCATCCGTACTATCAAATTCTAGATCTCTAATAATATTTGTCATTTCTTCATGGTCAGCTTGTTCATGACCTGTCCTCGCATTTAAGTCTCCCTTAATTATAAGATACATGTGTCCTTTTCGAAGTATTGTACAAGTGTTTCCTCTAATAATAATATACCATTTTTAACCATCTTTTCATCATAAACAGGGCTTCCTTCCGGAGCAACATAGCAAGCTAGCAAAATAACATCTTTATCTAAGTTAAATAAACTCTTATTTATTCTTATAGCTATTGTGTTATTACAATCTAGCATAATTTCTTCTACATATTTATCTAAACCCTACGCACTAACAATAACACTCCTCCAGAATTCCTGCCATGGTGAGAGTTTTTTCGCAGGAGCACACAACTTGATATAATCCAAAAATATATAGCTGTAATCAAATGTGGAATCAAGAAAAGTCTCTGTGAGACATATAAAAATCAAATCTATTTACATAGTGTATAAAGGAAACATCTTTCAGTTTATTGTGCAAATTTTCAACATTATAATTTAAAAACGTTAAACGACCTTGGATTGTCAAGCCTGTCCTATGTCTTCTTGATACTGCTGTAACGCAGTCTCCTGTCGCTGCTGTCACCAGTCTGCCGTTTGCTGCGAGCAGAGGATGGTACAGGTGACTTGCCTGGCGAGTCGGGCAGAAGGGACCTCCTTCCCCGTTTTGCCGGTCTGGAGGGGGGCCGTCACGTGTTGCCCTGTTGCTGGTATTGGTGAGAGACTGAGGTGAACGCCGCGTGCTGTCACTGCAGAGAGAGAGAGAGAGAGAGAGAGAGAGAGAGAGAGAGAGAGAGAGAGAGAGAGAGAGAGAGAGAGAGAGAGAGAGAGAGAGAGAAGAGAGAGAGAGAGAGAGAGAGACAAATGACAAATGACAAATGACAAATTCTTTTATTTCGAGGATAATGAATAACACCAGTCTTTTTTACATCCAGTCCCCGCCCTTAGGATACTCTAAAACAAAAACCCCAATACTTAACACAGAGAGGAGAGAGAGAAGAGGAGAGAGAGAGAGAGGAAGAGAGAGAGAAGAGAAGAAGAGAAGGAGAGAGAAGAGAAGAGAAATACAATAACAGGAAAAATTTCTTGTTCTCTCCTCCTCTCCTCTCTCTCCTCTCTCTCTCTCTCTCTCTCCTCTCTCCTCCTCATCTCCCCCTCTCCTCAGTTTCCATCTAAGGTTACAGATCGTTTTTCTACTCATCACATTTAACAAAGCTTACACAAAATTTGTTGTTGTTGATCTTAAAACTTAATGGACATCTAGGAGAAGAACGAGAGAAGAGAAGGAGAGCAAAAAAAAAATAAAAATAATAATAATAAGTAAGGTATTTATATACGCTGAATCTTGTAAAGCAAAAAATCAAAGCCTCAGAGTTTTTTAAAAAATTTTTAAAATATCGTGTGTATGCGGTTTTTTTAAATGTTACACGTTCCCCCCGGGCCAAAAGGGCCTCTTTTTTCGAACAGGGGAACAGTTTTAAAGTGTGCGCAAGAGTTCTGAAATGCGTTCGCACACGGGGCCCGGGTTTATTCTCATCCGAAGGTTGGAAAAACTGAAAAATAAAGCTGGAAAACTTCCTATTTAAAAGGCGGGTCCCATTTTAAAATTTCCCAAACTGATGAAGGATTTGCTCTTGTACTCTACCGCAAAGTATCTAGAAACGTCCCCCCCCCCTCCCACCGCTCCTTCTCTCTCTCTCTCTCTCTCCCCTCCCCCAAATTTCCTCCCCCCTCTCCCCTCTTTCTCTCCCCCCCCCTCCCTCCTCTCTCTCCCCCCCTCCTCTCCTCTCCCCCTCCCCCCCCCCCTTCCTGCACAGATTTTGGGGGGGGGGGGGGATTTTGCTGGGAAAATCCCCTTTACGTTTGATAGCCTTGAAGGGCTTGGGGTCAAGGTGTGTGTGTGTGTGTTTTTGGTGTTTGTGTTGTGTGTGTGTGTGTGGTGTGTGTGTGTGTGTGTGTGTGTGTTGTGTGTGTGTGGGGGGAAATTTGTGTATGTTTTTTTTTATTATGGTGTTTTATGTGTGTGTGTTGTTGTGTTGTGTGTGTGTGGGTGTGTGTTGTGTTTTTGTGTGTGTGTGTTGTGTGTGTTGGTGTTTTGAATATTTTGGGGGCAAGCGCTTTGATTTGTCTGTCAAGATACAGCGCTATATAAATTCCATTTATTAAAAAAGAGATATTATACAAATAAAATTTTTATATATTTTTGTATAGTATGTAGTATGTATGTATTTATGTGTTGTGTGTATTGCGTGTGCGCGCGTGTTTGCGTGCGGTGGTGTTTGTGTGTTTGTGTGGTGTGTGTGTGGTGTTGGGGGTTTTGGGTGTGTTTTGGGGTGTGTGTGTGTGTGTTACAGGGTACACAGCCAAAAATTCAAATTTCAAAACAAAACAGGCCCCTTGTTTTCCGAGGGATCACCACTCATGCAGCGTTTTTATCTTTTCACAAACCAAAAGCTTCCATTTTTTGTTTCCCAGGTTTTTTGCAGCCAAACCCAATACACAGCGGATTTTTGAAAAGAAGGAGAATGGAGGGAGAGGGGGAAGGGGGGGGGGGGGGGAAAGGGGTGGGATGGGTTGGGGGGGGGAGGGGTGAAACTGCAGTAGTTGTTTGGGATTTTTAATTTTTTCTGTTAAAAAAGTCCACATGGGAAACGTTGTAGAAAGCTGAAAAGTCAACGAACTGGCTAACTTATGATCGTGTCCCGAGAAATTTTCCACTTTCGGTTTTGTTTTTTTCTGTTTTTGTTTGTATTTTTTTTTTTTGTTGTTTGGATTGGTTTTTTTTTTTGTGATTGGGTTTTTTTTGTGATTTGGTTTTAATGTTTTGGGTTTTTTTGTTTTTGATTGGGTTTGTTTGTGATTGGTTTGTTGTTTTGGTTTTTTGTTTTTGATTGGGTTTGGGTTTGTTTGTGATTGGTTTTGGTTTGTTTTGATTGGTTGGGTTTTTGGGGTTTGTTGTGATGGTTTTTGATTTGGTTTGTTTGTGTTGGTTTTTTTGTGATTGGTTTTTTTGTTTTTGATTGGTTTTTTTTGTTTGCTATTGGTTTTTTGTGATTTGGTTTTTTTGTGATTTGGTTTTTTTTGATTGGTTTTTGGGTTGGTTTGTTTGTTGGTTGGTTTGTTTGGATTGTTTGTTTTGATTGGGTTTTTTTGAATGGTTTGTTTGGTTTGGTTTATTTGTTTGGATTGGTTTGCTTGTTTGTACTCGTTTGTTGTTTGTGCTTATTTTTGTTTTTGTTGGTTTGTTTTTTTGTTGGTTATTTTTTTGTGTTTGGTTTGTTTGTGATTGGTTTGTTTGTTTTTGATTGGTGGTTTGTTTGTGATTGGTTTGTTTGTGATTGGTTGTTTGTTTGTGATTGGTTTGTTTGTGATTGGTTTGCTTGTTTGGATTGGTTGATTTGTTTGTGATTGGTTTGTTTGTTGTGATTGGTTTGCTTGTTTGTGATTGGTTTGTTTGTTTGTGATTGGTTTGTTTGTTTGTGATTGGTGTGTTTCTTTGTGATTGGTTTTGTTTGTTGTGATTAGTGTTTGTTTGTGATTGGTTTGGTTTGTTTGTGATTGGTTTGTTTGTGATTGGTTTGTTTGTTTGCTATTGGTTTGTTTGTGATTGTTGTTTGTGATTGGTTTGTTTGTGATTGGTTTGTTGGTTTGGATTCGTTTGTTTGTTTGTGATTCGTTTGTTTGTGATTGGTTGGTTTGTTTTGTGATTGGTTTGTTTGTTTGTGATTGGTTTGTATGTTTGTGATTGATTTGTTTGTTTGTGATTGTTGGTTGTTTGTGAATGTTTGGTTTTTTGTGATTGGTTTGTTTGCTTGTGATTGGCTGGTTTGTTTATGATTGTTTGTTTGTCTGTATTGGTTGTTGGTTTGTGATTGGGTTTTTTTGTTTGTGATTGGTTTGTTTTTTTTGCTATTGGTTTGTTTGTGATTGGTTTGTTTTGTGATTGGTTTGTTTGTTTTGGGGTTGGTTTGTTTGGTTGGTTTTTTTGGTTTGGTTTGGATTGTTTGTATTGGGTTTGGTTGTGATTGTTTTTGTGATTGGTTTGTGATTGGTTTGTTTGTGGTTGGTTTGTTTGTGTTTGGGTTTGTTTTTTGTATTGGTTTTTTTGTTTGTGTTTGGGTTTGTTTGTTTGTGATTGGTTTTTTTTGCGATTGGTTTGTTTGGATTGGGTTTGTTTGTGATTGGTTTGTTTGTGGTTGGTTTGTTTGTGATTGGTTTGTTTGTGATTGGTTTGTTTGTTTGCTATTGGTTGTTTGTGATTGGTTTGTTTTGATTGGTTTTTTTTGTGATTGGTTTGCTTGTTTGTGATTCGTTTGTTTGTTTGTGATCGTTTGTTTGTGATTGGTTGGTTTGTTTGTGATTGGTTTTGTTTGTTGTGATTGGTTTGTTTGTAATTTGGTGTTTTGGGGTGGTTGTTTGTGATTGGTTGTTGTGAATAGTTTGTTTGTTTGTGATTGGTTGGTTTGTGATTGGTTGGTTTTGTTTGAGTTTGGTTAGTTTGTTTGTGATTGGTTGGTTTTGTTTGAGATTGGTTAGTTTGTTTGTGATTGGTTGTTTGTTTGTGGTTGTTTGTTTGTTTGGGGGGGGTTTGGGGTTTTTTTGTGATTGGTTGGTTTGTTTTTTTTGTTTGTTTGTTTTTGGGTATGTTTGTTTGTTTGTTTGTTCGTTTGTTTGTGATTGGGTTGTTTGTGATTGGGTTTGTTTGTGATTGGTTGATTTGTTTGTGATTGGTTTGTTTGTGATTGGTTTGTTTGTGATTGGTTTGTTTGTAATTGGTTGTGTTGTGATTGGTTTTGTTTGTGGTTGGTTTGTTTGTGATTGGGTTTTTGTTATTGGTTTGTTTGTGATGATTTGTTTGTCTGTGATAGTTTTTGTTTTGTTTTTTGTTGGCTTTGTTTGTTGGTTTTTGCTTTTTTGTGTGCTTTTTTTTACTTGTTTGTTAAGGACGGATAGCTCAGTGGTCAGAGCACTCCCTCTAACCCCACTAATGTTAAGCAGCGTCGAGCGTGGTTACCACTTGAATGGGTGACCGTTTGCACGCCTTGGCTTCAGTACAGTCCCCCCACCCCACCCCCCACCCCTTCCCACCACCCCCCCCCCCCCCCAGTTCACCCAGCTGTAAATGGGTACCTGCCCTCTTTAGGGTCAGGGGAGGTAAAGCAGCGAGGGAGAGGAGATGGCACCACCCTCAATATGCTGGCCTTGGAGAACTGAGGTCTCTGACGCCTCGCTCCCCTACGACCACATAGTTATGGAACACCTTTACCTTTTACTTTTCCTGTTTGTCAGAGCTACTTAAAGAACATTGTTTGCTAGAATGTTCTTCTTCATGTGAACCGTTTTTTATTTTTTCTTGTCAAAAAAACTTGTTTTGTGCCATAAGGACCAAAAATTTATATTTATTTTCTCTATCTAAACTATAAAATGTTTTCACCTACTACTCACCATTGATGAATTTCACACCCTGTGACCATCATTCCTTTGGTTGTTATTTGTTGTTTGTTTGGTTGTTTGTTTACTTGGTTAGTTTGTTGTTTGGTTGCTTGGTTTTCTCCTGCTTGCTTGCTTGCTTGCTTGCTTGGCTGGCTGGTTGTTTGTTTGCTGTCGACGCAGTCTACTAGTCATACACCATAAACGAAAGCTGTTACACGGTTGATTGAGCGACCGGAAGTCGCCGACACATGGGGGCCGCCATGTTTATGAAAAGAGCGGAGGTGGAGGTGAAGGTTGAAGGTTGAAGGCTACATCGCAGGCAGTGGAGATGTGACCCCCCACCACCGCCATAAATAGGTGTCAGCTCGATCAATAAAACCGTTACATGGAAGATTAGTGTCGACAGTGGCTTGACCAAGGTCCAGGTTTAGGATTCGGTTTAAAATCCTCCTGACCTAACCCTGGGATTTTTTGTTTGTTTGTTTATTGTTTGTTTTACTGAGGGCGACGCCATCTTGGCTTGGCGTCTTCAGCTTCCTGCCTTGCCATGGTTAGCGGTTTCTTTATTCTGCCACCCTCAGAAATAACAGATTTGGATTGGGTTGGATCGGCTCGGATCGGATTGGATTGGATTTGATCGGATTGGATTGGGTTGGGTTGGATTGGGTTTGGTTTGGTTTGACTTGGTATGAATTGGTTTTAGTTTGGTTTGGTTTGGTTGATTTCGTTTGGTTGGTTGATTTCGTTTTGGTTTGGTTTGGTTCGGTAAAATTTGGGGGGGGGGGGGGGGCGGGGGGGGGTTGTTTTGTTTTTATTCTTATATATCGAGGATAAGATATATAGATAGAATTTTTATTTTATTCTTTTATATCGAGGGTAATGGAATAAACACTTTGGTGCTTTTTTAAAATCCATCCCCGTGTGTAAAGTGGTTTTTTTAAATTCTGTCATCTGTTTTCCCCCCGCACACGATGGCCTACTCTAACGACAAGCGGAACAGGATTTTAACGTGTGCGCAAGATGTTCTGCGTGCGTTCGCACACGGGCTTCGGTTTATAGTTTCATCCGAAGGACTTTTGGGGAGAGTAAGTCTGCACTGATGTAAACTCCAGGAAAAGATCTCCTTGAACGGTAATCAAACCCGGTCGTCAGATTGTGACGCAATGTTCTAACGACTAGTTATCCAATTTGGTTTGTTTTGATTTGATTTGGTTTGATTTGGTTTCATTTTATTTAGTTTGTTTTGGTTTGGTTTGGTTTAGTTTGGTTTGGTTTGTTTGGTTTTGTTTGGTTTGATTTGGTTTGGTTTGTTTGGTTTGATTTGTTTGATTTGGTTTGATATGCATTGATTTGATTTGATTTTTTTATTTTTGTTGATTTTATTTGGTTTGATTTGGTTTTTTGATTTGACTTGATTTGGTTTGAATTGATTTGGTTTGGTTTGATATGCTTTGATTTGATTGATTTTGTTTAATTTGATTTGGTTTGATTTTATTTTATTTTGTTTGATTTGATTTGATTTGATTTTGTTTGATTTGACTGGGTCGGGTTTGATTTCGTTTGATTTGGTTTGATTTGATTGGGTTTGATTTCATTTGGTTTAGTTTGGTTTGATTTGATTTGCTTGGTTTGGGCTTTACAACTTGACTTTGACTGTTCTTGGGTGTTGAATCACTTTTCTTTTTCCTCTCAAGTTTAAGAGTACAGACAGTAAAAACTTCAGGGTGTGGGTGGGGTTTTTTATTGTTTCTTTTCTCATGACCTTTCCGTTCCATCTTCTCGTCCACTCTTTTCTAAATCAGTCATAATATTCCTATTCTCTTCAATCCCATGGGTCCATGAAGTCGTGGGTTCAAATCTCGTCTGTCTCTGGTGAATCAAGGGTGGAGATTTTTTTTTTACGATCTTCCAGGTCATTTTCAAGTGCAGACCTGCCAGTGCCTTTATTCCCTTCATGTATACACATGCAGAAGATCAAAATATGCACGTTAAAGATGCCGCAAACTCATGTTAGCGTTCGGTGGGTTACGGAATCACTAATATGCCCAGCATGCATCCCCGAAGTCGGAAGGTGGTACCTTCACAGTGGGAAAAAATCGGTAATAATCGCAAAAATCTCACCATTGATAAACCTCGGAGCAGTAACTCTGAACGGGAAAAAAAAATTATATTCTGGGAAAAAAAACTAGGCTTTAAAATCTTCCCCTCAATTCCACCCCTAAAACACCCCCCATCCCACACACACACACACACACACCACACACACACACACCACACACACACACAGGTAAAAGATGGCACTGTACTAAGGCTATGACTGCCGTCTTCCTGCGAGAGGAACAGCAATGTGTCAAAGTCAAAGTCAAAGTCAAAGTTTTATTTTCAGACGGTACATTGACTAAGCAGTGCATTTACTTTTTTTCATCAAGCCATCTATGTGTGTGTGTGTGTGTGCTTGGCGTTGTGTGTGTGTGTGTTTTGTGTGTTTTGTGTGTGTATGTGTGTGATTGTGTGGTGTGTGTGTGTGCGTGAGTGTGTTTTGTGTGTTGCTTGTGTGTTTGTGTGTGTGTCCGTGTGTGGTGTGTGTGTGTGTGTGTGTGTGTGGGTGTGTGTGTGTGTGGTTGCGTGTGCGTGTGGCGTGCGCGTGGTGTGTGTGTGTGTCCGCGTGTGTGTGTGTGTGTGTGTATGTGTGTGTGTGCATGCGTGTGTGTGTGTGTGTGTGTGGTGTGTGTGTGTGTGGTGTGTGTGTGTTGTGGTGTGTCCGTGTGTGTAGTGTGTGTGTGTGTGTGTGTGTGTGTGTGTGTGTGTGTGTGTGTGTGTGTGTGTGTGTGTGTATGTGTGTGTATGTGTGCGTGTGTGTGTGTGTGGTATGTGTGTGTGTGTTTCGTGTGTGGTGTGTGTGGTGTGTGTGTGTGTGTGTGTGTGTGTGTGTGGTGTGTGTGTGTGTGTGTGTGTGTGCGTTGTGTGTATGTGTGTGTGTGTGTGTATGTGTGTGGGCTGTGGAAGTGCTTGTGTGTGTGTTTGTGTGCGTGGGGGTGGGATGGTGCTGTGTGGGGGGTGGAGGTGCGTGCCTGCGTGTGTTTGTGTGTGTTGTGCGTGGTGTGTGTGTTTGTGTGGTGTGTGTGTGTGTGTATGTATGTGTGTATGTGTGTGTGTGTAGTGTGTGGGCTGGGGAGTGCGTGTGTGTGCGTGTGGGGGGGAGGGGATGGTCGTGTGTGTCGGGGTGGGTGTGCGTGCGTGCGTGTGTGTGTGTGTGTGTGTGTGTGTGTGTGTATGTTGTGTGTGCGCGTAGGGGCTGCGTTGTGGGTGTGTGCATGTGCGTGTGTATGTGTGAGAGAGAGAGAGAGAGAATGCCACTACGATAAAACCTATAGTGAATACTTATCTATTTATCTTTTATTTCGAGGATAATGAAATAGCGCTCATGTACTTTTCTTTCCTCTAGCCCACGTGTGTATGCAGCTTTGTCCATTTTATCATCCGTTCCCACCAGCAATAGCAATAGCCTACTCTTCAAAAAAAAAAAGGAACGGGTTTTAACGAATGCGCAAGATGTTCTGCGTGCGTTCGGACACGGGACCTCGTTTATAGCCTCATCCGAAGGACTTTACAGTCGTTTAGCAACTTTGCAGGATGAAGGGGCTGTGTTATTTATGACCCTCATAACTCGCTCACTGACCCCCTCCCCCCCCCAACCCACCCACCCCAACCCCCCTTCCCTCCCTAAGTAAAGTATCGATATTTTGCTTTGGTAGTATTGATCAAATCTGAATTAGATCAAGGCCAGCACTATCTGTTGATGTTATGTTGATGTCTTTCGATGAGACTATAAACCGAGGTCCCGTGTTTGAACGCACGCAGAACATCTTGCCACATGTTAAAGCTCGTTGCGCTTTTCGGAAGAGTAGCCATTGTGCGCCGGTGGGAACGGATGACAAAATTTGCAAAAACTGCATACATGCGGGGACTGGATTTAAAAAAGCACATGAGTGCTTATTCCATTATCCTCCAAATAAAAGAATAAAATAAAATAA
>CM054161.1:34803498-34805998 GCA_028751875.1 Rapana venosa
TCACCTCAAATCAGCTCACTCCACTCTCTCTCGGAACTCTTTCTACTCTCTCTCTCTCTCTCACTCACTCTCCTCATCTCTCTCCCTCTCGCGATACTCGCTCACTCTCCTCTGTCTCCGTCATCCTCTCCTCCTCGCTCTCGTGGAACCTCTATCTCTCTGAAACTCATCTTTCCCCCTCCTCTCTCCCTCTCATTCTCTCTCTCTCTCTCTGGAACTCTCTATCTCTCCTGAAACCTCTCTCTCTCATCTCTGGAACTCTCTCTCTCTCCACACTCGTTCGATCTCTCTCGCAGTCTCTCTCCTCAACTCATCTTCGTCCAATACTCAAACTCTTCTCTCTCTCTCTCCCTCTCTCTCATCTCCACTCTCTCCTCTTTCCTGGAACTCTCCTCTCTCTCTCTCTCTCTCTCCTCTCTCCCCCCTCTCACCCTCTCCTCTCTCTCTCTCTCTCTCCCTCACTCTTCTCTCCTTTCTCTCTTTCTGCAAGAATTCAGCAATCTTTTTCAGCTTTGTGAATTTGTTTTGTCGCATGGTAAAGTCACCGACATTCAGAATGAAAATGATGCAAGGGATTGGAATGTGTTTTCTTTTAACACATGACGAGTAGGATGTTAACACACATTGAAAGTAGTATTTCGGTGAAGAAGTGTGTGTTGTGTGTGTGTGTTGTTGTGTGTGTGTGTGTGTGGGGTGTGTGTGTGTGTACAGGTGTGTGTGTAGTGTGTGAGTGTGTTGTGGTGTTCTGTGTCTGGGTGTGTGTGTGTTGAGTGAATCTTACACTTCTTAGTGTAGATGATTTCTTAAAAAACTTATGACATACTTCTTGAAGAACCACTTTTTTCCCTTATACTGAGTCATCATCTGCTGACGTCATGATGACACTTAAGATGGAAAGTCAGACGAAAGTCACATTTTTAATTTTCATTTTATATTCTTTTTATCGAGGATAATGAATAAGCACGTTAATGTTCTTTTTTAAACATCTTAGTCCCCCGTGTGTATGCGGTTTTGTAAATTCCCCTGTCATCTGTTCCCACAGGCACAACAATTGCCTACTCTTAGGAACGTAGCAAGATTCAGCGCTATATAAATTCCGCACATTATTATTATTATTAAAAGCGGAACAGATTTAACGTGTGCAACAAGAATGTTCTGCGTGCGTTCGCAACACAGGGCCTTCAGTTATAATAGTCTCATCCGAAGCGAAATTTAAGAGAGAGTGGAGTCTGCACTGATGTTAGTTAACTCCAGGAGAAAATATCTCCCCCTTGAACGGGAATCAACAGGGTCGTCAGATTGCGACGCAATGTTCTTAACACTAGCTTATCCCGTCCCCCATGACTGGTCCTTACTGAGCTTAGCTTGAGGCACTGGGGAGGGTGGAGGGGGGAAGGGAGGGAGGGGGTAGTTTAAAAAGCAGACCCCCGTTATCCTGGGGATTTTCTCTGACCGCTCCCTCAAAAAATCTTCAGAATTAGCCTGTAAGAACCGAGTGTCCCGTAAACGAACGCATTCAGTAAGAAAGGTTGTCAGGATGGTTAAGACGTTTGCGCCTGCCCAACAAGTTACCGTGAGGTTCAGTGTTCCGATTCCCAGCCATCGCCTCTTTCTTCCCAGTTTGACCCCCAAAAAAATCCAACTGAATGTCAAAGTCTCTCGGATGAGACTATAAACCTAGGTAGGTCCGAGTTCGAACGCATGCAGAACATCATGCGTACACTATAAATCCTTGTTCCGCTTTTTCGGAAGAGTAGGTCATTGTTGTTGCCAGTGGAACAGATGAAAAAATTACAAAACCGCATACAACACAGGGACTGGATGAAAAAAAATCACATGAGTGCTTATCTTATTCCTCGGTATAAAAAGAATAACAAACTAACTAAAATAAATAATAAATAAATTCAGAACAATCTTGGGCACACACGTAAAGCATGTTTTGTGGTTTTGAAATAGTAGACGTCATTGTATTCTGTAGGACTCATGACAAAAATCTAAAAACGAAAAACGCATGGACACTTGTGTCGAGTTAAAACATCAATCCTGAAGGTCGGAATTCGGCTTACCTCAATGGTGGACAAATTTTTGTCTGCATACAGCAAGAATCTCTCCAAAACTTTGGAATTCACTCTCTTGATTTCATCTCATTTTCTGTCCCTGGCCCCAAACAACCAACTCTTCCCCATCGACCCTGCGAGTGAACAACCCTGTGTGTGTGTGTGTGTGTGTGGTGTGTGTTGTGGGTGTGTGGTGTGTGTGTGTGTGTGTCGTGTGTGTGGTGTGTTGTGGTGTGTGTGTTGTGTGTGTGTGAGTGAGTTTAGTTGTGTTGTGGTGTGTGTTTGTGTGTGTGTTTGTTTGTATTGTGTGTGTGTGGTGTGTGGTGTGTGTGTGTGTGTGCTGTGTGTGTGTGTGAGTGTGTGTGTGTGTGAGTGTGAGTGTGTGGTGAGTGTGTGTGTGTATGTGTGTGTTTTTGTGTGTGTGTGTGATTATGTGTTGTGTG
>CM054161.1:34810998-34815487 GCA_028751875.1 Rapana venosa
TAGTAGGGGTTTTTTTCATAAGATGCATGGCTCATGAACAAAACATCCAAACAAATGCATTGCCTATTTAGTGTACCATCTGGAAATGGAATGTTCACTTTCACACACACACACACACACACACACACACACACAACACACCTACACACACACCTACACACACACCTACACGCACACCTACACGCACACTCACATACACACGCACATACACACACACACCTACACACACACATACACACCTACACACACCCTTACACACACACACACCTACACACACACACACCCCTACACCTACACACACATACACACACACACACAACACACACACACACACACACACACACACACACACACACACACAATATATACGAGTCGTGCATATAATACGCACTTAACACACGTGCAAGCGCAAGCACACATCATTGTACACCGTCACCTACCACCTACCACACCCCACCCACCCCCCGTGCCACCCAACACCCACACCCCCACCCCCATCCCCTCCAACCCTCCCACCCACCCACCTACCCACCTACCCATTCTTCAATAAAAATATTTTTTTATTATTATTATTAGACTGATAGAAAAAGAGAGAAAGGAATTCAGTCAAAGTCTGCTGTTCAAAAAGGCATTAACTAGCGCCTTCTTTTTTCACACTGAGACACGTACCACAATACCGAAGACCACTCCTTATGCTCACCAAAAGAAATACTGGGATTTTTCTTTCTTTTTTTTTAAATAACCCCCCTCCCCCCCCCTACCCTCACTGCCCTTACCCCTTCCCCCTCTCTCCATTCCTCTCTCTCTCCTCCCTCTTTCCTTCTGCCATACCATCCCCCCCACCTACTCATGATGATTAAACACAAATTTGCAGACCTCTCAAAACACACACACGCGCAACACACACACACACACACACACACAACACACACACACACACACACATACACACACACACACACACACACACACACACACACACACACACACACACACACACACACACACACACACACACACACACAACACTGATCGTCTGTTACGTGTAAAACAGACGAAACTGCACAGAGCTTACTTCGCAAAGCAAGTACAGACAAGTCTGTCACGTTTTATTATTTTTTTTAAAAGAAAAATTTCAAACGAGGTAGGTTCCCCCCCCCTCCCCTCTCCCCTCCACCTCCCCCCACCCCTCCCTTCTTCTTTTCTGTTTTCTTGTCAGTCCCTTGTAACGGTTAACACCCACTTTAGTTGTTAAGTCGACGAAAATAACCATCCGTGATGACTGTATTTGGGTAGGGGAGGGGGTTGTGGGGGGGGGGGGGGGGATGCTTTGGCTAATAGTACCTGTTACCGCCTCGAGCATAATTATGTGAAGAAGGGTGCAAAGAAAATATTATTTCAGTTTGAAGGGAGAACGGGGGAGTGGAACTCAGAAAGTCTTTAGGATATAGATGCAATGGGTTGTCCACTCTAGCTACAGTTCTTGTTCCCTTTTGTGGCTGTGTCACGAGAAAACGTACAGTTTTGTGTCACACACAAAAATACAGATTTGTGTCACAAAGTATGCGTTGTAATATTGGTCATGTACAGTTGTGTCACGAAAGTATATATTGCAATATGCATTATATGCAGTTGTGTGGCAAAAGTATACATTGTAATATGCATTATATACAGTTGCGTGACGAAAGTATACATTGTAATATTCATCATATGCATTTGTGTCACAAAGTACGAATTTGTGTCACAAAATATACATTGTAACATTTATCATATACAGTTGTGTCACAAAGTATGAATATGTGTTACAAAGTATACATTGTAATATTTCATCATACATATAGTAGTGTCACAAAGTATGAATATGTGTTACAAAGTAAAGGAAAGGTAAAGGAGTCCCATAACCTATAAGGTCGTAGGGGAGCGAGGCGTCAGAGACCTCACTTCTCTAGGGCCAGCATATTGAGGGCGGCGCCCATCTCCTCTCTCCCTCGCTGCTTTACCTTCCCTGACCCTAAAGAGGGCAGGTACCCATTTACAGCTGGGTGAACTGGGGGAACTGTACTGAAGCCAAGGCGCGCAAACGGTCACCCATCCAACTGGTAACCACGCTCGGCGCTGCTTAACTTGGCTGGGGGAAAGCGAGTGCTCCGACCACTGAGCTATCCCGTCCCGTTACAAAGTATACATTGTAATATTCATCATATACATTTGTGTCACAAAGTATGAATATGTGACACAAAGTATACATTGTAACATTCATCATATACAGTTGTGTCACAAAGTATGAATATGTGACACAAAGTATACATTGTAACATTCATCATATACAGTTGTGTCACAAAGTATGAATATGTGTCACAAAGTATACATTGTAACATTGATTATATACAGTTGTGTCACAAGGTGTACATTGTAACATTGATCATTTACAGTTGTGTCACAAGGTGTACATTGTAACATTTATCGTCATTAAACAGTTGTGTCACAAAGTATAAATCTATGTCACAAAGTATACATTATAACAATCAGCATAAAAATAATCGAAACTTCGAATCCCAAAAATAACCGGTTATATACTCCCCACACCTCTTTTGTCTTGACTTTTTTTTAATATAGAGTATTTGGAAATACTATTTCACTTTGAGCAGAGTGTTAAAACTAGCCTTCTCTATTTCAACATGAGAATCAGCATTTTTCATCTTGAAAGTAGTAAGTATGTCAAGTCTAATTGTATATGTGTGTGTGTGTGTATGTATGTATGTAATGTATGTATGTATGTATGTATGTATGTATGTATGTATGTATGTATGTATGTATGTATGTATGTATGTATGTATGTGGAGAAAGAGAGAGAGAGAGAGTGAGGGTGTGTGTGTGTGTGTGTGTGTGTGTTTGTGTGTGTGTGTGTGTGTGTGTGTGTGTGTGTGTGTGTGTGTGTGTGTGTGTGTGTGTGTGTGTGTGTGTGTGTGTGTGTGTGTGTGTGTGTGTGTGCGTCGGTGTGTGTGTGTGTGCGTCGGTGTTTGTGTCTGTGTGTGCCTATGTCTGTGTGTCTGTGTGTATCTGTGTGTCTGTGTCTGTGTTTAAAATGAACAAACAACAATAAACGTTTTGGCCCGATCAAGAAAAGAAAAATGAAAACATTTCGAACATGCTAGGAGACATCAGAGCTGCCATGTCATCATGAAGACTGTGGCCCAGAGCAAAATAAAGGGCAAGAAACGACAAGGAAAACCACAGCTTTCCTACACACAGAGAACACACAAAGCCTGGTGGACAAGAGTTGCCGAAAGATGACACCTACAGAAAGACTGCAGACAGAAAGAATGGAATGGAGACATCTAGCTGACGGGGCAAGCATCAGCAACTAACATCAAAAAAATGTCACGGACAGGCGAACAGGTGAACGTGACACCAGTGGCTAACGAGAATGTCACAACTAAACAAAATGAATCAATGACATACACTTTTTTTTGTTGCCCTGAGTAAAGGTAAAGGTGTTCCAATAACCTATAAGGTCGTAGGGGAGCGAGGCATCAGAGACCTCAACTTCTCAAGAGGCCAGCATAATGAGGGCGGCGACTATCTCCTCTCCCTGGCTGCTTTACCTTCCCTGACCCTAAAAGAGGGCAGGTACCCATTTACAGCTGGGTGAACTAGGAGGAACTGTACTGAAGCCAAGGCGCGTAAACAGTCACCCATCCAAGTGGAAACCACGCTCAACACTGCTTAACCTTTAGCTGGGGAGAGGGAAAGCGAGTCCTCTAGTTGCTCTGAGCGGAGTGTCAAAATTCCCCAGTCAGTGATACTTGAGATACCTGTCACCTTGCAGACAGATCTTCGTTTTTGGTTTGTTGTCGTTGGTTGTTTTTTCGTTCCTCGGCTAGAGCTCTGAGGTTCACTTGCTGGTGCGATTTGTCTGTACCGTGTGACTACCATTGAGGTAGCCGCATTCTGACTTCGGAGATGATGTCGACAAAGCAACTTCAGTGTACATGCGTTGTTGTTGGGGGGTTTTTTGGAAATTGTGTCATCTCTTCCTACTAGCGTCCGCATACATGTATATTCTTTTCTTTTTTTTTAATTCTTTTATATTGAGGATAATGGAATAAGCACGTGTGTGGGGTTTTTTTGGCATCCAGTCCCCCGTGTGTATGCAGTTTTATGTAAATTTTGTCATCCGTTCCCACCGGCACACAATGGCCTACTCTTCCGAAAAGCGGAACGGGTTTGAACGTGTGCGCAACAAGATGTTCTGCGTGCGTTCGCACACGGGACCTCCTCGGTTTATAGTCTCATCCGAAGGACTTTTGGGGAGAGCGGAGTCTGCACTGGTGTTAACTCCAGGGGGAAATATCCCCTTATAGGGTATACTCTTCCTAAAAGGCGGAGCATGCTTTAACGTGAGAGCAAGATGCTCGGCGTGCGTTCCTACTTCGGTTTATAGCCTCATCCGAAGAACTGCCGAGGGGAGTGGAGTCAGCACTGATGT
>CM054161.1:34815987-34830987 GCA_028751875.1 Rapana venosa
CTTGGCTTCAGTACAGTTCCCCCAGTTCACCCAGCTGTACATGGGTACCTGCCCTCTTTAGGGTCAGGGAAGGTAAAGCAGCGAGGGAGAGGAGATGGGCGCCGCCCTCAATATGCTGGCCCTAGAGAAGTAAGGTCTCTGACGCCTCGCTCCCCTACGACCTTATAGGTTATGGGACACCTTTACCTTACCTTTATCTTTAGTTATTATTGTTTCCACACCGGCTCGAGTCCTTGGAAGTCGGAATGTGGCTACCTTCATGGTCCGTCACCGTCACCGATCCCTCAGATTCCGAATCCTTTGGGGGCAGCCTTCGAAGCAGTGTCACCTTCATGGTGGGTTAAAAAACAACAACAACAAAAACAACGGTCATTTACGCTAAAATCTCATCATTGGTAAACCTTGAAGCCTTCAATCCAATCCCATCCAATCCCGTTGTTTATAGTCCCACCAAAGACCACATAAGCCATAATATCAGGACTGTCGCCTCGTCAACTTTTTTAAATTTCAGATTAAAATCGTGTTTAACTTATGAAGGAAAACAACCCCCAAAAAAGAATAATAGTAAATAAAAAAATAAATAAAAAAGCAAACCAAAAAAACAAAAGAAAACCAAAAAAGCCAAAAGCAACCCCAAAAAATAAAAAGCAAACAAACAAAAATAAAAGCAAACTAAAAAAAACAAAACCAACTAAAGGCCGGCTTGCAACTTGTCCTTGTTTTGAATTTAGCTTTGCTGTGCTTTTCTTTCACAAAGTACCAGCCTTAAATCCCCCCTCCTCCTCCTCCCCTCCCCCTTTACCCCTCCCCCTTCCCCTTCCCCCTCCCCCTCATCCCCCCCCCCCCCCCCCACTCCACTCTGGAGATGTGTCAGTATAATAAAAGCATCCCCCACCTTCCGAAAATTCTGTGCTAGGAATTCCCTCTTTTCTATCGGTCTCTTTGCTTCTGCCTTGTTGCTTTTCTTCCTGTCCCCCACCCCCCATCCCCTCCATCTTGTCTTTTTTCTTACCCTCTTGGTCCATTCTCCAGCCTTTTTTTCTTTTTCTCTCACAAAGACTTAAAATAGTTATAACAGCTCTGTCCCACGCCGAAGTCGGATGCGCTGGGTCTGACTTGTCAGGCGCTTAACGGCAGCGCAACACATTTTATGTTCATATGACAGACAACAATAGTTGCTGTCTGAGCGTTCGACGACGACGACGACGACGACGAAGAAGAAGAAGAAGAAGAAGAGAGAAAAGAAGAAGAAGAAGAAGAAGAAGAAGAAGAAGAAGAAGAAGAAGAAGAAGAAGAAGAAGAAGAAAGAAAAAAGAAAAAGAAAGAAAGAAAAGAAAGAAAGAAAGAAAGAAAGAAAGAAAGAAAGAAAGAAAGAAAGAAAGAAAGAAAGAAAGAAAAGAAAGAAAGAAAAAGAAAGAAAGAAAGAAAAGAAAGAAAGAAAGAAAGAAAAGAAAAGAAAGAAGAACAAGAAGAAGCCTTTATCAATTATGGTCCTTGTGGACGGCTTAACTCAAAACAACAAGAATAACTATGGCCGATCGGTGATCTACAGACAGACTGCTCGCCTAGATGGCAACAAGTGTGGGTTCGTTTCCCGTTTGTGCCCCAAATTTTCGCCCATCCAATAGACGTGTGGTGGCCTGGGTGCTAGCTTTTTGTTTTGTTTTGTTTTGGTGGGTTGTTTTGTTGTTGTTGTTGGGGGGGGGGGTTGGGGGGGGGAGGGGGGGTTGAGGCAATAAAGGGATATTTTCCTCTGGAGTTAACATCAGTGCAGACTCCACTCACCCCAAAAGTCCTTCGGATGAGACTATAAACCGAGGCCCCGTGTGCTAACACACGCAGAACATCTGTGCTAAATCCTGTTCCGTTTTCGTAAGAGTAGGCCATTGTGTGCCGGTGGGAACGGATGACAAAATTTACAAAACCGCATACACATGGGGTACTGGATGTAAAAATGCATACAAGTGGTTTTTCCATTATCCTCGATATAAAAAAGAAAGAAAGAAGAAAAAAGAAAGAAAGAAAGAAAGAAAGAAAGATAAGAAAAAGAAAAAGAAAGAAAGAAAAAGAAGAAAGAAAGAAAGAAAAAAGAAAGAAAGAAAGAAAGAAGAAAAGAAAGAAAGAAAGAAAGAAAGAAATAGAAAGAAAGAAAGAAAGAAAGAAAGAAGAAGAGAAAGAAAGAAAAGAAAGAAAGAAAGAAAGAAAGAAAGAAAGAAAGAAAGAAAGAAAGAAAAAGAAAGAAAAAATAGAAAAAAGAAAAGAAAAAAATAGGAAAAAGAAAGCAAGAAAAATAGAAAAGAAAGAAAGAAAAAAAAAAGAAAGAAAGGAATAAACCGAAGTCCCGTGTGCAGCACACATTCTGTGCAAACAAAAGAACCTAGGGCAACAAGAAAAAGCTACTCTGATAGTGAAACAAACACACATACAGACAAGAAATTACAATATATATATATATATATAAGTGGCGCTGCACATGTGGCGACAAGCCCTCTTCAGGGAAAGCAGTCCGAATTCCGAATTTCACGCGGAGAAATCTGCTGTGACTGAGAGTAGTATTCAACCAAAGGGACAAGGTAAAGATGTTCCCATAACCTTATGCGGTCGTTGAGGAGCGAGGTGTGAGAGACCTCAGCTTCTCCAGGGGCTAGCATTGAGCGTGGTTACCACTTGGATGGGTGACCATTCCTGCACCTTGGCTTCAGTACAGTTCCCCCAGTTCACCCAGCTGTAAATGGGTACCTGACCTCTTTAGGGTCAGGGGAGGTAAAGCAGCGAGGGAGAGAGGAGATGGGCGCCGCCCACAATACTTATATGCTGGCTCCTGGAGAAGCTGAGGTCTCTGATGCCTTGCTACCGTGTGACAGAATAGGTCATGGGACACCTCTACCTTTTTACCTTTAACAAAATATGTCAACATGTCACTCTTTCAATTTAACCTAAATCGATACGTTCAGAATAGAGATGTAAGATCGCATGAAAGTGACCATACGTGTTGGCTGGTTGGTTGGTTGGTTGGTTGGGTGGTGTGTGGTGGTTGTGGGTTGTGTTGGTTGTTGGTTGGCTGGTTGGCTGGTTGGTTGGTTGTGGTGGTTGGTTGGTTGTTGGTTGTTGGTTGTGTTGGCGTTGGTTGGTTGGTTGGTTGGTTGGTGGCTGGCTGGTTGGTGTTGGCTGGCTGGTTGGTGGTTGGCTGTGGCTGGTGGTTGGTGGTTGGTTGGCTGTGGTTGGTGTGGCTGGCTGGCTTGGCTGGCTGTGGTTGGTTGGCTTGGTTGGTTGGTTGGTTGGTTGGTTGGTTGGTTGGCTGGTTGGCTGGTTGGTTGGCTAGTTGGCTGGTTGGTTTTTATTTCCGTCATATTTTCCGTTGGTTTTTATTTCCGGGATATATTATGATATTAAGCGTAAAGTACAACCTTGTCAAGTAGTCTCAAAGCATATGCACTTCCACAGCAGCATAATTACGTCATCCTCATTGTCATTGATCATCATGTATCATCATGTTGTTGTTTTTAATTGCATGATGATCAATGACAATGAGGATGACGTAATTATGCTGCTGTGGAAGTGCATATGCTTTGAGACTAACCAACCAACCAACCAGCCAGCCAGCCAGCCAACACCTCGGCTAGAACTCCGAGGTCCACCAATGGTGAGATTTTGGCGCATATGACCGTTTTTTGCCCACCATAAAGGTAACCACATTCCGACTTCGGGGATGGATGCTGGCTATGTTCATGTTTCCGTAACTCACCGAACGCTGGCTTGAATGACGAGATCTTTAACGTGCATATGCTGATCTCCTGCATGTGTAGATATATATATATAATATTATAAATTATATAATATATATATATATATATATATATATATAATATATATATATATATATATATATATATATATACACGAAGGGAAATTCAGATACTGGCAGGTCTGCACTTGAAGTTGACCTGGGAGATCGTTAAAAAAATAAATCCCCGCCCTTAATTCACCAGACGCTTGCAGCCGAGATTCGAACCCACGACTTCATGGACCCATGGGATTGCAGTCAAACTATCTTAATCACTCGGCTATAGCGGCGTCCTTCTCCCATGCTCTCTTTCTCAAAGATGGAATAGTCTAGTGGTTAGAAAATTGCGCTCCCAATCTGACGACCCGGGTTCGATTCCCGTTCAAGGGGGATATTTTCCCCTGGAGTTAACATCAGTGCAGACTCCACTCTCCCCAAAAGTCCTTGGATGAGACTATAAACCGAGGCTTCGTGTGCGAACGCACGCAGAACATCTTGCGCACACGTTAAACCCTGTTCTGCTGTTCGTAAGAGTAGGTCATTGTGTGCCGGTCGGAAAGGATGACAACATTTACAGAACTGCATACACACGGGGACAGGATGTTTTTAAAAAAACCTACAATATTGTTTATTCCATTATCGTCGGGGGGAAAAAAAGCACAGCGAGAGAATTGATTAAAAGCAAGCTTCCATAGCTACGATCTCATAAGGGAGAGTATTGAAGAAAGTAGACCCTGTCAATGCTGGATAATCTCCCTTGCATAGTTCTTGTCTGGAATGCCCGGCAATTATTTATTGCTATAATCATCATCATCACCATCATCATCATCATCATCATCAGTATATCTATCTCTTTATGTAAACAATAACAATAACAATAATTTTAATTCAGTTTTTGCAGGCCATATGGTCCATAGGAACAACAGTTAATCATATACTTTCATGTAAGGTGAACATCCTTACTTCTGATATCTAAACATTTAGTAAGAAATAATCCAACTTTAAACATCAAACTAGGTTTAGTGTTCATACAAAGAAGCTGCACTTTCAGATTCGATGGAAATCTGTAATAATACAGAGGAATACATTTCCTTCGCAATACAGCATATTTTGGGCATACAAGTAAAAAGTGACAAACATCTTCAATTTGTTGGCCATCACACTGAGAGCAGAATGGATCAGTAATCGGTTTGTCATAACGTGAAATTCCATTTAAAGGTAATCTGTTTGACCTCAGTAAGCATATAGCTCTACGGTATTCTAAAGATTCTACTTCACAAACATAATTTGCTCAACAAATAATCGGGTGATAATCTAAGTAGTCAGGGTATGCTGATAGAGAGTCATGCCATTTTTGTTGGTACACATCTTGTATTCTAATTTGGAATTCTTTCATGAAGAATGAAGAATCACCACAATTTTGCATTGTCCAAACATAACCAAATCCGTGGGTGCATAAAATCTTTCTAACATATGTTACCCAATTTATTCTCCCTGCTTCATCCTGTCTACACAACATATTGTAGCATTGTCTGGGATATCTATGATCAGGCATATCCAAAATTTTTAGCCAATATTTGATTACTCTGGTAACAGTGTCAACAAAAATGGGATATCTACCACAATCGCCAAGGCAAATATTATTTTTAACATCTCTGCCAACCCCCAGGACCATTTTGCAAATTTTTACCTGTATTTTTTCAATGTCATGATACTGCTGATAAACCCAAATTTCAGAACCATAGAGGAGGATTGGTTTCACTTTTGTATCAAAAATACTAAAAACTGTAGATGCTGGAAGATTCTTTAACCTGAAGTACAATCTTTTGATACCAGCAACAGCCTTCAATGCTTTTCCAGAGAGATTTTCGATACATTTTGACCAGTTCAATGTTGAGCCAAAAACCACACCCAGATAATTATAACTAGATTCTACTTGTATCTGCTTTCTAAAAAACACCATTTTTCAGACTTCTTAATAAATCCACCATTTTTAAAAAACGACTACTTTAGTTTTGTCCATATTTACAGAAAGTCCCCATTTCTTACAATAATTTTCCAAACAATTGATCTTTTTCTGCAAGTCTACAACTGAATCTGAAACTAAAGCAATATCATCTGCATACATAAGTAAGAGTATGCCGAGTGGCTCAGAAAATACATCTATGCCTTGAGTATCTGATCCAGTGAGATCTGATTCTAGTTCAGAAATAAAAATCGAAAATAATAGGGGACTCAACATACAACCTTGTCTGACACCAGAAATACAATCAAAATATTCAGTAATGTGAGCCCCGACTCTCACAGCTGTCTTCACACTTTTGTACATGCTTTGCAGGGTCATGAACATTTTATCATGGATTCCTTTTTGCAGCAGCAGAAATAAAAGTTTTATTCTGTCAACACTGTCAAATGCTTTGGAAAAATCTACAAAAAGAGTATAAAACCTACCACCTTTCTTTGTTAGATACTTTTGTGCTAGAGACTGAAGTGTAAAAATGTGATCGATGGTGCTGTAACCTTTGCGAAAACCAGCCTGTGCCTCAGGAATTAAGTGTACACTTTCACAGAACTTTGTCAGTCTTTCATTCAGAATTGTACTATACAGTTTACCAATTATGTTCAACAATGAAATACCTCTATAATTATCAACAAGTGCAGTGCTACCTTTTTTATGCAGAGGAAAAATCACAGCATGTGTCCAGTTTTCTGGGTATGTTCCTGATGAAAACACTGTGTTGAACAGAGGCAATAAAAATCTGACATGAATGTCAGAGGCATGCTGGAAAAAATCTGACATCAAACCATCAGGACCAGAAGCCTTACCACTCTTCAGTTTTTTCAAGGCTGTATAAACTTCACTCTCAGTGATATCATCACCAAGTTGTGAACCAACACAATTTTCACAATTATTGAGGTCATGCATATTCAGCATATTTTCAATTTCTTCAGTGAAATCAGTATCATCTGAGTGCTGATTTAGGAAAACAGTGACTTAAAATAATCTAGCCATGTGCGTGGTGATATTTCATTTGATCTGCTTGGTTTCAAAGATGTCAGTGCTTTCAGTTTCTTCCAAAAGGCTTTTGAGTTCTTACTCATGCATAAGTCATTCAGATCCTTTAAAATTGTGTTGTTATGTTCAACTTGTTTTATCTTACACAAGGATTTGAAACTTTTCTTTTGACGTATAAAAGCATCTAAATCTCCCTGAGAATTTGTGTTTCTAAAACTCTTCAGTAAGTCATATTTAACTTGCTTACTTTCTTCACAATCATTATCCCACCATGGTGGCTGAGAGTGAGCTTTAATGTTTTTCTTCTGCCTGAATTTCATTATTTCTGCAGCACTCTGTATAAAAGAGCTATAAACTTTGCATGCTTCATCAATATTTCTACAGAGAGCTGCAGTAAAATGTTCAAACACAATCTGTACACTGTCAAGGAGATTACTTTGAAATAAACCAGCACTGTCATCTTTCCACACGTATTTTGATATTTCCTCTAACTCTATGTCTTCCTCACATGTTTCTTCATAAGACTATGGAAAAAGAAATGACAAATGGAAAATGATCTGATTCACATCTACTTGCAACAAACATATCATCGACAAGTTCAAACAAGGAAAATGAGCAAATGAAATAGTCAACAATACTCTTGCCACTGTTAGCAATGCAGGTTATTTCCCCTTCTTTATCACCCTGTGATCTGCCATTGACAATAACTAAGTCAAATTCCTTACACAATTCCAACAACTTTTTACCAAAATTATTTACACTTCCGTCTTTTGATTTACGGCTAACCAGTGTGGTATTGTCAGACAACTCATTTAAATCATCAAATAGTTGAATGTGACTGTCATCATAGTCTGTGTCAACATCAGAAAGATTACCGGTGCGGGCATTCACATCTCCACATAACAACCAGGGGAGGTCAGGATACATATTCATGATTTATGTCATATAATTCTCAAGAGTTTCAAATCCTGCCACATTGTTTTCATTATATATCACTGAGCGTTCTGGAGCTACATAGACAAAACATGCAAGAATGTCAGAAAAAGAGTTGAAAACACATTTACTTACTTTTAGAAAAACACAGTCCTCTGCTTTTTCCAATATCCTTCCCACGTGACATGAAATACTCTTATGAACACACACTGCCACGCCCCCTTTTAGTCGTTCAGTACGTGGACAGAAAAACACTGTATAATCTGAGAATGCACTTTCAATAGCACTTTTACCACAAGACCATACTTCACAAAATCCAAAAAATTTAAACTTTTGACAAAAACGCTTAAATGACATGCAATTCCATTTTCTTTCCAAACCTTGAATATTCCACATCATGATCTGAAAAAAGACTGTGTATGTTGCGTATGGGTGTGTGTCTTTATGTGTCTGTGTGTGTTAGTATTTTTGTTATTTTATATTTTCCCCTGAATTACTCAATACAACAATAATAATGATAATAATACCATATTTAGTTGTTTTGGTTTGGTTTCTTTACTTACTCCTCCTTGGTCACTACCTGATGATGACACCCCCCCCCCCAAAAAAAAAAATCCAGATTAACAAGAACAAAACAAAGTTTTTTTGTTTGGGGTTGGGGGGGGGGGGGATGGCAGAGCTGTGAATAAGATTATCAGAATAAATCATATAATCCAGAACCACATGTATATGCATACATACATACACACATACATACAACCATACATCCACGAATACATACATACATCTATACATCCATACATGCATACACGTATATATATACATACACGCATGCATCCATCCAAACGTACACGCATACACCCATACATACATGCATATATACATCCAAACATACACGCATACATGCATACATACAGACAAATATAGAGACATGCAGGCAAACAAACATGCATACATCCATACATACACGCATACATGCATGCATACATACATGCATACAAACATACATACATACACGCATACATACATCCACGCATACACGCATACATACATACACGCATACATATACACATACATATACACATACATACATACATCCATACACGCATACATACATCCAAACATACACACATACACGCATACATACATACATACATACAGACAGACAGACAGACAGACAGTCATACATACAGACAAACGAAGAGACAGGAAGGCAAACAGACATGCATGAATCCATGCAAACACGCATACACGCATACATACAAACATATACACATACATACATACATACATACATTTATACATACATACATATCATACATACATACATACATACATACATACATACATACATACATACATACACACACACATACATGCAAACATGCACAAAATTATGTATAACTGCACATTTTGATTTATCATTGTTGTGTCATTATGTGATTTTCTTTTCATTCATTTTTTTTAACTTAGTACAGACTTCTTCAGAAGTTAAGGGAGATGCCAAGGTAGTAGTAAAAATCTACCATTTTGAGACGAGTTCTCTCCCCTCCTCCTACCAAACGCACGCACGCATACTCGCGCGCGCACACACAACACACACACACACACACACACACACACACACACACACACACATAAGTCTTTCGGATGAGACTATAAACCGAGGCTCCGTGTGCAAACGCACGCAGAACATCTTGTGCACACGTTAAATCCTGTTCCGCTTTTCATAAGAGTAGGCCATTGTGTGCCGGTGGGAACAGATGACAAAATTCACAAATCCGCATACACACGGGGACTGGATATAAAAATAAGCACATATGTGCTTATTCCATTATCCTCGATATAAAAAAATAAAATTAATAAATAAAAATAAAAGAAGTTAAGGGAGATGCCAAGGCAGTAGTAAAAAAAAATCTACCATTTTGAGACGAGTTCTCTCCCCTCCTACCAAACGCACGCACACGCACGCACGCGCGCGCACACACACACACACACACACACACACACACACACACACACACACACAACACACACACACACACTCATACACACACACACACACACACACACACACACACACACACACACACACACACACACACACACACACACAGAAAATAGCTTATTCAGATTTTAGGCCATAATCCCTGTCTAAATGGTAGGTTACACATCATCATGAACAACAAGAACCACAATATATTTTCATATTATCATATACACAAAATTCACTTTAAAAAAACAATAATAATATACCCGAGAGACAGACAGACGGACAGAGGAAGAGAGGAGCATCTCTCTCTCTCTCTCACTCTCTCTCCCCTCTCTCTCTCTCTCTCTCCCTCTCCCTCTCTGTCTCTCCCTCCTCCCTCTCTCCCTCTCTCGCTCTCCCTCTCTCCCTCTCTGTCTCTCTCTCTCCCTCTCTCTCTCTCTATCTCTCTCCTCTCTCTCTATCTCTCCCTCTCCTCTCTCCCTTCTCTCTCTTCTCTCTCTCTTCTCCCTCCCCTCTCTTTTCTCTCCCTCTCTCTCTCTCTCTTTCCCCCTCTCTCTCTCCCCTCTCTCTCTCCTCTCTCTCCCCTTTTCTCTCCCGCCATGGACTCTACTAGCCCCAACTACCCCTAGATTGGCCCCTGATTTTCATCCTCACACACACCACACATCACACTCACCACACACACAACACTCTCCAGAAGGACTCTCTCTCTCTGTCTCTCGAGGCAGGCCAGGAAATACAGATGAGAGGGGAGACAGCGCAAACAAATACATCACACACGAAAACACGACACACACGAGAAAGAGACGCAGCACTACAACAGAAGACAGGAGAGGAGAGACGGGGAGAGAGAGAACAGACAGACAGGGCAGACAGATAGGCAGACGATAGAGACAGGAAGGACAGACAGACAGGCAGGCAGACAGACAGAGACAGGCAGCAATCAGACAGACAAAACAGGCAGCAGGCAGACAGAGAACAGGCAGCAGACAGACAGAGACAGACAGACAGAGACAAGAGACATACAGACAGTCAGACAGAGAAAAGAACAGGAACAGACAGACAGTAGAAGACAGGCAGGCAGGGAGACAGAGACAGCAGAACAGACAACAAAGGCCAGAAGATCAGACAGACAGACAAACATGAAGGGAGAAGAAGAAAGAAACAGAAAGTTAATTTAGAACTTAAATGAAACTAGCAGAAATAAATGAAAACTAAAATAAATTAAAAAGAAAAAGAAGATGAAAGGGAAGAAAAAAAAAGAAAAGAAAAGAATGAAAGAAAGAAAAGGAAGAAATACCCCCCAAAAACGGAAAAAAGGAGTACGAAAGAAAAAAACTGACACTAATAAATAATATATAAATAATATTAATATAAATTAATGTACCAGAAAGCTCTATAACTCACTCGCTGCACTGACCAAAAATTGTAACACTAACACACATAACATGCTGAATATCAAAGTGATACCCTCCCCCCCAAAAAAATCCAAAAAGTTGTCCCTCCCAAAAAAAAAAAACTGAACATCCCGTCCCTCGAAGATAATATATATCTTTTTTCATTCAGTATCAAAATGTCACACGCCGGAAGCTTCGAGTTGTCTCCCTGGAAAATGTCGCCAACTACAAGAGAGGTCACTCTCCTTACTGTTTGGCATGCGTCGTTGTTATTTAGAGCCCACGTGACCTCCTGATCCATAATGCCATGGCCAAAATGGCCGGAGGTGATGGCAAAGGGGCGGCAACTCCCTCAGACAATGTGTCCGGGCAGCCAGGTTTGATATTTTGAAGGGGCTGTAAGCATGTTAGGGTTGGTTTTGACAAATGGTTGGTGGCAGTTGACAAGAGTTGAGGGTGTTTGTTTTTGGTGGTGGGGTGGGGGGGGGGGGGGGGTATGTTTGTGTTTTTGTGTAGTGGGTGGGTGAGGGGGTTGTGTGGTGTTTGGGGGGGGGGTGTTTGTGTGTTGTGTGTGGGGTGGGGGGGGGGGGGGGTGGAGTGTGTGTGTGTGTGTTTGTGTGTGTGTTTATTGTGGTTTTGTGGTTTTGTGTGTGTGTGTTTCAATTTTATGTCGTTGTTTTCCCATAGGTGTGTATTTGGCGGCGTTGTGTTGGGGTTTGTGTGTGTTTTTGTGTTTTTGTGAGTGGTGGGGGGTTTGTGTGTGTGTCTTTCCTTTTTTTCTTTCTTTTATTCTTTTTAACTCGAGGATAATGGAAAAAGGTGTGTGTGTGTGCGTGTGTGTGTGTGTGTGATTGTGTGTGTTTGTGGGTGTGTGTGTGTGGTGTGATTGTGTGTGTGTTGATTGTGGGTGGGTGTGTGATTGTGTGTTTGTGTGGGTGTGGGGGTGTGAGTGTGTGTGTGTGATATTGTGTGTGTGTGCGTGTGTGTGTGATTGTGTGGTGTTGATTGTGTGTGTGCTTGTTGGTGTGTGTGTTTGTGCTTGTGTGTGTGATTGTGTGTGATTGTGTGTGTGATTGTGTATGTGCATGTGAGTGTGTGTGTGTTTTGTGTGTCTTTCTTTTTTCTTTTTTCTTTCTTTTATTCTTTTAACTCGAGGATAATGGAAAAAGGTTGGTGGGTTTGGGTGTGGGTGTGTGATATTGTGTGTGAGTGCGTGTGTGTGTATGTGTGCTTGTGGGTGGGTGTGTGATATTGTGTGTGTGATTGTGTGATATTGTGTGTATGTGTGTGTGTTTCTTTCTTTTTCTTTCTTTTTTCTTTTATTCTTTTATCTGGAGGATAATGGAATAAGTGTGTGTGTGTGTGTTGTGTGTGTGTGTTGTGTGTGTGTGTGTGTGTGTGTGTGTGTGTGTGTGTGTGTGTGTGTGTGTGTGTGTGTGTGTGTGTGTGTGTGTGTGCGTGTGTGTGCGTGTGCGTGGGCGTGTGTGTCTGTGTGTTTGTGTGTGTGTCTTTCTTTTTTTTCTTTTTTCTCTCTCTTATTCTTTTATCTCGAGGATAATGAAATATCCACTTATTTGCTTTTCTTACATCTAATCCCCGTGTGTATGCAGTTTTGTCAATTTTGTCATCCGTTCCCACTAGAACACAATGACCTACTCTTCCGAAAAGTGGAACAGGTTTTAACGTGTGCGTAGGATGTTCTACATGCTTTCGCACACGTGACCTCGGTTTATAGTCTCATCCGAAAGACTTTTGAGGGGAGTGGAGTCTGCACTGATGCTCACTCCAGGGGAAAATATTCCCTTGAGCGGGATTGGAACCCCAGTCAGCAGATCACCAGCGCAATGCTCAACGCTCTAAACCATCTGGCTATCCCGTCCCGTGTGTGTGTGTGTGTGTGTGTGTGTGTGTGTGTGTGTGTGTGTGTGTGTGTGTGTGTGTGTGTGTGTGTGCGTGCGTGCGTGCGTGCGTGCGTTGTGTGTGTGTGCGTGTGTATGTATGTGTATGTGTGTGTGTGTGTGTCTGTGTGTGTGTGCGTGCGTGCGTGCGTATGTTGTGTGTGTGTGCGTGCGTGTGCGCGCGCGCGCGCGCATTACGGTAGCTTTTTTGATTTTCAAGGGTTACGTGTTTTGTACAGAAACACGAAATACTGAAGACACCCCCCTTACTAGGAGAACCCAAATGGAAATTCCTTCAAAACTTTGCGGTCATTTTCAGAGATTTCTAGCTTCATAAAAATCAATGGAGTCCTTGTTTTAAAAAAAAAAAATCTAGTTAGAACATGGCAGCCAACGAAACAAAGAAATCCAGCATTTCATGCTGATATGTAATCCAAATGTTTTCAGTATTTCTGCACATATTTCGTAAATTATAAATTTGTATTTGGCTTGTGAAAATGGTTTCAGGACTATGCTGGAAACCTTGTCTTTTATATCTAAAAGTACATTGGAAGAATACAGTAACCTTTTTACTTATTCAGTATGACCATATAAAGTCACTACCAGTCCGAATGTGCACTTATGAATAACTTGAATCTTGCAAATATCATCAGTGTGTCATAATCATTCAAAACATGTTCTCATGAAATAGAACTTTTACCCATTCCTAAATATCCAAGTTTGTTTTCAAAAACGAATAAATAAAATCAGCGCTTACGTACACAATATTTTGTAGAACTGCATACAGAAAGGGGAAAAAAAACACCGATTAGAGCATGTTTCAACAAGTTGGGTAAACGTGATTGAAAACGTTGTGAATTCTTCCAGCTAAGAGCCGGCATTATGCTAATTTTCTTTTCATTTCCCCGTTCTTTTCAAATCTCCCAGCCCTTTCAGAACTTTCTCCAAAGCTTTTTTTTTCTGTCAAGCAAGGTAGAAATAAACATATAACCCACACACTGTGTTTTCTTTCCTGCAAACTTTGCAGATTTTAGGGGTGGGGAGATGGAGGGGTAGCCATGTTTGGAGAGCCATGTTTCCTGTTAGACCGGTTTTGGTGAGCCTTCACATGCCTTTGATTTGAGGCCTGTCTTTTTATATAAATAAAACGAAATAGGGGGAGAGGGGTGGGTAGGTGGAAAGGACGTTTGCGCCGGCCGGTGAAGCGATGATTCACAGCTTTAGAAAAAGCTGGTTTGCCGCAACAGGGGGTGGGGAGGTGGGGGTAGGAGGAGGAGGAGGTGGGTAAGGGGGTGGGGGAGAAGAGAGGGTGGGAGGGGGGAGGGGGTAGAATTCTGAAAGGGCGTGTTTATCCCAAGTTAACGACTTTTACCATGACCTTAGTAGGTTTTTTTACAGAATATACAATTTCTAACCGATAAAAACCTGATCGAAGCTACTAGAATGATTTATTGTTTTATCAATTTGAAAGAAAAGAAAAATACGCTTAGCGATTTTTTTAAGTACTTAGCAGTTATACGTTGAATATGAATAGCCGACAAGCTGCTAACACTAACTAATTGGATTGTGTTAAAGGAATCAGTCAGTTCACTGTATTACTGTTTCTCTCCACCTAGACTAGCGATGGCATGCGAATGTTCGATAGAATTATCAGTACATCTCGGCCCAAGTTAAAAGCAATGATCAGTTATGATGTCAATCTAAAAATACCAAGGCCTACATTAACATAATTAGAGTAATGTGGACGTTGGAGGCTGTCTTCAAGCTATGACAAGCTCTGAACATAGAGCAACCGTACTCCCTTTAAAGGAGAAAAAGGGGGGACGGGATAGCTCAGTGGTCAGAGCACTCGATTCTTCCCCCCAAGCCAATGTAAGCATCACTGAGCGCGGTTAACCAAGTGGATGGGTGACTGTTCTCGCGCATTTTGGCTTCAGTACAGTCCCCCATTTCACCCGCGGAAATGGGGTACCTGCCCC
>CM054161.1:34840987-34868487 GCA_028751875.1 Rapana venosa
AAAAATAAAAAACCCCCATCCCTTTACATTCATACATAAAAATACATACATAAAAAGACAAAAATACATACATACATACTTACATACAACATACTTTACATCATAAAAATTTTTTTATACAAAACAATACATACTTTAATTACAAAAACCCAAAAAACAAACAACAAAACCCCATACATAAAAACCAAAACAACATACATCATACAAACCATAAAAACCAAAAACCAAAAAAATTTTTTTAAACATACATCTTTCATCCATTTTCCCTTACATAAAACACACAACAAAAACAAAAACAAAAACTAAACACACCCCTAACAACATAGCACTTTAAAAAACTCTACAACACACATTTCATACAAACATACATACATAATACATAATACTAATACATAATACAACATATTTATCCCATACATACACCATACATACATACAAAAACATACACCATTACAACATACAAACATAAAACCTAAAAAAACTATCGGCATCAAAAATTAAAAAAATAAAAATACATACATACATACATAAAAGCATGCATAATAAAATAATAATAATAAATTAATAACAAAAAAGTAATAATAATAAAAAATAAATTATAATAAATTACAAAATACATACATTCTTTCTTTCATCATGCATACATACTTACATAAAAAAACCATACATACATAAACCCCAATACATCTCATAAAACATTACTTTACATAAACATACCCCATAAAACAACAACATACATACATACTTAAAACCTTGGAAAAATTTCATAATACAAAATTTTTAATAATAATAATTTATAATAATAATACCAAATTATTAATATATATAATAATAAACACAACATAAATACATAAAAATACATACATGCATGCATGCTTCCCCTTTACAAACACTAAATACGCATCCATACATAAAAACTCCCTCCTTTAACATAATACATACATACTTTTTACATCATAAAAACCCCAACATAGATACATACTTACATAATACTAAAAGACTTTACATACATCATAACATACATAAAATTTTCATACAACATACTTACATAATACAAAAAATACTTTCACACATAATACAAAAATGCATGCATGCTTTCATACATAAATACATACATAAAACATTATGCATCATACCTTCCCTTACAAACATACATAATCATCATAATACATACTTTAACATACATACAAAACATACATACAAATCAAATACATACATACATAAAAAATTCATACATAAATTTTAATATAATAATAATTATAAAAATACATAAATATATAATAATTTAATAAATAATAAAAATCATACATGGCATGCAACCTACATTACATACATACATAAAAAACAACATACTTACATAAAACACATACTATACATACAACATCCCAATACATACATCATCATGGCTTTAAAATACATAATACAAAAACATACAAACAAAATTTAAACTTTTTTTTTTTACAAAAAACCCTAAAAAAAACCCCTTTCCCCCAAAACCCAACCCAAATACAAACAACACCAACAAAAAAACCCAATACAAAAATACAAAAAACAAAAAAACCCTCCCCCATTACAAAAAAAAATTTTTGTTTTTAAAAACAAAAAAAAAAAAAAAAAACGAAAAAAATAAAAACCCCCAAAACCTCCAAAAAAACCCCTTTTTAAAAATCCCCAACCCCAAACAACATTTTTTTAAAACAAAAACCCAAAATTTTTCCCTTAAAAAAAGCCAACAACATAAAAATAAAAAATACAAAACAAACAAAAATAAAAAACCCAAAAACCCCCCCCATCAAAACATCCCCAAACCCAACTTTTTTTTAAAAAAACATACATACATACATATTTAAAATACTTTACATACTTTCCCTTACAACAACATACATACTACTTTACGACAATTCATTTATCACACTACAAAATTACCCCCACTTTTGGGAAACCCTGTTCAAAACCACCCCAACAACACCACACTAACACACACAAACAACCATACACACACCACACACAAAACACTAACAAAACATAAACTACATACAACTTTCTTACATACAAAACATACATACATACATACATACAAATCCCTATATAAGACATACTTTACATACATACATACTTTTAATAAACCCAAATATACATACTACATACTTTACATACATACATACATAATACAAAATACATACAAATACATCCAGCAACATTCATAATACATACATAATACAATATACAACAACATAATAAATACATACATACATACATCTACATACATACTACTTACTACATACATACATACAACAAACATACATAATACATACATACATACGAGCAATTCTTTATCACACTACATAATACATCCACTGGGGGGCCCTTTTTCATGAACACCCACACACACACACTAACCCCACATAACCACACACTAGCACACACTCACACACACACACTAACACACACTAACCACACTAAACACCCCTAACCCAACACCAAAACTAACACCTAACAACACTAACACACACTCCAAAAAACCCCACAAACCACACTAACCAAACAACACACACCCCAAAACAAAACATTTAACCCCAAACAAAACCAAACCCACAAAACCCCCAAAAACACCAAAAAAAACCACACAACACACAACACCCCTAAACCCAAAAACCCCCAAAACAAAAAAACTCCCCAAACACCACTAACACAAACCCACATTTAACACACCCCTCACACACACACTCACACACTAACACACAACACACACCCCACCACACACACACACACCCCACACTAACCCCAAAAACCACACACACACACACACACCACACACCACCACCACTAACACCCAAACACACAACAAACCCCACACACACACTAAACACAAAAACACAAAACATAAAACACTAAAAACACACAAACACACACACTCAAACACACATAACAACCACACACTAACACACTAAAAACACAAACACACTAACCACTAACACCCAACACAAAACACACAACACACAAAACCACACACACAAAAAACTAACACAAAAAAAAACACACACAAAACACACCCAAACCAAAATAACACACAACCACAAACACACTAACACATTTACCAAAAACACCAACACTAAACCACTAACACACACACAAAACACAACACACCCAAAAACACACACACTAACACACTAACACACTAACAACTAAACAAAAAAAAACACACTAACACACTAACACACACCCCAACACACTAACACACTAACACACCTAACAAAACAAACAAAACCCAAAACACACTAACACACTAACAACAAAAACCACATAACACACACACACACCACACCAAAACACTAACACATTTAACACAACACAAACACCACACAGAACACACACGAACAACACACACACACAACACCAAAAAAACACACCCCAAACACAAACAAAACACAAAATAAGGCAGGCGGGGCATTTAAACGACAAACAGGCAACGGGAGGAGGGATGGGAATGGATGGTTTGGATGGATGGATGGATGGATGGATGGTTGATGGAGGGAAAAGGATGAATGACAGAGAGACAGACAGAGGGGAAAGAGGATTATAAAACTAAAAATCCCGAAAGAAAAAAGAAAAAAATAAACAAAAAAAAACAAAAAAAGAAAAAAAGAGGGGGGGGTGTGTGATTGGGTGTGTGTGTGTTTTTGGGTGTGCGGGGGTGTGTGTATGTGTTATTGTGTGTGCCGTGCGCGTTTGTAAAGTTTTTTTTTTTTTAATTTTCCCAATTTTGGGTACTTTAAATTTAAGCAATGCATTTGCTTTTTTTTCATCAATTCATCTATCAAAGAACAAATTTTTTAAACCATTATACTGAAATCTAAAAAATTACAACCTTTACCAAAAAATTAAACCAATAAAAGGGGGAAAAAATCCTCTTTTGGTGTGTGTTGTGTGTGTGCGTGCTTTTGCGTGCGTGCGTGCCGTGCGTGCGTGCGTGCTTTGCGTGCATGCTTTTTGTTGTGTGCGTGTGTGTGTGTGTGTGTGGGTTGTGTGTGTTGTGTGTGTGGGGGCGCGCGCGCTTTGTGTGTGTGTGTGTGTTAGTTATTGAGCATAACTATTTAGAAATGTAGGCCCTGCCTCCGCCCTTTCTGCCCTTCCTGTCTGCCTTCCTATCTTTTTTTCTTTTTGTCTGCCCTGCCCCCTTTCTGTTTGTTCCCTGTTTTTCTTTTGTTGTTTTTGTTGTCTTTCCCCCAGCTTTTCCACTCGGGGGGTCCCCAAAACATCCTCTAAACCTCCCCTCATCCCCGGGAATCACTTTTAGATAGGAAGTACACCGGTGGAAGTTTGCGTTTTACGACAAATTTTTCAAGTACCCCCCCGCCCCCTAGGCACCATACCCCGACTTATGGATTTTTTCTCCTATAAAGGAGATGCAGGTTGTTATGTTAAGAGCTTGTCTTGGCTGAACAATCTAAAACACAACTTTTTTAAAATAAAAACATTTTAATGTAGGCCTTGGAAATTTAGCTGACACAAAAAACCTGAACAGTTTTTGGGCCCGGGGCCCCAACTGCTTTCTGTATGTCTGCCTTTCTTTTCTGTCGTCTCTCTGAAAAAAAAAAAACTAGGGACGGGAAAATTTTAAAACGCTGAAAAAAAAAAAAAAAAAAAACGCTTAGCATTTAAAAAAGGGAAAGGTGGGGGGGGGGTTTGGTTCGTCCCCCACCCCCCCCCCTTACCCCTACCCACCCCCCACCACGCCCCTCCCCTCCTCCCCTTTTTCCCCCCACCCCCCCCCCCATCCCCCCCTTTTCCCCGGCGTTCCCCTCTTGTGCCCCAAAAAATTTGGGCCTCTTCTAAAAACAAAAATAATGAGGGGTGGGCTTTCACTTTTCCCTATTTTCCCACCCTAAATAAAAGGGGTCCACAGCCTTTAAAATTTCCCACATATACACACAAACGCACACACACATAATACAACAGGCTTTCATCAAAACGTACGCACCCCCGCGTCGCGCTTTGCATCACACATACATACACAAAACACTGAGGCCCGTATCCCACACAAAAAACCCTTTTTAAACAAAAACCCGCACGCACTGATCCCAAACAAAACCAATAAACATACATACATACAACAAACATCATACATAATACATAATACATACATACAAACTTACATACATCCCAAAACAACATACAAAACATAATGCCCCCCATAATACATCATACATACATACACGCCGCACTAATACTTACATGCAAAAATAAAAAACTACATAAAACCCATTATTTTTCACTATCGCCCCGTGGGTCTGACGCCCGTGGGGAAACCCTCAAAGCCCCTCACCCAACCCCCCCCTCCTTTTCTTCTCTCTTTTCTGCCTTTCTCGGGGTTTTTGTTGATTTCTAGGCCTGTCCATTAAACTGATTTTAAACCCTTTCCAGCTTTTCCCTTGGTCTGCCTCTTCTTTTTCCCTCCTTGGAATTTGCCTTGCAAAACTGCTTTGAAATTTCCCTTGGGGACCCTTTTAAAAGCCCATACCATTTTAGTTTACGTTTTTTCACGATCGTTAAAGGTTCTCATGGGGGGTCCAATGGTTTGCGGATTCTGTTTTGCACGTTTTCGTTGTTTTTATGTGGTCTTTGTGGGAGATCCCAAAGGGAAAGTCTCCGAAAGAAACTCATTTTCCACTGCCTGAAACCTCTTCTCCCCAAATTTTCAGCCCCGGGCCCCATGTTTCCCCAGGAAATACGAAATAGGGATATGAAAAGGGGAGCGCTTTAGTTGATCTTGGAGATAAGTGAGATATTCTTGTCTCCCCAAATTTGGTGTTTTTTTTTTTGGAAAAAGTTTTGGTTAAATTGTTGTGCATTTCCGCAACTATTTCTGGTTTTTGGATCCCGGGGTCGGTTTAAAATTTGGCTCCCGGTATTTTAAAAGCAAAAGAACTTTTTTCCAGCCTCTGGTCATTAACCCTGAATCAGGGGCTAATCCTTTTGGTTGGTTATTATTTCATCATTTTTGGGTCTTCTCTGCACTGTTTTCCATGCCGTATGTTTTGGGGGCCCTTATCCAAGTTTTTCTTTTTAGGCGGGCAACCCTTTTTTCTACCCTGCTTTTCCATCAATGTCATCTGCGAAGGGGGAGGTTTGTGATCGTTTTGCCACCAATGTTTGACTGATCCTTAATGTGTTCCGGGCCCATCAGCCAAAGATTTTCAAGGAAATTTGAAAAAGTGGGTGGGGAGTAACAGCCCTCCCCTTACCCCAAACCTGTTGTTCGAAACCATTCTCCAATGTTTGTTGTTAAGTACACTGCCCTGGGGGCCCTTCGCGGGTACATTTTTGGGGATGACTCTGATCAGGTTTGCTTTGATGCGGTAAAAATTTTAGGGTTGCCCACAAAGCTGCTCCCACCCTGCCCAAATGCCTTTTAAATCGAAAAATACGTGGAAAGGGTTTCTTTTTGGATTTTTAAGGACCGCTCACATAGTATTCTGGGGTAAAATATCTTTTTCGGTTGTTTTTGGGGGGCCCGTTTCGAAACCTCTTGTTTTTCAGCAATGTTGGTCGCTGTTGTGGCTTCAGTCAAATTCAATATTATCTGAACATGACCTTCCCTTGGGGGTTACTATGGGGCGGTTTGTGCGGAAATTTAAATGGCATTTTTGTAGTTTTCCCTTTTCTTGGGGAGGGGGGATGATGAGTAAATGCACCCAAAGGTTTGTTGGCCATTTTTGTCTGCCAGATTTTTGGGGTTCAGATTTTAAAGTAGGGCCTTTGATCATGGCTTCCCCCCCAGCTTGGCCCAAACTCAGCGGGAATGTTGTCACCCCCTGTGATTTCCCCCTTTTTTCAGCGATCTAAGGTGTTTCCATTTTCTTCTCGGGGGAAGGGTGACGGGCGGGGGTTTTGCTTTGGGGAAACTTTAAAGGGGACCCCGGGGATCTCCTGGGGTTCTTTTAGTTATACGGTCGGAGCAAAATTCTGCCCCATCGGGTTCAAAATTATCCGGGTCGTCAGTGAACATTTTTCCCATTTTTTTGCCCTTGGATTTTTAAAAACCCTTTTCTCTTTTTTGTGTTATTCAGTCTTTCCCAGCTGATATGCTTTTTTGCTATTTTTTTTTTTTGATGTTCTCTTCAATGTTTTGGGAAACTGTTCACCGATCCAAATTCCCCTTTTCCCCCGTCATGGACTTCCTGATTCTTTTTTTGGGCTGCCCTATATTGTTCGGGGCCCTTTCCCTTTTTTTTCATTTTTTTTTTTTCTTCAGCTCTCTTCGCTTGTCGGCATAGTTTTAGGATTTGGGGGGGGACCCATGGGTTTTTTTACGGCGGGTTTGGGCCCAAAAGTCGTTTGCTGTTTCAGTTTACCGCTTATTGAAAATATTCCCTCAGTGAAATTTTTCTTGTCTTTTCCAGTGAGTGCTGCAAACTTTTCCCCCCTATCCTTGCTTTAAAAAATTTTTAATACCCCGGGTTTCCTTTAGCTTCTCGAGGTCAAATTTGGGTCCCATTTGTTCCGCTTGTGGGTTTTTTTTAGAAGTAGCCCGGAAAAATCATCATCCCAAAATCCCTATCACTCCTATTTCCTGCTCCTGGAAAACTTCGTGCTGTGGGGATGTTTAAAAGTAGACTGGAAAAACCCTTTTTCACCCCGAGTAATCTATTTGGTTTGTGGTGTTCTCCATTTGGGGTTTTGCCATGTCCTTTTTCTGGATTTTTTGTGTGGGCCAAGTGTTTTTCACTAGCTGAGGTGGGTTTTTACGGCAAACCCAGGGGGTCTCAAACCCCTTTCATTGAATTTGGGTTTTAAAAATGTGGCCCCCAAACGCCCTCCCCGTCTTTCCCTGCATCTTTTTCCACCTTTGGGGTTTCCCGTCGCCCTTTCACAACGGGGGATTTTCTTTTTGGGTTTGTTCAGAAAACCCCTTTTTAGCTGGTCATAAAAATTTTTCTTTCGGGTTCATCTGTGCAGTCTGAGTAGGGGGGTATGGGCCCGTACTACAGTTTTGTTAAAAAAGGGGTTTCTTTTCACGGGTGGTTTAAAAAGGGCTGTGGACAAAGGCTGACACTCATGACGGTGTTCACGGTGTCTTTTGGGGAACGAGAAAAAACCTACATACATAAAACCCAAAAACGCGCAAGCCCAAACAAGCACCAACCAAACAGCACACAACACCTTCTGCACGTACACAACCACAACACACACACACACACACACCACACACACACAAAACAACACACAAAGGCACAAACTTTTGCACCCCACATACAAAAAATATTACATTTAAAAATATAAAATTAAAATGCTTATATACATACATACAAAACAAAACATTTCATACATACATACATAATAAATACAACAAACAGACAGGGCAGAAAACCCCCGCCCCGCACCCCCACCCCCACCCCCACCCCGGCCCCCCCCCACACACACACACACCACAACACCACACCCACACACACAAAACACACCACACACACACACACCCACACACCCGAAAACTTAGCACGCGAACACCCAAAATGAAAAAAACACCAAAGCCCCCACAAAACCCCAAAAATGTATTGAAGAAATTCCCAGAGTTTCAAAACATGCAAAACAAAGAACAACACTCCAACAACAATAAAAACCACCCAAAAACAACAACATATCCTGGCGTCCAAAAGAAAGCATTTAAAAAACAACAAAAAATTCAGGCAAATAAACGAAAAAAATAAAAAATCCATAACATCTTTTGCACCAAATGATTCTAAAGAGAAACAACCGACACAAACAAACTATATTTTAAAAAAAAATTAATAAGTACATGCTTTAAAAAAAAAAATACACCTACACCCCACAATAAAAAAACAATAACAATACCCCCATCACACAATGAAAAAATTTAAAAACAACATTAAAAAAAAATTACACCATTTATCACACATCACACAAATTTTATACCCACAGCTTTCTTAGAGTTGGTTCCCATGAAAAGGGCATTACTTTGTGATTGGCTAAAAAATTTTATTTTTCCATAAAAGGGCTTACTTTGTGAAATTGGGTAATCTTGCTGGGTTTCCCTTTAAAGGTCATTTTCTTTGTGATTGGGTAAGAATTTATTACAAAAAAAAGGTTTATTACTTTGTGATTTTGGGAAAATTTTGTATTTCCCTAAAAGGTTTTTATTTGTGATTGGCTAATGATATGATTCCCATGAAAGGTTATTTCCTGTGATTGGCTTAAAGTTTTTTTACCAAAAAGGTCCCCTACTGGGTGATTTGGGCCCCTTTTGGTTTCCATGAAAGGGCCTTTTCTTAAAAAGATTTTGGGTTTGTTTAGTTGGGGTGGGGGGTGTGTGTATTTTTGAATTTCTTATTTAAATGTTTTTTCATTGTTGGTACAAATTTTTAGAAATTTTAAAAAAAGCAAGTCTTTTATTTTTTTTTTTTACAAGAGATAGCGCTAATAAATTTCATTTTATTATTAAAATTATTACAAAGGGGGCGGGGTAGCTCATTGGGCGGAAAACTCGCTTTTTTCCCCCCCCAAAATTAAGCAGCGTTTAAACGTGGTTACCAGTTTTGGGTGGGGGGACCGTTTTCGGGGCCTTGGCTTCATTTAAATTCCCCCAGTTCACCCCCGCGGGAAAAAGGGTACCTGTCCTTTTAGGGTAGGGGGGTAAAGCAGCGGGGGGAGAGGAAGGGCGCCGCCCCCAAAAATGCTGGGCCCAAAAAGTGAGGTCTCTGACGCCTTCCCCTACGACCCTTTTGGTTATGGGACTTTCCTTTTTCCTTTTCCTTTACCTATTATCATTATTAAATTATTGTTCCAAGAAAGGTCAATACTTCGTTTATTGGGTAATGAGACTTTTTTGTCACGAAATTTTCCCTAAGGGGAACTTCATTTCAAGTAAAAAAATTTTTTTAAAAAAAGGGAAAAAACCCCCACCCAAAAAAATTTAAATAAAAACCCCTCCAAAAAAAACAAAAAATAAACAAGCAAAAAAATAACTTGAAACTTTACAAATTTTACCCGGGAAACCGTGAGATGTTTCGTTTTTTTTGGGTTTGGGGGGGTTTTTTTTCTTATTTTTTTGTTCCGCAGCTAAAAGCTAAAAGGATCCCCCAATTTGGGGAAAATTTTTTCCCACCCCGAACCCTTTTTTTTTTTCCCCTATGAAAGGTTTGCCGCATTCTGACTGGGGATGTTTTTTTGGGAGGGGGAAAATCAAAGTAGGGGGGGCAAAAATCCAAGGGAAAAAAAATTTTAAAAAGAAAATAAAAACACTTTAAATAAATCAACAAAAACCAAAAAAAAAAAAAAAAAAATTAAAAACAACCCCTCAAACAAAAATCCCGAAAAAAAAAATTTTTCAAACAAACAACACACACACAATTAACAACACCCCCAACCCCCAAAACACAAAAAACACACACACAAAACACCACCCCCACCCCCACCCACCCCACCCCAACACACAAAACAAAAACCACCACACCATCGAAAAAAACCCGGAACAAAAAACCCCCACCAAAACACACACCACCAAAACCCCAACACACACAACAAAACCCCGAGGAGAAACACAGGGCAATTTTCCCCCACACAACCCCACACCACACCACCACCCCATCCCACAAAACCCCAAAACATAAAACCCCCCCCAAACAACACCCCACAAACCACACAAAAACACAAAATTAACACCACACACCCACAACAAAACCCCACACAAAAAAAAGGAAGAAACATTAAATTTTTTAAAAACACATAAAAAAAACAAAACTTTTAAAAATTTTTTGCAAAAATCCACTCTTTTGCCCGGAAAAAAAACACCACACACCACCCCAAATTCCCACCCCTTTTTTAAAAAAAAACCCCCCAAAAACCAAAATTCCCCCAAAAACAAAAAAAAACAAAATTTTTTTAAAATTTGTTTTAATTTTTTTTATTTTTTTTTTATTCTTTTTCCTGCAACAATGGTTTGATAAAGTCTTTTTTTTTCCCCAAAAAATTTATTCAAAATACCATTTAAAATTTTCTCTTTTTCCCCTTTTACCCATTTATTGTGTTAAATTAAAAATTTTGGGGTTGGTTTTTTTAACCCCCAAAAAAAAAAAAAAAAAAGAAAAAAAATGTGTTTTCCCCTGTTTTTTTTTTTTTTTTTATTTTTTGTTTTTTTGTTGGTTTTGTTTTTTTTTTTTTTTGTTGTGTGGTTGGGGTTTTTTGGGTTTGGGGGTTTTGGGTGTGGTTATTTTTTGTGTTGTGTTGTTGGCTGTGGTTTTTTTGGTGGTGGGGGGGTTTTTTAAGTTTTTTGGGGTGGTTTGTTTTTGTTTAGAAAAAGGAAAATAAGAGAGGGGGAGGGGTGTAGTGTGTGTGTGTGTGTGTGTGGTTTTGGGTGTGTGGGTGTTTTTGTTTTGTGTGTTTTGGTGTGTGGGTGTTGTGTGTGTGTTGTGTGTGTGTGTGGGGTGTGTGTGTGTGTGTGTGTGTGGTGAATGGGTTTTTTGTTTTTTTTTTGTTCTGGGGGTTTTTTTTTTGTTTGTGTGTGGTTTTTGGTTTTGGGGTGGTTTTTTACTTTTTTGTGTGAGAGAGGGGAGTTGGGGGTGGGGGGTTTTTTTGTGTTGGGGGGGGGGGAGTGTGTGTGGTGTGGTGTGTGTGTGTGTGGGTGTGGTGGTGTGTGTGTGTGTTGTGTGGGGGTGTGTTGTTTTGGGTGTTGTGTGTTTGTGTGTGAGTGTGTGGGGTGTGGTTGTCTTTTTATTTGTTGGGCTTTAATGGTTTTTTGTGTTTTTTTTAAAAGTTGCGGTGGGGGTTTATTTTTTTGTTGTGGTGTTTTTTATTTAATGGCTTTAAAATGCTTGTGTGTTTGTTGGAGAGAGAGAGAAGGTGGGGGGGGGGGTGTGTGTTTTGTGTGGGTGTGTGTGGTGTGTGTGTGTGTGTGTTTTGTGTGTGTGTGTGTGTGTGTGGTTTTGTGTGTGTGTGTGTGGGTGTGGTGTGTGAGTTGGGGGTGTTGTGGGTGTGTGTTGGGTGTGTGTGTTTGTGTGTTGGTGTGTTGTGAAGTCAAGTCCAATTTTTTTATTTTCCAGGGGTACGTTTTTAAAAAGCCAAGTGGGGTTTGTTTTGGGTTTTTTGTGGGGGTGGGGGTTTTGGGGGTGTTGGGGTTTGGGGTGTTGGGTGTTTTTTTTTTGTGGTTTGGGTTTTGTTAAAAAGGTTTTTGTGGTGGTTGTTTTTGTTTTTTGAAAGGAAAAGGAAAGAGGGGAGGGGAGAAAAAAATGGGAAAAACAGAGAAAGTGTGGTTTGATTGTGTGTTGTTTTGTTTCCCTTGTGTTTTGGGTGTGTTTAAAAATTGTTGGTTTTGGGGGTTGGTGGTTTGGGGTGGTGGGGGGTGGTGGTGGTGGTGGTGGTGTGTTTTGTGTGCTGTGTGTTTTTGGTGGTGTTTTTTGTGTTTGTGTGGGTTTTTGTGTTGTGTTTGTGTGGGTTTTAAGTCCAATTTAAATTTTTATTTTCCAGGTGGTACATTTAATAATAAATCAAATTTTTTTTATTGCCTTTTTTAAAAAAAAATGCTTTCTTTTTTGGGTTTTGTATGTTTTGTGTGTTTTTGTGTTTTTTGTTTTGTGTGTGTTTGTGTGTGTGGTGTTTTGTTGGTTTTGGATGTGTGGGGTTGTTCCGTGTTCCCTCCCGTTGTTCTTCGGTTTTGTCTGTTCCTGTAAAAGATTTGGGAATAATAGGAAAAGATGACGAAAGCCCAAAGAAGGATAAATTTTAAACAAAAAAACCCCCAAATTTTTCCCCCAAAAAAACAAACAAAAACAAAATTTAACCAAAAACTCCCCAAAAACCCCCAAAAGACCCCAAAAACACAAACAATTAAAAAAAAACATCATTTTTCCCCCACCCCTCGGCCCCCTTCCCCCCCCCCCCGGGGGCCCCCCCCGGGGTTTTTTTTTTTCCCCCCCCCCTTTCAAATTTTTAATCCACAAATTTTGTGTGTGTGTGTGTGTGGTGTGTGTTGTGTGTGTGGTGTTGTGTTGTGTGTGGTGTGTGTGTTATGTGTGTGTGTGTGTGTGTCCGTCTGTCTGTCTGTCTTCGATTTTACGTCTGTTCACTTAAAGTGATATTAGAGGAGAGGTGGAGTAGGAGTGATGAATGAGGGCTTGAAAGCAAAGAGATAAGTGTTGGTAATTAAAGATTGTGTGTATGTCCAAATTCTGATTCCAAACAATACAAACAATATGTTGCAAAAACATGGCAAAGAAACGCAAATAGTACAAAAACACAGAACAATTGAACAAATTCAACGTATAGCATTGTGTGCGTGCGTGCGTGCGTGCGTGCGTGCGTGCGTGCGTGCGTGCGTGCGTGCGTGCGTGCGTGCGTGTGTGTGTGTGTGCGTGTGTGTGTGTCTGTGTGTGTGTGTGTGTGTGTGTGTGTGTGTGTGTGTGTGTCTGTGTCTGTGTCTGTGTGTGTGTGTGAAGTCCAGTCAAATTTTTATTTCCAGATGGTACATTGAATAAGTAATGCATTTGCTATTTTCTTTCATCGAGCCATCTATCTAGGAACAAAAACAACTTGATCAATACTATCTAACTACATTATTACGGCAACCAATAACAATGTGTATGTATGTGTGTGTTTATCTGAATGTCTTTCTGAATCATATGTGTGTGTCTGTGTGTGTGAGTGTTCATCTGGATGCCTTCTTGAGCATGTGTGTGTATGTTCGTGCGTTCGTGCCTGTGTGTATGCGTGCGTGCGTGCATGTATGCGTGCCTCCATGCATGTGTGTGTGACATACATGCATACAGACAAACAGACAGACAGAAAGACAGACAGACATGGAGAGTCATCACACACACACACACACCACCACCACCACCACCACACCACAACACAACACGCACACACAACCCAACACACACATTAACACACCCACTCACTCACTCACACACACACTCACTCGCACACACAGACACACACACACACACACACACACACTAACACTAACACACTCACTCACACAACACAACATACGCACACACTAACACACACACACACACACACACACACAACACAACACAACACAACACCGCACACTAACACACATACAACACAACACACACAACACACACACTAACAAACCCACTCACTCACTCACACACACACTCTCACTCACTCACTCACACACACACACTAACACACACACCACACACACACACACACACAACACAACACACACACTAACACACCCACACACCACAACACACACACACTAACACACACACACACGCACACACACACACAACACTCTCTCTCACACACCACAACACCACACACACACACACAACACACACACACACACACACACACACACACACACAACACTCTCTCTCACACACCACAACACCACACACCACAACACACACACACACACTAACACACACACCACACACACTAACACTAACACACTAACACAACACACACACACACACACACACCACAACACAACACACACTCACTCACACACACACACACACACACACACACACACACACACATACACACACACACACACACACACACACACTAACACACACACATATGACAATTATGGCAAAAGTCCAGAGCGATGACTAGCACATAGACCTTAGCTCTGTCTGTCAGCAGTGATTCATACAGGGCTCTGGTGCGTGAGGTCAGCGCTCCTGCTGTTGCAGGGAATGAGACTGCTTACCTCCTGACTGTCATCCTCCCTCGCCCCCCCCCCCCCCCCCCCGCTCTCCATCACCACCCTCCCTACACACACACGCACGCACGCACATATACACACACACAGATATAGATATAGATATAGATATATATATATATATATATAGATATATAGATATATAGATATAGATATAATGTGTGTGTGTGTGTGTGTGTGTGTGTGTGTGTGTGTGTGTGTGTGTGTGTGTGTGTGTGTGTGTGTGTGTGTGTGTGTGTGTGTGTGTGTGTGTGTGTGTGTGGTGTGTGTGTTGTGTGGTGTGTGTGTGTGTGTGTGGTGCGAGCGCGCGTGTGTGTGGTGGGTGTAGAGAGAGAGAGGGGGGGGAGAGAGAGAGAGAGAGAGAGAGAGAGAGAGAGAGATAGATAGATAGATAGATAGATAGATAGATAGATAGATAGATAGATAGATAGATAGATAGATAGAGCGAGCGAGATAGATAGATAGATACATAGATAGAGAGATAGAGAGATAGAGAAGATAGAGAGAGAGATAGAGAGAGAGAGATAGTAGATAGATAGATAGATAGATAGATAGATAGATAGATAGATAGATAGATAGATAGATAGATAGATAGATAGAAGATAGATAGATAGATAGATAGATAGATAGATAGACAGACAGACAGACAGACAGAATTATATAAGACATACACATACATACACACACACACACACACACACACACCACACACACACACACACACACACACACACCACACACACACACAAAATCTCATTCTCGTTCAAGGAGGATATTTTCCCCTGGACTTAACATCAGTGCAGACTGCACTCTCTCCCAAAAGTCCTTCGGATGAGACTATAAACCGAGGTCCCGTGTGCGAACGCACGCAGAACATCTTGCGCACACGTTTAAAACTCGTTCCGCTTTTCGGAAGAGTAGGCCATTGTGTGCCGGTGGGAACGGATGACAAAATGTACAAAACAACATACACACGGTTCTGGATGAAAACAAGCACATACGAACTTATTCCATTATCCTCGAAATTAAAAATATAAAATAAAAAAGAATAAACACACACACGCCCCCCCCCCCCCCCTCCATCCCCCAACCCTCCACTCCCTCCTTCTCCTATTTTCTCTCTCCTCCTTTTCCTCCTCCTCATTCTGACTATCTGTCTCTCCTTCTCCGTTCGTCTGTTCACCATCTCCATCGCCGCTGTCGTTGGTAGGAGCTCCACGCAACGCCACCGGGGTTCGCCTCCGGGGTGTGGTGTGGTGTGCTGTGGTGGTGCGTGCGGCTGCTGCGGCGTGCGTGTGTCTCTCGCTTTTCTTTCTTTCTCTCTCCCCCTCTCTCTCCCCTCTCTCTCTTCTCTCTCTCTCTCTCTCCTCTCTCTTCCCTCCCCCCTTTCCCCCTTTCTCTCTCTCTCTGTCCCCTTTTCTCGTCGGTATTCTTTTCCCCCTCTTCTCCCCTCCCTCTCCTTTTTTTTCTCTCCTGCCCCGCTCTCTCATCTCTCTCTCTCTCTCCCCTCTCCTCTCTCCTCCTCTCTCCTCACTAAATTTACACTCCTGTACCCCCTCCCAGACCATGACTCATGTTTTGGGCAATGTAGATATTTTTGGGGGTCTCCCTTTTCCTTCTCCCCCTTAACATTAACCTTTGGGAAACGCCGTTTTATTTTCCCCTCCCCTCACCACCCCCCCTATTCCCGGGGACCGTGGGCCCACTAAAGTTTTTTAAAACCCAGCTTCCCCCACCCCCCGCTCCTCTGTTTCCGACAAATTTTCCATAAAGGGCCACATCCACTCCATGTTGTTTTCCCGTCTTTTCTCTTCCCCTTCTTCCGTCCCCTCCTTGTACGTTCTCGAGGATTCTTGGCCATCTAGATGTGGGTTGACGTGCCCGTCCCCACTTTGTTGCTTTTTTCACTGAAGTCATAAACTCCTAAAGGGGGCCTTGGCGTTCTTAATTTCTGGCCTTCACTTCCTTTTTCCCAAATGGATCTCTGTCCCCGTTTTCCTAGGTTTTGCAAAACCACCTCATCCCTTTCCTGTACCCTTCTTTCAAGCTGCTTTAGGTCCCACTTTTCCATCTAAAAAATAGGACAAAACCGGGGAACCAACGTCCTATTTTGAAGCGTGGCGAGTTCTTTTTTAGTCAATAATGTTAAACATATGAAAAGAGAAGACAAAAAAATTACGTGTCCCGGGTTTTTTTTGTATTCCCTTTGTACATAATTTTAAAAACTTTGGGTCCCATTTTTCCTTTCTTTTTTCCAAATTTCTAAAAGCAATCAACTCATTTAATCATGGTGTTGAAGTTTTTGACACTCTTTTAAATTAATAACCCCAATCGGGGTAGTTACCTTACGCAAGAAAAAAACCAGTCTCGTACCTTAAAAATTTCTCACCATGGTAAACCTTGGAACTTTAGCTGAAGAACAATAAAACAAAAATATATATATTGGGGGGAGAAAAGAAAATGTTATAAAATGCGGGGGGGCCTTACACCAATTGAATTGACATTAAACAAAAAAAAAAAAACAAAAAACAATAAAACAACAACGTGTGAGAGATAAAAAAAAAGGGAAAAATTTCTAACACATAATTTCCAAAGCATTTATATTCACAGGTCCCCAGGGATTCGGTTTTCTTTAAAAACGTCCAACCTATTTTTTAGTTTTTTTTTCTTAATTCTATATTTAAAGGAAGAGAAGAGAGAGAAAAAGAGAGAGAGGAAAAGAAGAGAGAGAAAGAGAGAGAGAGAAGAGAAGAGAGAAGGGGAGTCCTCAGTTTTCTCGTAAAATTGTCCTCCATTCTTCTTTTTTACTAAAGCTCTCCCCAAAAATCCTCAAACCGATAAACTAAAAGCTTGTGCCTTAACAACGTCGGTCGGGTTTTCAAGGGGGGAAATCCACTTTGGGCCCCACCAAGTTTCTAATGGGGACATCACGAAACCTAAGGCTAAACCCAACAGGGTGAAAGGAAAAGGCTGAAAGGACCTGTGCCAAACTTTCCAAAAAAGCACTTCTTTAGGGTCCCTGGGGTCAGGGAAGAAAACCACACAAATGCAAAAGACACCCGGACCCAAACATACCTCCCTTTAACGAGGGACAGAACAAGTCAAATGACGTTATTGGGGGTAAAAGATTAAATTTGCACACAACTTTTTTTTTCATCCGCCCTCTCACACACAAAATAAAGAAAACCCAAAAACCCCAAAAACCCACACCCAAAAACCCAAACTTCAACTTGTGATATTGCTTTTTAACAAATTTTGTTTTCTAGGGTAACTAATGAAAATTTATAGTCGAATAAAAAATAAATAAACCATCATAAAGGGAAAATCAACAAAAATTTTTTTTTAATAGGTAAACACACACACATTTTAAGTCCAGATTTCTCTCTGAAATTAGGCTCTCCCCCCGGGGAAAACCTTCGCCACAAGAGCAGCGCCACCTTTTTTATTTTTTTTTTTGGTCTCAAACCAACACCACCCCACACACACACACACACTCAAAAATTCCATTAAAAAATCGAGGGAAAACTGTATTACGTCCTAAACGAATCATTCACGATACTTTCTTCTCTTATAAAAAAATGCTCGGTATTTTTTAACAATTTTTTTTCTTGTTTTTTTTTCCCTACTTTTCTTCTTTGTTTTTCCCTTTTTAATCTTTTTTTACAGTGAACTGTATGTTCGTTTTCTTTTTCACCCTTTTCGCAAACTTGATATTAACCCACGAAAAAAAAAGGGGAGTGGGGGTAAGGGGGGGGGGGGGGGGTCAGTTTTCGGGGGGGGGGCGCACAATTTTTAAAATAAAGGACAAATAAAAAAAACCAACGTCTCCTAAAATAATGCAGTAATTCTCAACTAGGGGCGGAAGCTCAGGGGTCAAAACACCGCTTTCCCCCAGGAAAGGCAAAGCCATCGACGGGTTACACTTGGATGGGGACCGTTTGTGCCCCTTTGGGGCCGAAAACATTTCCCCCTTCCCCCAGCTAAAAGGGTACCTCCCTTTTTAGGCGGGGAAAGGGTTTTAAGTAGCGAGGGAGAGGAATGGGGCCGCCCTAACTACTGCCCCAGAGAATGGGGTCCCCGACACCTCACCCCCCCGACCCTTATAGGTATGGGACCCCTTTTTCCCCATACCTCTTATTCAACCTAAAATAAACTTATTTACTAACTAACAAAACAACACAATTTAGTGTAACTTTGTTAAATTGATGATAAAAAACACGAATCTTAGAGGGACATCTAAAGAAGAGAGAGAAAGAGAGAGAGAGAAGAGAGAGAAGAGAAGAGAGAAAAAGAAGGGGAGAGAGAGGAAGAGAAGAGAGAGAGAGCGTTTTAAACGCTTGACCTTTTTATGTCTTCCCAAAGACCTTTTTGACAAGGGGGGTTTTACACACTTTTTTTGAAATACAAATAAATAAAAAGAAAATCAATGATGCATTTAACGTAAAAAAACCCAAAAAACCAAAAATACTTTTATGAACGGATAAAATTTTTCTGTGACAAACTCATTTCAAAATGAACACAAAAAAAAACAAGGAGAAAAATAAGAACCAATAACAATAACAAAATAAGAAAAGAACATTTTAGAAGCAAATAGACCATCCATTACATTTTATTAAATTTTCAAAAAAATTTCTTGCTGGAACACACGTAATTTTTTAAAAGTTTCTTTTTTGTGTTTTTACAAAATGCTGGAGTTTTCATAAATAAATGTTTCTTTTGTTTTTGTCAAAAAAGTTAAGCTAAATTTTGGCTTAGCTGTAATTTTCTTAATTTCATGCTTTACAAAAAACTTTTTAACCATTTTACACAAAATTTATCACGGACATAAAAGAAAAAATACTTGCCTTCGAAAGCTTCTAATGGAACCCAGTTTTTCCCCAAGGGAAAAAGAAAGACAATGAAACAGGAATCACTTTTCATCAAGAAAAACCACACATAGGGGTGGGAACGGTGGACTCTCGTTGAAACCTCTTTTTTTTTGCATTTAAAACCGTGCCTTTCGAAAAAACTTGCTAAATTAAAACATGCCCTTGTCAGGACTATTCGAAGATATTTTTTCAGCTTAAAAACACACTTAAAAGAAAAAAAACCCCATATTTATCTTTACTTTCCATTTCCCAGGCCAATTTTTTTTAAATGAAAAAAATACTGTCTTTCAATCAAAAATAAACCCCCTGCTCGCTCCTACTTCCGAACAACCACAAAAAGATTCCAAAACCATGTTTTGAAAAAAATTTTTCTTGATAGCCCCAAATTCTTCTTACCCAGCTCCTTTGTATAACCATCAGTATAAACTGCCTACATAAAATGACCCGGAAGTTTTAGTAGTTTTTAGCCATATTTAAAACACTAACAGACGTTCGATGTTTAAAGGATTTCTTTCCCGTTTTTTCCATATATACATATTTGACGAATGGATTTTGGGCATTAAGAAAACGTTTGATAGCAAAATTTTTTTTTTTCCTTTTTGGGGGTTCAGTAAGTCCCATATTTTAGATGCTTTTGTAAAAAGGTTCTATTTAACATCAAAAATTTTCCCAAAATAAGAACAATCTACTGAATTTAGCTTTCGAACGTTTTAAGATTTCGTTTCACCTTTTTTTTCCCCCTTTCCGCAACTCCCCGCCACAACATCAAACTAAACTTCGTAAAATGTCACCCTAGGAATAAAAGATTTAAAACTTTCATTCGCATTTTCCTAAAACCATTTTCACGCAATGTAAATTCCACCCATTCAAAAATCATGATGTTTTGTTTTTTTCCCCTATTTACGGGTAAAACTACGATCTGCCCCTTTCCCTTTTTAAAAATCAGCTGGGTTTTGTAAACCTAGTACCGTTCAGACAAAAACATATCACGGCAAAAATATAAAAATACCTCCTTGCTCCCAGTAAACTGAATCCATTTTTCCTTTTTTTTTAATTCAAAAGGGTAATTCTTTTCAAAAAAGAAAATAATTTGGGCTTAAATACAGCCCTGCTTTACTCCCCTTTTTGGGCATTCGAAATTTCCAATAATCAACCTGCGCGACACAGCAATCTGTTTTTTTTTACACCCCTTTGTGCCAATATAAAATTTACCGTTTAAATTTCCTTTTTACCAAACGCCAAGAATTACGATAAAAATCAAAGCCTTTCGAAAACGACAAAAGCAACAAAAATTTTTTTTATTTGAGCAAGATTTTTGAACAATAATATAGGGTGAAATTGATCAGTAGAAAATAATTTGCTCGAAAACCGCTTTTTTCTTCAGCTTTTTTTATTCTCTTTAGCCCCTCTAGTTTTAACCCTTTTTTTAAAATAAGTATAAGCTGACAGCAGTAGGGCTCTCCACATAATTGCGTTTTAGGCTTTGCCCCTTTTTTTTAAAAAGGAAAAATTTTAAAAATTCCCACCCAAAGGGAAAACACCTCTTTTAAAAACACGTTTAAAATTTTTGGAAGGGAAAAAAATTTATTCGTTTTTGCATTTCCCCATTATTTGTCTGGCCACCTTTTTCCTTTTTTAAATCTGATACCGCTAAACTTCATTTCTTTGATAATCATTAAAAAAAAGGTTTGAAATCATCACTTCTTTTCCCTTCATATATATCCACTGTTTTCACTATCTCCGAGCTGTAAAAACGTTAAAAAGTGATCATCCTTCTTGAATAGTATTTTATAAAAAGAGCTTTCACCCAAACCCAATTTAGACAAAATGTTTTTGGGGCCCTTAAAAAGAATTTTTCAGTTTTTCCAAAAAACATTCAAAAACCCCCGTTTTTTGTTTTTTTCCTTTAAATTTTTTTTATTCTTTTTCCGGGTTTTAAACTCCCTTTTTCTAACTTACAGATTTTTGTCTGACACGCTAAACTTTTTAGAACCCTTTACTTCTCTTCTTTTGTTTCATTCATTCAAACCTCTTAAATTTCCTTTTCCTCCCCAACTTTTTGACCCTATGGCCCCCCACAAAGGCATTTTCAAAATATCACACTTTTATTATTTAATCGGCAATGATTAAAAACTTTTGTAACTTCGAGAAATCAACATTTCACCATTTTGTATTTTTCAGCTTACTGCAACCAATATTTCTCTTCCCTCTTGCCGTACCTGTGTTTCGTACAACTACATCTTTCCCGGTTTCAACGGGAAACCACGATTTCCCAAAACCCGCTCCAATGCCAAAAACAAAATTGAAACAAAACACGGGAAAAAAAATAAAAGATAAAACGCAACCCTTAGGAATACAAAATATAGTTACCCTCTTTATCCCCCACACCCATTCAAAAAACCAATCAACATAAAACATAAAACAATAATGATTTACCAAAACTTTTAATTAACCTCCTCGAGAAAACCCCCCAAACTTCGATCCTACTATCAAATTCAGACTCTAAAAAATTTGTCCTTCTTCAGGGGAGCTTTTTCATGACCTGTCCTCGCATTAATCTCCCCTTTTAAATTTTAAAAATGGTGTCCTTTTCGAAGTTTTGACAAGGTTTCCTCAATAATAATATACCATTTTTAAAAACCCTCTTTTCACATAAAAAAGCTTCCTTCCCACAAATGCAAGCAGAAAAATAAATTTTTTATCTAAGTTAAAAAAACTCTTTTTTTTTCTTTTCAGTGTTATTTCAATCTACTAATTCTTTTACATATTTATCTAAACCCTACGCACTAACAATAACCTCCCCAGAATTTCCGCCATGGGGAGAGAGTTTTTTTTTCCCGGGGCCACAACTTGATAAAATCCAAAAATAATAGCTTATCAAAAGTGGGAAACAAAAAAAGTCCCCTGTAACAATAAAACAAATCTTTTAATATGTATAAAGGGAAAAACTTTCATTTATGGGGAATTTTTCAACATAAATTTAAAAAAAAGTTAAACGACTTGGGTGCCCAAGCCTGTCCTTGTCTTCTGATATGCTGTAACGCTCCCCCCGTCGCGCTGTCACCTCTGCCGTTTTTCTGCGACAGAGGGGGTACAGGGGCTTGCCTGGGGAGTCGGGGAGAAGGGGCCTCCTTCCCGTTTTTCCTCTGGGGGGGGCCGTCACGTTTCCCGTTGCGGTATTGGGGAGAACCCGATGAACGCCGCGTGGCTGTCACTGCAGAAGAGAGAAGGAGAGGAGAGAGAGAGAGAGAGAGAGAGAGAGAGAGAGAGAGAGAGAGAGAGAGAGAGAGAGAGAGAGAGAGAAGAGAGAGAGAGAGAAGAGAGACAAATGACAAATGACAAATGACAAATTCTTTTATTTCGAGGATAATGAATAAGCACACATGTGCTTTTTTACATCCAGTCCCCGCCCGTTAGGGATACATCTTAATAACAATAACCCAATACTTATACAGTCAGAGAGAGAGAGAGAAGAGAGAGAGAGAGAGAGAGAGAGAGAGAGAGAGAGAGAAGAGAGAGAGAGAGAGAGAGAGAGAGAGAGAGAGAGAGAGAGAAGAAAAGAAATGACAATGACACAGGAAAAATTGTCGTTGTTCTCTCTCTCTCTCTCTCTCTCTCTCTCTCTCTCCTCTCTCTCTCTCTCTCTCTCTCTCTCTCTCTCTCTCTCTCTCTCAGATGTCCATCTAAGGTTACAGATCGCTTTTCTACTCATCACATTTAACAAAGCTTACACTACAATTGTTGTTGTTGATCTGTAATCTTAGATGGACATCTGAGAGAGAGAGAACGAGAGAGAGAGAGAGAGAGAGCAAAAAAATAATAATAATAATAATAATAATGTAAGGTATTTATATAGCGCTGAATCTTGTAAAGCAACAAATCAAAGCGCTCAGATGATTTTTAAAAAATTTTAAATATGCGTGTGTATGCGGTTTTTTTTAAATGTTATCATCTGTTCCCACCGGCACACAATGGCCTACTCTTTCGAACAGCGGAACAGGATTTAAAGTGTGCGCAAGATGTTCTGCATGCGTTCGCACACGGGGCCTCGGTTTATAGTCTCATCCGAAGGATGAGAAAAACTGAAAAATAAAGCTGGGAAAACTTCCTGATTTAAAAGGCTGGTACCATGTTGAAGTTCAAATCATGATGAAGGATTTGCTCTTGTACTCTAGCCTTGCAAAGTATCTAGCAAACGTCTCCCCCCCTCCCACCGCCTCTCTCTCTCTCTCTCCTCCTCTCTCTCTCTCTCTCCTCCTCTCCTCTCTCCTCTCTCTCTCTCTCTCTTCTCTCTCTCTCTCTCTCTCTTCTCTCTCTCTCTCTGCACAGATTTGGGGGGGAGGGGGATTTGCTAGGTAAATGCCTTTGACGTTTGATACCCTTGAAGGGTTTGTGGTCAAGGTCGTGTGTTGTGTGGTGTGGTTTGTGTGGTGTTGTGTGTTTTTGTGTGTGTGTGTTGTGTTGTGTGTGTGTGTGGTTGTGTTGTGTTGTTGGGGTGTATGTGTGTAGTTGTTGTTGATGTATGTGGTGTTTTTGTGTGGTGGTGTGGTGGTGTGTGTGTTGTGTGTGTGTGTGTTGTGTGTGTGTGTGTGTTTGGTGTGTTTTTGTGTGTTGTGAATGATTTTAGGGCAACCCTTTTGATTTGTCTGTGCAAAACAGCGTATTAATTCCCTTTTTTAATATATAGAGAGGATATTATACAATATTATATTTATTATTTATTGTATTTTGTATGTATGTAGTATGTATGTGTGTTTTGTATTGTCTTTGTGCGGCGTGTGTTTGCGTGTGTGTGTGTGTGTTGTGTGTGTGTGTGTGTGTGTGTGTGTTTTTTGGTGTGGTGTGTGGGGTGTGTGGGGGTGTGTGTGTGTATACCGGATCCAGCCTACAGTACAAATTAAAAACAAAACAGCTCCTTGTTTTCAGAGGCATCCCCACTCTGCATGGTTTCTCTTTTCACAACCTCCGCTTCCTTTTTATGTTTCCGGGGTTTTATCACCCAACGAATAACAGCGGTTTTTAAAAGAAAAGGAGAGATGGGGGAGAGGGGGAAAGGGGGGGGGGAAAGGGGTGGGGTGGGTTGGGGGGGGGTGGAGGGTGTGAAAACGCGTAGTTGTTGGTATTTTTAAAATGTTCTGTTAAAAAACTGTCTCGCATGGGAAACTTTTTAAAAGCTGAAAAAGTCAACGAACTGGGGACTAACTTATGTCTGTGTCCCGAGAAATTGTTCCCTCTTTTGGGTTTTTTTTTTTGCTTTTTGTTTGTATTTTTTTTTTGTTTGTTGTTTTGGATTGGTTTGTTGTTTTTGATTGGTTTTTTTTTGTGATTGGTTTTAAATTTTTTGATTGGTTTGTTTTGTATTGGTTTGTTTGTGATTGGTGGTTTGTTTGTGGTTGGTTTGTTTGTGATTGGGTTTGGTTTGTTTGTGATTGGTTTTTGGTTTTTTTGTGATTGGTTGGTTTTTGTTGGTTTGTTTTTGATTTGGGTTTTGATTGGTTTGTTTGTGGTTGGTTTGTTTGTGATTGGTTTTTTTTGTTTGTGATTGGTTTGTTTGTTTGTATTGGTTTGTTGGATTGGTTTGTTTTTGATGGTTTGTTTGTGATTGGTTTGTGATTTGGGTTTTTTTTTGGTTGGTTTTTTTGTGATTGGGTTTTTTTGTGATTGGGTTGGGTTTTTGAATGGTTTGTTTGTGTTTGGTTTATTTTTTTGTGATTGGGTTTTCTTGTTTTTGACCGTTTGTTTTTTTTTGCCCTTTGTTGGTTTTTTTTGTGATGGTTTGTTTTTTGTGATTGGTTTATTTGTTTGTGATTGGTTTGTTTGTGATTGGTTGGTTTGTTTGTGAATGGTTGGTTTGTTTGTGATTGGTTTGTTTGCTTGTGATTGGCTGGTTTGTTTATGATTGGTTTGTTTGTCTGTGATTGGTTGGTTGGTTTGTGATTGGTTTGTTTGTTTGTGATTGTTTTGTTTGTTTGCTATTGGTTTGTTTGTGATTGGTTTGTTTGTGATTGGTTTGTTTGTGATTGGTTGGTTTGTTTGTGATTGGTTTGTTTGTGATTGGTTTGGATTGTTTGTGATTGGTTTGGTTTGTGATTGGTTTGTTTGTGATTGGTTTGTGTTGGTTTGTTTGTGGTTGGTTTGTTTGTGATTGGTTTGTTGTTTGTGATTGGTTTTTTTTGTTTGTGATTGGTTTGTTTGTTTGTGATTGGTTTGTTTGCGATTGGTTTGTTTGTGATTGGTTTGTTTGTGATTGGGTTTGTTTGTGGTTGGTTTGTTTGTGTTGGTTTGTTTGTGATGGGGTTTGTTTGTTTGCTATTGGTTTGTTTGTGATTGGTTTGTTTGTGATTGGTTTGTTTGTGATTGGTTTGCTTGTTTGTGATTCGTTTGTTTGTTTGTGATTCGTTTGTTTGTGATTGGTTGGTTTGTTTGTGATTGGTTTGTTTGTTTGTGATTGGTTTGTTTGTAATTGGTGTGTTTGTGGTTGGTTTGTTTGTGATTGGTTTGTTTGTGAATAGTTTGTTTGTTTGTGATTGGTTGGTTTGTGATTGGTTGGTTTGTTTGAGATTGGTTAGTTTGTTTGTGATTGGTTGGTTTGTTTGAGATTGGTTAGTTTGTTTGTGATTGGTTGGTTTGTTTGTGGTTGGTTTGTTTGTTTGTGATTGGTTGGTTTGTTTGTGATTGGTTGGTTTGTTTGTTTGTTTGTTTGTTATTGGTATGTTTGTTTGTTTGTTTGTTCGTTTGTTTGTGATTGGGTTGTTTGTGATTGGTTTGTTTGTGATTGGTTGATTTGTTTGTGATTGGTTTGTTTGTGATTGGTTTGTTTGTGATTGGTTTGTTTGTAATTGGTTTGTTTGTGATTGGTTTGTTTGTGGTTGGTTTGTTTGTGATTGGGTTTTTTGTTATTGGTTTGTTTGTGATTGATTTGTTTGTCTGTGATTAGTTTTGTTTTGTTTTTTGTTTGGCTTTGTTTGTTGGTTTTGCTTTTTGTGTGCTTTTTTTTACTTGTTTGTTAAGGGACGGGATGCTCAGTGGTCAGAGCACTCGCTCTACCCCAGCTAATGTTAAGCAGCGTCGAGCGTGGTTACCACTTGAATGGGTGACCGTTTGCACGCCTTGGCTTCAGTACAGTCCCCCCACCCCACCCCCCACCCCTTCCCACCACCCCCCCCCCCCCCCTCCCAGTTCACCCAGCTGTAAATGGGTACCTGCCCTCTTTAGGGTCAGGGGAGGTAAAGCAGCGAGGGAGAGGAGATGGGCACCACCCTCAATATGCTGGGCCTTGGAGAAGCTGAGGTCTCTGACGCCTCGCTCCCCTACGACCACATAGGTTATGGGAACACCTTTACCTTTTACTTTTCCTGTTTGTCAGAGGCTACTTAAAGAACATTGTTTGCTAGAATGTTCTTCTTCATGTGAACCGTTTTTATTTTTTCTTGTCAAAAAAACTTTGTTTTGTGCCATAAGGACCAAAATTTATATTTATTTTCTCTATCTAAACTATAAAATGTTTTTCACCTACTACTCACCATTGATGAATTTCACCCTGTGACCATCATTCCTTTGGTTGTTATTTGTTGTTTGTTTGGTTGTTTGTTTACTTGGTTAGTTTGTTGTTTGGTTGCTTGGTTTCCTGCTTGCTTGCTTGCTTGCTTGCTTGGCTGGCTGGTTGTTTGTTTGCTGTCGACGCAGTCTACTAGTCATACACCATAAACGAAAGCTGTTACACGGTTGATTGAGCGACCGGAAGTCGCCGACACATGGGGGCCGCCATGTTTATGAAAAGAGCGGAGGTGGAGGTGAAGGTTGAAGGTTGAAGGCTACATCGCAGGCAGTGGAGATGTGACCCCACCACCGCCATAAATAGGTGTCAGCTCGATCATAAAACCGTTACATGGAAGATTAGTGTCGACAGTGGCTTG
>CM054161.1:34883487-34885987 GCA_028751875.1 Rapana venosa
TTCCGGGTTCGATTCCCAGCCTCGCCCTTTCTTCCCAGTTTGACCCCCAAAAAATCCAACTGAATGTCAAAGTCCTTCGGATGAGACTATAAACCTAGGAGGTCCCGTGTTCGAACGCATGCAGAACATCTTGCGTACACGTTAAATCCTGTTCCGCTTTTCGGAAGAGTAGGTCATTGTGTGCCGGTTGAAACAGATGACAAAATTCACAAAACCGCATACACACGGGGACTGGATGTAAAAAAGCACAAGAGTGCTTATTCCATCATCCTCGATATAAAAGAATAAATAAATTCAGAACATCTTGGGCACCACGTTAAAGCATATTTGGGGGTTTTTGAAAGAGCAGGCGGTCATTGTATGCCGGTAGGACTGCATGACGAAATCTAAAAACGAAAAAAAAAAACTGCATGTACACTTGTATCATGTTTAATCATCATCCCTGAAGTCGGAATGCGGCAACCTTAATGGTGGACAAATTTTCTGCATACAGAAAAATCTCGCCAAAACTTCGAAACTCTAGCCGAAAATGTAATAAAAAATAAATAAATAGATAATTAAAACAAATTAAAACCAAAGAAAAGAAAAGAAAACAGAAAAGAAAAAGAAACAGACACACACACACACACACACACACACACACACGCAAAACTTTGACAAAACTGCATACACACGGGGACTCGATGAAAAAAAGCCCACGAATGCTTATTCCAGTATCCTCGAAATAAAAGAATAAATACAAATAGAAAATAAACAATACATACACACACTCTCACTCACACACACACTCACACACACACACGCACATATACATACACACACACACACACACACACACACACACACACACACACACACACACACACACACACACACACACACACACAAAACACACAGCAAAGCCAAGCAAGTAAACAACCAAACAAGGAGTTAACATCACTGCCGACTCCACTCCCACAAAAGTCCTGCGGATGAGACTATATATAAACCGAGACCCCGTGCTGGAAAGCACGCAAAACATCTTGCCCACACGTGAAAACCCGTTCCGCCTTTCGGAAGAGTAGGCCATAACGTAGGAACGGGAAGCAAAAAATCTTTTCTTTTTTTTAAATTTTAAGAGAGAGAAAAACAAAAACTCGCATGCACACTGGTGTCATGTTTAGACCTTATCCCGGAAGACAGAAAGCAGGTACCTTAATGATAGGGGGGGGGGGGGGGGCAAAAAAAAGAAGATCGCGTAACGCAAAATCTCGCCATTGATGGATGACCCTCGGAATTGTAATCGGGGAACGAAAAACAAAACGAAACAAAATGTTGGGTAAAACGACACAGTGTGTTATAGTGCAATCATTTGTTGTTGGGGTTGGGTTTTTTGTTCCGCGGAAAGCAATTTGCATTGCACAACATTTGCACTCCTAAGTATCTTTGCACCATTTCCATTTCATTTCATACCACTTTAAGTCACGGCAGATTTCTCTCCGTGAAATTCGGGCTGCTCTCCCCGAAGGAGAGCGCGTCGCCACAAGAGCAACGCCATCCTTTTTTTTTATCTTTTTCTGTCTGCACCTGTATTTGTTTCCCTATCAGAGTGCCTTTTTTCTACAGAATTTTGCCAGGGACAACTCTCTTGTTGCCGTGGGTTCTTTTACGTGCGCTAAATAATTATGTGTAACACACGGGACCTCGGTTTTAATCGTCTCATCCGAAAGACTAGCGCCCAGACCACCACTCATGGTGTAATGGATGGGGGAAAAGTTTCGGGTCCAAACGGGGTACGAACCACCGCACACTTCCGACCCGGACTTTTCGCTGTCTAGACAGGCGCGTTACCTCTAGACCACCGATCCATCTCTCTCTCTCATCCATTTCAGTGCCGGAGGGGGGGGGTGTTGACAGTATAAATGGTAGATCGGTGGTCTAGAGGTAACGCGCCTGTCTAGAAAGCGAAAAGTCCGGGGTCAGAAGTGTGCGTTGGTTCGAATCTCGTTTGGGCCCGAAACTTTCCCCCATCCATTAGACCATGAGTTGTGGTCTGGGTGCTAGTTCTTCGGATGAGACGATTAAAACCGAGGTCCCGTGTGTTACACAAAATTATTCAGCGCACGTAAAAGAACCCACGGCAACAAGAGAGTTGTCCCTGGAAAAATTCTTAGAAAAAGCCACTCTAATAGGGAAACAAATACAGTTGCACACCAAAAAAAAAAAGAAAAGGTGGCGCTGCTCTTGTGGCGACGCGCTCTCCTCGGGGAGAGCAGCCCGAATTTCACGCAGAGAAATCTCGTGACTTAAAAAGGTGTAAATAATTTTTTTTAATAAATATAAATAGCATCCCCACCTTCTGGAAATCCTGCGCTAGGAATTTCCTCTTTTCTATCCCTCTCTTTGTTTCTGCCTTGTTCCTTTTCTTCTTGTCACCACCTCCTTCTCGTCTATTTTCTTCCTCCTTGGTCCATTCTCCTGCCGTTTTGGGGTTGTGGTTTTTTTTTGGGGGGGTTGTTTG
>CM054161.1:34890987-34895987 GCA_028751875.1 Rapana venosa
CCTCCGTTTTTTTTTTTGTTTGGGTTTGAGTATTTGGGAATCTATTTCACTTTGAGCGGCTTTTTTTTTAAAAATAGCCTTCTCTATTACATGAGAATCAGATTTTTATTTTAAAAATAAAAGGTGTTTAGTCTAATTGTTTTGTGTGTGGTGTGTGTGTGTGTGTGTGTGTGTTTGTGTGTGGGTGGTGGGGTGTGTGTTTGTGTGGTGGGGGGGTTTTGTGTGTGTGTGGGTGTGTGTGTGTGTTTTGTGTGTGTGTTGTGTGGGGTTTTTTGGGGGGGTTTTTGGTGGGGTGTGTGTGTGGGGGGTGTGTGTGTGTGTGTGTGTGGGGTTGGTGTGGGGTTTTATGGTTTTGTGTGTGTGTGTTGTGGGTGTGTGGGGGGGTGTGTGTGTGTGTGTGTGTGTGGTGTGTGTGTGTGTGTGTGTGTGCCTTTTTCCCGGGTTTTTGTGTGTGTGTGTGGTCGGTGTTTGTGTCTGTGTGTGCCTATTCTGTGTGTTGGGGGTTTGTACTTTTGTCTGTGTTTTTTAAAATGAACAAACAAAAAAAACGTTTTGGCCCAAACAAGAAAAAAAAAAAGAAAACATTTGAACATGCAGGAACATCAACTGCCATGTCATCATGAAGACTGGGGCCCCAGGCAAAATAAAGGGCAAAACGACAAGGAAAAACCAAAAGCTTTTCCTCACACAGGAACACCAAGCTGGTGGACAAATTTTCCCGAAAAAATAAATACGAAAGACTGCAGCAAAAAGAAGGAAATGGGACATCTAGTGACGGGGCAAGCATCCAATACATAAAAAAAAAATGCACGGACAGGCGAAACGGGGGTGAACGTGACACCAGGGCTTCAGAATGTCACAATAAACAAAATAATCAATGACATACACTTTTTTTTGTTGCCCAATTTAAAAAGGGAAAGGGTTTTCCAAAACCTAAAGGCGTAAGCGAGCGAGGGGTCAGAGACCTCAATTCTCAAAAGGCCAGTAATGAGGGCGGCGCCCATCTCCTCTCCCTCGTGCTTCACCCTTCCCTGACCCTAAAAAAAGGCGGGACCCCTTTACAGCTGGGGGGAATGGGGAAAGGGGAAAATGAAGCCCAAAACGCCCCTAAACAGTCACCCATCCAATGGTAAACCCGCTCGATGCTGCTTAAACCCTTTTGCTGGGGGAGAAAGGAGCCTCTGTTGCCCTGAGGGGGGGGTTTTTAAAAAAACCCCAGTCAGTGATATTGAGATACCCCTTACCTTGCATACAGGGCTTCCTCGTTTTTGGTTTTTTTTCGTTGGTTGTTTTTTCGTTCCCGGCTAGGCTTGAGGGGTTTACTTGCTGGGGAGATTTTCTGTACCGGGGTGCCTCCTTGGGGGGTAGCCGCCCTTCTGACTTTGGGGTGAGTCGAGGGAAAACAAACTTCAGTGTACGCGTGTTGTTTGGGGTTTTTTTTTGGAAAAATTTTGTCATCTTTCTACAGGTCCGCATACTGTATTTCTTTCTTTTTTTAATTCTTTTTTATTGGGATAATGGAATAAACACTTGTGTGCTTTTTTTTTTTCATCCCGTTTCCCCCGTTTTGATGCAGTTTTTTTGTAAAAATTTTTTCATCCTTCCCCCGGCACACAAGGAAAATCTTCGAAAAGCGCAAAGGGTTGGGGAAAGGGGCGCAACAATGTTCTGCGTGCGTTGCACCGGGACCCCTCGGGGTTTTAGTCTCTCCGAGGACTTTTTTGGGGAAGTGGAGTCGGGGACTGGTGTTAACTCCCGGGGAAAAATCCCCTTTTAAGGGTTTTACTTTCCTAAAAAGGCGGGATGCTTTAACGAACGCAAGATGCTCGGGGGGCGTTCGTGCTTTGGTTTATATCTCATCCCCAAAAAATTTTCCCGGGGGAGTGAAGTCAGTATGGGTTTTTAAATCAAAAAGAGAAAAAAAATTCTCCATGAACGGGGGTTTTTCGGGGGGGGTGGCTCGAACCCCGGGGGCCCCAGATCGCGAGCTGAACGCTTAAAACCCTAAAAAGGGTACCCCTACCCCCCCCCCCCCCACCCCCCAAACCCCCACCCACCCACCCCCACCCCTCCCCCCCCTAGTTTCTTCTGAATTTTTAACTTCACTGAATGGGTTTTTTGTTAGAAAGGTGCTAAATATTTTATTTGGAACAAAATTGGCGATGTTTGGGTGGTGTATCTTGTTTGGGGTGTTCTGCACGCTTTTTCTTATACGTCTTTGGGAAAAACCTGCAAAAAGTGCCTGAAAAATTTGACATTAAAAACTTTAGATCGCATAACGAAAGCAAGGTTGCAAATTTGAAAGTAGCAAGACCCACTTCCACATCACAGATTTTTCTCCCTGACGTCGGTTCTCCCCGGGGAGGAGCGCTCGTCGCCCAACAGCGCGCCCCATATTTAAAAAGAATATTTTGTTTGTTTGTGTTTGGTGGGTGTTCGTTTCGTATCATGAAAGTGGGGGGTTTTATGTAGAGAACCTTTTGGCAGTGAAACTTTTTTGTTGCCGTGGGTTCTTTTGCGTGTTGGGAATGGTGATGCACACGGTTTTTTTTTGTCTCATTTGAAAGACAGAGACCTTTTCTAGCGTAACATACAACATAAACTACATACATAAATACTAAATACTAATAAACATACATACTACACTAATACATACATACGAAAATATGACGTACCCTCTTACATACTAGATAAAATAGATAGATAGATAGATAGATAGATAGATAGTAGATAGATGATAGATAGATAGATAGTAGATAGATAGAAGTAGATAGAAAAAAAAGATAGATGGTAGATAGGTAATACGCAGACAGACAGCAGTAGATAGAAGAAGATAGATAGATGATAGATAGAGAGATAGAGAGATAAGAGATAGAGAGATAGATGAGAAATAGGTAGAGAGAGAGGGGAAAAAAATAGATAGTAGATAGTAGATAGATAGAAGATAGATAGATAGATAATAGATGATAGATGATAGATAAGATGATAGATAGTAGATAAAGATAGACAGCAGACGACAGGGGAAAATGACAAATGACGTGGAAAGACAGATAGCAGAAAGACAAATAGAAGTAGATATTGCGTATACACTGATGTATACGCTCCACATACAATCACCTGGTACCTTAAAGCAGGCCAGATTGTTGCTCGCTTCGAGATATGTTGTATATGTAATTCTATATTTTCTCACAAAATGTGTATTCTTTCGTTACGGACAATTTGCGCGATCAGCTTTTTTATATATTATATATATTTCGCAATTATTTTAGGAAGGGGGGGGGCGGCTATAAGCCAGGCGGTTGAATGGTGGGCTTGTCAAAAAACCATGTTTTGTCAATGGGGGAAATACCTGTTTTGAGAAATGCCGAGGGAAAAATGCCCGGCTTTTTGTGGGGCGACTGACGCTCCCCGGGGGTTTTTCTGCGTGAATGCTGACAAATTTACTACACCCCCCGGGACCCTTATGGCCCGAAGCATTTTGCGCTGCCCAAGCTATTCGTCAGTGTTTTATGGAAAGAAAAAAGAAAAAGTTTCGGGTGGGGGGGTTGGGGGTTGGTGGTGGGTTTTGTTTTTGTTTTTGTGGGTTTTTTTTTTTTTTTGGGGGGGGGAGGTGTAATTTGGGGAAGGTTTTTTAAAGAAATGGGACAGCCCCCGTCTTTAATTATTTTATTTATTTTAATTTTGTCTTACTCCTTCTTTTATGACTTGTTCGGGTTTGACGCGCGGTTTAAAACAAAGTTTTGGTAATTCGATGAAGTATGATGAAACGAAATGAAAAGTGACGGGATTATGCACAATAACCATATATTATTACAATTTGGCCCGAGTAAGAAATCTGATGAATCGAAATGAAGATTTTACAGGGAATAGTTCTGAAAAAAATAAAAAAGATTACAATAAACTGATTTTAAAAAAAAATGATGAAAAATAAAAAAAAGTCGCAGACACCATAACAATAAAAAACCTTACCAAATTTTGATATAAAAAAAAAACGAATGAAATCAAAAAGAAAAGTGACATGAAATATGAAAAAATAATTACAAAAAATTACTGATTATAAAAACTAGACGGGATAGCTCAGTGGTCACAGCACTCGCTTCCCCCCAGATAAGGTTAAGCAGCGTCGAGCTTGGTTACCGTTTGGATGGGTGACCATTTTCGCGCCTTGGCTTCAGTACAGTCCCACAGTTCACCCAGCTGTAAATGGGTACCTGCCCTCTTTAGGATCAGGGAAGGTAAAGCAGCGAGGGAGAGGAGATGGGCGCCGCCCTCAATATGCTGGCCCCTAGAGAAGTTGAGGTCTCTGATGCCTCGCTCCCCTACGACCACCTAGGTTATGGGACACCTTTACCTTTACCTTTTACTGATTATAAGACTGCAGAACTAAAGCTAAACCCACGCCTTGCATAAGAACAAAATCATTCAAAAAACTTCTACACATCTCCTGGCAGGACCACAGAACCCACGAAGTCAGTGTGGGCAAGAGGTGATAGTCATGAAAGCTGGGCCACAGGAGCAAACCCTTCTGGCTGTTTGTTGTCAAGAGGAGGAAAGGAAGCTGGCGTGGTTTGGTCACATCTCTCTTGCCAAGACTGTTGTTCTGCAGGGGATAAACACTTGATGGAGGAGGAGGAGGAAGAGGCAGCAGGGACAGACAGACAGACAGAGGAAGACCTGGATGATGCAGAACTAACATCACAGACTGGACCACCGGCCTGGACATGGCTGTGCTGCTGCTGTTGCTGCTGTTGTTGTTGCTGCTGTTGTTGCTGCTGCTGCTGTTGTTGTTGTTGTTGCTGTTGTTGCTGCTGTTGTTGTTGCTGCTAAAGGCTGAAGACAGACAGATCTGTCAGCCTGCAGTGAATTGTCGACTAACATGTCCTGAGTGTCCCCCTCCCCCCCCCCCCCCCCCCCCCCCCCCCCATAGATAGATAGATAGATAGAGAGAGAGAGATAGAGATAGATAGATAAGATAGATAGATAGATAGATAGATAGAGAT
>CM054161.1:34913487-34930987 GCA_028751875.1 Rapana venosa
ATTATTCTTATTCAGATAGATAGATAGGTAGATAGATAGATAGATAGATAGATAGACAGACAGACAGACAGACAGACAGACAGACAGACAGATAGATAGATAGACAGACAGACAGAGAGATAGATAAGTAGATAAGTAGGTAGGTAGGTAGGTAGGTAGATAGATAAATAGATAGATAGATAGATAGATAGATAGATAGATAGATAGATAGATAGATAGATAGATAGAGATAGATAGATAGATAGATAGATAGATAGATAGATAGATAGATAGATAGATAGATAGATTGGAGTTTTGCTTGCTGGTAGGGGTTTGTGTCTCTGTATTTGTTGTTTTGCTTCTTTCTTTCTTTTGTCTCTTTCTTTAGTCCTGATGTACACCCGAGGCACATACGGCCTCTCATAGTGCACGGCTTGTTCGTTCTATGCACCGGGGCTTAGTGCCTTTCAAAGTAACCTTGTCATGCCATAGGCAAGAACCTCGCCTACACTTTTGTGTGTGCGCAGATTACACACACGGGCGTGCATCAAACACAGTCAGCAGTTATCAAAGTAAACACCAAGCCTTCCTGCCTTCCTTTTCTTCAGCCTCTCTTTCACGTCGAGCCGCCATAGTGGTCACGTGATGAGCTACATCCCAAACCGTGCTTTATGTCAATATAATTATGTGGAGGGACGTGCAGAAATGAGGCTGGGTGACTCTGAAATAGGATTTTGCAAGCAGGGTCAACCGCCATGGCTCAGTGGTTAGCATCTTGGGTCACAGGCTGGAAGGTCGCGAGTTCGAGTCCCATCGGGATTTTTCGGACTCCGACCGGCTCTTACCCAGAGTGAGTGTGCTGTATGCTCATTTGGGAAGACTGGGACCACACAGTCGAGGTTCGTCGACTTTACGGATGTGATTTTGAGAATGTTGCTCAAATTACCTGACCAACACTGCAGGTGTCTGTATCTCTCAGGCCCGGCTGACGCCGGGGATATATTATGATAGAAAGCGTAGAGTACAACCTTGTCACGTAGTCTCAAACCACATGTGCTTCTATAGCAGCAGCATAACATCATCCTCATCACCACTGATCATCAAGCAATAACAACAAAAATTTCTCTGATTCAGAGGTCTTTGTTGCACCGGTCCCATGGTGACCTCAGTTCTGGTTTCCCTATATTTCTGTGCCAGTGGTAAGTTTGGGTCAAAGCCTTCAGGGTTGGAGGGAAGTTGCGATGGTCACCACCCTAGCATAGGCGTTCCGCTTGGTCTGTACTGTTGTAGCTCTTTGGGTAAACAGCCAGTAGACTGAGGGAAGCAAAAACGCGAAGACATTTTTTATTATAGGGAAACATGTAAAATTGTACATGGTAAGTAAACACTGAGATTTTTGCCTTGCTGCCTCATCTTTCGTGACGTTCCTGTCCTGCTGTCCCCCCCCCCCCCCCCCCATCCCCCACCTGCTCATTTCAATCTACCCACCCCTGCAAAACCCACACGCTTGTCATATCGCGTCCTCATAGTCAGAACTCTGTAGGGAGTTGATTTATATTAGGCCGCCATGGAGCCACCAGCCAGACTGGCTCTGCACTGCTGCTGGGTCACTTCGGTGGTAGTTCAGTGGCGCCTGTTTTGAACTAGCATAAACAGTACACCCCCTACTAAGCCCCCTTACTGACAGCGATTATAGTTTAGCTGCGGAGTCAGGACTGAGTGAGGAGCCCACCTAGGGGGTTGTGACCACCACATCGTCCCTCCAACCACCTTCACCATCAATCTCTCACCCCTAGAGCTCCCACACTACATCACCACAGGTATAGAAGTGCATTGGAAACCCAAACACTGAGGTCACCATGAAACCAGAGCAGCCGGGACCACCAAATCAGAGACAATTCATTGCATGAGGATCAACAGTACTTAGAACGATGTTATTATGCTGCTGTTTTAAAAGCACACAACTTTTAAGACTTCTTTACAGGGCTGTACTCTTCGCTTCTTACATATCCTGCCGTCATTCGGGTCTGAAAGATACAGACACCTGTAGTGTTGGTCGGGTAATTGAAACATCACTCAAAATTGCATCCAAAACAAAGAGAATGATGCTTTACAGTCTAATAAATCCGGGTCTTCCCAAAAATAACAGTCCGCAGCAAAGTCAACCTGTGTAGAAGCTGGCTGGAGTATAATAATAATAATAATAATAATAATAATAATAATAATGTATGGAATTTATATAGCGCTGAATCTTGTAAAGTAACAAATCAAAGCGCTCAGATGACTTTTTTTTATATCGAGGATAATGGAATAAGCACTCATGTGCTTTTTTACATCCAATCCCCGTGTGTATGCGGTTTTGTAAATTTGTCATCTGTTCCCACCGGCACACAATGGCCTACTCTTACGAAAAGCGTAACAGGATTTAACCTGTGCGCAAGATGTTCTGCGTGTGTTCGCACACGGGCCTCGGTTTATAGTCTCATCCAAAGGACTATCATGTTATCAGCTGAGTCACGAACTGTGGGGGAGTGGAGGTTATTGTGTGCAGGGGTGGGCATGTAATTCGTAGTGCTGTTTGGTAATGTCTAATATCACTGAGAGCAAACAGACGTTAAATTGAAGACAATTGATCAATACGAACTATGACCTTCATGTTCTGTAACTTCTGATTTCAGATTCAGCCGCCATGGTGGTCATGTGATCAGCTACGTCACGAGCTGTGGGGGGGGGGGGGGGTGCGTGCGTGCGTGCGTGCGTGTGTGTGTGTGTGTGTGTGTGTGTGTGTGTGTGTGTGTGTGTGGTGTGTGTGTGTGTGTGTGTGTGTGTGTGTGCAGGGTAGGGTGGGAATACAATAATTAGTGTGTCTTCGTGGTTTGTGAAACAGGATGGTACTTGCATGTGTACACTGTGGCTGTTTGGGGATAGAAGCATTGTATTTGGGATGCAAACACCCAAACAGGGTGTGTGTGGGGTTTTTTGTGGGGGGGGGGGGGTTACTTTGGGAGGGGGTGAAAAATGCAAATAGATGTTACTCTGGATATGAAAACAACAGAGAGGTAGTTCTTGTTTTGGAACTGAAAAACAACTTAAGCACTTGTTTTACTGTGTTGTATTGTAGTGTGTTGTGTTGTATCATATTGGATTGGATTGTAATGTATTGTTTTGTTTTCTATTGTAACTGTTCTGTATTGTATCATAGTGTACTGTATTGTATTTTATCGTAGTACATCGCATTGTATTGCATTGTATTGTACTACATTGTACTGTACTGTATTGTATCATAATGTACTATACTGTATTTATCGTAGTACATCGTATTGTACTGTATTGTGTTGTACTGTACTGTATTGTATCATAGTGTACTGTATTGAATTTTTATCGTAGTACGTCATATTGTATTGCATTGTACTGTACTACATCGTATTGTACTGAATTGTAGATTATGTTGTATTGTGTCGTATGGCATTGTACTGTACTGTTTGGGCCCGAAACTTTTCCCCCATCCATTAGACCATGAGTGGTGGTCTGGGCGCTAGTCTTTCGGATGAGACAATAAACCGAGGCCCCATGTTTTACACATAATTATTCAGCGCACGTAAAAGAACCCACGGCAATAAGAGAGTTGTCCCTGGCAAAATTCTGTAGAAAAAAGCCACTCTGATAGGGAAACAGATACAGTTGCAGACCAAAAGAAAAAGGTGGCGCTGCTCTTGTGGCGACGCGCTCTCCCCGGGGAGAGCAACCCGAATTTCACGTAGTGAAATCTGCCGTGACTGAAAGTAATATAAATAAATAAAATAAATAAATAAATGTATTGTATCATAGTGTACTGTATTGTATTTATCGTAGTACGTCGTATTGTATTGCATTGTGCTGTACTATATTGTATTGTACTGTATTGTGGTACGCTGTATTGCATTGTACTGTACTACATTGTATTGCACTGTATTGTAGTACGCCGTATTGCATTGTATGCCACTTTCAGTCCAAGCAGATTTCTCTGCATGAAATTCGGGCTGCTCTCCCCAAAGGGTAGAGAGTGTTTTCACAAGACCATTACCACCCATTGGACTTTTTTTCCCCAAATTTCTCATCCGCATGCGTATTCGTTTTCCTGTGAGGGTGGCTATTTTCTACACCAACTTCATCAGGGATAATTCTTGTTAAACTAGACCATCACTCAAGCTCTAGAGTGGATGGGATGTAGGGGACGGGGGTGAGGACAGTTTCAGCCACAAACGGGGGATCGAACCTACGACTTTTCGTTTTCTAGACAAGTGCGTGACCACTAAGACCACAGAGGATCCCACCACTGAAGGAAGACTCGCATTTGGTTTGGTGGTGTTAGTAGAGTCCCAGCAAAATTATCCAAAAAAATTCTGAAGGAACTATACCATCAACTAACCATCACTAGAGGATTTTCTTTTTTTTTTACGTTTTTTTGGCTACATGCTCCATGTTTCACCAAAAAGTAATTTTGTTTTGTGTGTGTGTATGTGTATGTGACCATGTTTGGGGTGTGTTTCTTTATTTTTTGTTTGGTGGGGGGGGGGGTGTTCGGCTTCGGTGAAGGTATCCGCATTCCAACTTCGGAGTATACCATGCACGGGGGGGACAGAGAATCACACGGGTGTACAGATTCTGTGTAGTGCACTGGGTCGTACAGGGGCATTTCAATAGAGGGATGATACCATGCCACACTGAGAACTGTATGCAGGCAGTGTCTTTGTGTGCACACATTCAACACAGCAGTGTGAATTACACACACACACATACACGCACACATACACACACGCACACATGCGCACACACACGCACCCCAAAACCTCACAAAACCCAAAACCCTCCACCAAAAAAAACACCCACCGCACAAAAAACCCAAAAACAACACTCTTAACAACACACAACACCCAAAAACACCCGCCACAACACCGCAACCCGCAACACCCCACACACCCACACATCCCCAAACACAAACAAACCACGAAACACAATACACCCGCAACAAACAACCCCACACAAACCACCGCCGTACCCAAATCAAAAACCACCCCACTCCCCACAAACCACCTAAAGAAAACCCCCCCAGCCCCCCCCCCCCCCCCACCACCCACCCCAACACCCTCCCCCCGGAACCCACCCCCCAAAAAATTTACAAAAACCCCAACCCCCAACCAAAAAACCAGGGGGGTAGCCTCAAAAAAAGGGCCCTTTTTTACCTTTTTATTTATTTATTTATTTTCCAACCTCCCCCCCCCCCCCCCCCCCCCCCCCATACCCCCCCCCCCCCCCTTCCTTTTTAGTTTAGCCGAGGGAGTATCCTATCCCATTATTTTTTATTAAAATTTTTTTGTGTCTTTTTTTACAATTAAAAAAAATTAAATTTTTTTTTCCCCACCAATTGGGGGAGTAATCTAAAACCCGACCGGATTATCCCCTAACCTTTTTTCCCTTTTTTTTTTTTTTTAAAAAAAAATTTTGTTCCTCCGGGCCCAAGGTTTCCCCTGAAAAGGCGAGGAGTTTTTAACTTGGAAAGACCCGAGGTTAAAAGCCGAATTACTTTTAACTTTCATCTTTCCAAAAGGCAACAAAACCTCCCCGGCGGGGGAACGCTAACACCAAAAGGTTTTGGGCGGGTTTTCTTCTTTATTTCTTCCCCCAGTCCAAAAAGGCCCCCAAAAAAATCCCCCCCTTTTTGGGGGCCCCAGAAATTTTGGGGGTCTTCCCCCTTTCCCCCCTCATCCCCTTAACCTGGCCCTGTTTTTTCCCCCGGGGTGCCCTCTCCCTTAGGGATCGTTCCTTGATTTGGGGCCCCAAAGCCCTTCCCCCCCTTTTTACCTCGGCCCCTTTGTTTTAATCCTCTTTTGTTTTCCCCTTTTACATTTTTCCCAGGGGTTTCGGATTGCAAAAATTTCCCTTAACCCCCCTACCTTCTAATTTCTTTTTCTCCAGTTTCCGACGTATAGGTACGGGCGTAATTGACTTGTAGTCTTCAACGGGTTTTGGTGTGCGGGCAGTTGATTTCCAAAATTTTTTCAACCAAAAATTTGGGCTCAATCCTTTCCGGTTAAAAAATTTTTTTCTCAATGTTCTGTGGGCTAGATGTTTGCCGGGGTACTTGAAGTGTTCACCCCCTTTAGGCGACCTCGCACAGGGCCCCTTCTCTGCACTTTTTGTTTTCACTTTCATATTTTGGGGTCTTGGGGGGGTGAATCTGGAGTCCCCGCTGCTGGCTTTTGGAAACCGTGATTTTTTTTCCTGGGTCTTTCTGTGGCGACAGCAGCAATACGTGGCAAAGCACATTTCAACCCGGGCTGTCAGTCCCCAAAAACCCCCCCCTTTTTCCCCATCGGGGGGCCCCTCCTCATCACCCATTCGATGACGACGGGGGAAAATTTGGGCGAATCACGAAACCCTTGTCGACCCCTTCTGCACTAGAACCTTCCTCTGCTGTCCATCTGCGCACCGAAACTGTTTCTGCGTACTTTCCCCTGTAAAATGTATGATTTCAGAAAAATCCATGGCTTCCAAATCTTCCACAGGAAGGGTAGGATGCGTCAAAAGCCTTTTGGAAATCACATGATGATGTGATGAGGGTTCCATTCCGATGGGTTCCACAATTGTTCGTAGAACAAAGATTGACGTCCCTTCTCCCGCTTTGAACCCTGCCTGCTTTCCCGGGGGTTTCCCCTTCGATGGCTTGCCTCAACGTTAAAGGACACGGCAAAAGATTTTCCCGGGACAGAGAGAAGTTGATTCCCCCAATTGCCGCACTCTGAAGGCGCCCTTTTTGGGGAAATTTTTTCACATGATGCCTTTCTCCATTGGTGGAACCTTTCCTTCTCAAACTTTTGTAATAATTTTTTTTAAAAAACCTTTGCGCTGTCTTGGTCGCCTTCAAATTCTCCGTGATTCTGTCCTCACCGGGTCCCTGTTGCCTTTTTTTGCCGATGGTTTCCAAATTTTCCTGCTGCGTTGCATCCACGTCGAAAGGCGGGAACGGGGGGTTTTTTAACGTGTGCGCAAGGTGTTCTGCATGCGTTCAACCTTGAACCGAGTTTTAATCCATCCAAGGCTTTAAAGGGGCGTGGGTCAGCCTGATGTTAACTTTGGAACAAAACCCCTTCAAAAGGACCTGGGTAGTGGCCAAATTTGGGGAAGTTTTTTTGGGACAACGCAGAATCAGGCGGGCTTCATGCTAGGTTGAGGGGCAGGTTTGTGTGGTTAAGTGTGTTTCGTGATCTGCTGCCCCGGGTTCAAATCTCGTTAAAAGGGGATTTTTTCCCTTGGAGTTAACACATGCCCGACTCCATCCCCCCCAAAAATTTTTTGGGGATGAAAATATAACTAGCCCCCCCGGGGGGGCAAACGCCCAAAACCCTTTGGGTCATTTTAAAAAGTATTCATTTTTTTTTTGGGAAATGGGCCCATTGTGTGACGGGGGGAAAAGGGATGGAAAAAATTAACAAAACTGCGTACCCCACGGGGACTGGGTGTAAAAAAGCACATGAGGGCTTGTTCCACTTTCACGAAAAAAAAGAATTTTTTTAGAATTTTTTAAAAAAATTTTTTACTCAACCTTTGTATTGTACGTATTATACTGTATTGTTTTGCACGGGCATTGACTGCATTTGGAATGGTATGGTATGGTATGGAATGGTAGGGTTTGGGTATTTTTGGTTGGTAGGTATGGTAGGGGATGGTAGGTAGGTATGGTAGGATATATGGTAGGGGTTTTTGGGTATGGTATGGTGGGGGGTTTTGGGGTGTGGTATGGAGGGATGGTATGTTTGGGTATGGAATGGTAGGGTAGGTATGGGGGGTTGGTGTTTTTGGTATGTTTTGGTAGGTAGTATGGATGTATGGTATGGTATGGGTAGGTATGGTATGGTAGGGTATGATTTACGACAGTCTGAAACTGTTTTGTATTGGTTGTACTGTTCTACTTTCATCTCGCTTTACTAAAATTCTTATTTTTTCCCCCCCTAGACAGTCCCACAAGACACGCCCCCCACCATTTAAAAACTTTTCCTTTGGTGACAATCTTGTTTCACGACGGATGTCTTTTCACAAATTTTGCGGGGTAGCTTCTTGTTGCCGGGTTTTCTTTTCATGCAATAATAATATGCTGCACAAAAAGATCCATGTATCATTCATTGAAAACAGAACTCAGACAGCGACACGACCAATAAAAACAAGACAAATAATACACAGAGATCAAAGACGCCCTCAACACAAACACCACAGACACACAAACACACACACCACACACCACAATACCACACACAAGATCTTTAAAAGATAGTTTTAAGCGGAATCTTTAAAGCAAAAAAACGAAGTGTTGCTTTAAAAATCTTTACCACATGAAACCCAACCAAAAAAATTTAAAATTTTAAAAATATACAATTTATACTCCGAAAAACCCGCCACACATGGCGCACAAACACAACGACACACACACACCACACAACACCCACACCAAACACACCTTTAAATTATAAAATAAAGAGAGAAGAGAGAATAGTTTAATAATGATAGATAATAGTAGATAGAAGATAAAAAGATAATAATAGATAGATAGATAAAATAGATAGATATTGTTAGATAGATAGATAATAGTTTAGATAGATAAAAATAGAAGATAAAAGCAGACGCAACAGGAGCGGGCGGGCAGCACAGAAGACAACGACAGACAAAAATAGATATCTCAATGGGGATTTTCCCTGCAGTTTTTTGCATAGATTTACCCCAAAAAAAGGGAAAAATTTTTTGTTTTTGCCGGGTGTCCGACATGACCTCCAAAAAGCAGGGGGGAGTGCTTTTTTCGGAAATTGGGCAAAAAATGAAAATATAGGGGACTCCCTTGCCACAGACATCCCCCTCTCCGGCCAAAAAGGCAAAAGGGACTCAGCGTTGGGAGGTTCTCCAAAGACCAAACTAGCCCCCCAGGGCGCACACTGGGACTGTCATCAAGCCTCCATCAAAGGTCTCATAGTCTTTCCAAAGATAACAAAATCAAACGACCACCCTACTCTATTTCCCACCACCACCCCCCCCACCCCACCCCCCCCCCCCCCCCCCTACTTTACAATTAATGGGGGGAGAGGGGGGGGCTAGAAATTGATTAATTGATTCATTGATGAAGGGGATGTGCTTTTTCCCGGGTTTTTTGGGGTTTGGGGCTCTCTCATTAATTTTTTATTCATGTCTTGCCGTTTTGCTGCAGCCAGTTATTGATTGATTATTATTGATTGTTATTGATTATTGATTGATTGATGATTGTTTGATTGTTGATTGTTGTTTGATTCAACGCCCTGCGCTGTGAAAAAATAAACACAACAAAAAGAACCGGTGACCGTAAAATTTGCTGGTTGTTGTGTGTGTGTGTGTGCGTGTGCTGTGTTGTGCGTGTGCGTGGTGGTGTTTTGGGTGTGTGTGTGAGGGGGTTTTGTTGTGTGTTAGGTGGTGGTGTGTGTGGTGTGTTGTGTGGGTGTGTGTGTGTGTGTGTTTGGGGTGTGGTGGTGGTGTGTGTGTGCGGGGTTGTGTGTTTCCTGTGTGGGCGTGCGGGGGTATGTTGTTTCTCTGTTGTGGGGTTGTGTTTGTGAGGGTGGGGTGTGTTTTGGGTTGTGGGTGTGGGGTGTGTGTGGGGGTTTTGTGTGTGTGTGTGTGTGTTTGTGTGTGTTTTGTGTTTGTGTTTTTGCTCGCCGCCGCTTTTTTTGTTGACGGTGTGGTGTGAGAGGGGGGGAGAGGAGGGGGGTGTTTTGTATGTAAATAGTTTTTGTGTTATTTTGTGTTTCCGCGCACCGGCGCGAGCATACGGTGCGAGGAGGGGGTGGGGATTTTTTGCACGGACAAATATTGAAATGACATCAAAAAAAATATTTAGGAGGGTTAAAACTACATGCTTCGACTGTAGGACGCATTGTGTGTGTTGTGTGTTGTGTTGTGTTGTGGTTGTTTGCTGCGCGGTGTGTGCGTGCTGCGTGTGTGTGTGCGCGCGGTGTGCGTCATTTATTTTTTGGGCGTTCGCCCGCACGTGGTTAAATTTTTACACATGCCGTGCACACACGCGGCAAAACCGCGTGTTGGTGGTGTATGTTATGCGCAAATAACTGCCAGCGTGCGAGCCTTTGTGCGGGGGCGTGCGTGCGGGGTGGATTTAACACGTGGATGGGGTTCCCCAAGGAGAGGGCCCCCCCCCCCCCCCCTTTTTTTTTTTTTCCCCCCCCCCCCTTTTTTTTTTAAAAACCCCCCCCCCCAAAAACCCCCCCTTCCCCCTTTTCCCCCCAAAAAAAAACCCCCCCCCCCCCCCCCCCCCCCTGACCCTCCCCCACCCACCTCCTCTCCCAATTTTCCCCCCCCCCCCCCTTTTTTCCCCCCAAAATTCCCCCTTTTTTTTTCCCCCCCCCCCCCCTTTTAAAAAAAATTTTTTATTTTTTTTTTTTTTTTTTTTTTTTTTTAAAAAAAAAAAAAACCCCCCCCCTTTTCCCCCCCCCCCTGGGGGGGGGGGGGGGGGGGGGGGGGGGGGTTTTTTACCCCTTTCGGGGGCCCCCCCCCCCCCTTTTTACAAAAATTTTTTTCCCTTTCCTATCTTTCCCTCATTCTCCCTTTTCTTTTTTCCCCACTCCCTCCCCTCTCCCCCCTCTCTCCCTCCCCCCTCCCCCTCTCTCTCTCTCTCCCCCTTCCTCTTCTCCCCCCTCTTTTCTTCCCCCCCTCTCTCTCCTTTCCTCTCCTCTCCCTCTCCCCTCCCCCCTCTCTCTCTCTCTCTTTCTTTTCATTTTCCCCGAAATAAAAAATTGTCATTGTCCTCCTCCTTCCTCTCTTCTCCCTCTCTCCCTCTCTCTCTCCGCTCCTCCTTCCCCCTCACCCCCTTTTCTCCCGCCTTTTCTCTCTCTCCCAGTGCCAATCTCCCAAATCGTGACGCTTTTAGAAGCCCCATAATATTGTCTCGACACTTACAACCACAGAGCTCGAGGGAAAATTTGTGGGGGGATCGGGGGTCTAGAGGGAACGGCCTGCCTAGAAAGGAAAATTTTTCCGGGGCGAAAGGTGCGGTGGTTCCACCCCTCCTCCCCACCCCACCCCACCCCACCCCCCCACCCCCCCCATTTTTTTGGGCCAAAAACTTTCCCCCCCAGAGAGAAGAGGGAAAGAAGGGGGTAGAGAGAGAGAAGGGGAGAGAGAGAGAGAGAGAGGAAGAGAGAGAGGGGAGAAAGGGGAGGGGAGAGAGGGAAAGGGGGGGGGGGGGGAAGAGGGAGAGGGGGAAAAAGGAGGGGGGGGAAGGGGAGGGGGGGGGGGGGGGGGAAGGGGGGGGTGGAGGGAGGGGGAGGGGGGAGGGGGGGGGGGGGGGGGGGGGGGGGGGGGGGGGGGGAAAAAGGTTTTTTTATTTCCAATAAACTAAACCGAGGCCCCCCTGGTTTACAAAAAAAATTATTTACCCCCCGTGCCCCCCGGCGTGAGAGGGGTCCTTGGAAAAATATGTGGAAAAAAAGTACCGATTAGGGAAACAATAAGTTTTGACAGGAAAAGAAAAAAATAAAGGGTGGCCTGCCTTGTGGGGACGCGCTCGCCCCGGGGGAGAGCAGCCTGAATTTCAAGGAGAAAATCACCGTGACCCTCCTCCCTTCTCTCCCTCTCTCTCCCATGCCCAAACTCCCAAATTCGTTTTTTTTGATACGTGCAATTTTGGGCCAGAAGGTGTCCCCTTTACAATGAAAATTAAAAGGATGGTGGATATTAAATTAGAGGAAAACCTTATTGCAATATTTTCAAATAGATGACTTTCATTTCATATTGTAGGGACTTGAATGCCAGGACTGGTCAGGAACAACCGACCTGAAGGGATGTCAAATTATTTGGGGTTGTGGAGTAAAAGATAGTGAAGATGAACTTTGTGTACGTGCCTCTAAAGATGACCATGAACAATTTTGCGGTCCTTGCTAGATTTATTTTTAAGTTTGACTAGGTTCTGAATGATGTTGTGGGGGATAGGGAGGGGGGTTAACCTTTTTGTCTCCTAATGGATGCAGCTTATTGATTTTTTTTGTTCCCAGTCAAAAGTTTTCATTTTTGATCTTTTTGGGGGTAATTTCTGCACCTCCCCGTTGAAATCATGGAAAAAAAGAGGATGTTTAGTAGAAAATTGGGGAAGGATTGAGAAAATTTTTTTTGGGCAAATTTTCATAGGTTATAAAAATGAATTAGAAGAGCAAAATTTTGAAGTAAAAAAAAGCCTCTTTAAATTTAAAGGGTGTGAAAAAACATGTGGACACTTTGGAAGCATTATTTGGGTGTGCATGCATTCAGAAAGTAAAATTTTTAAAAAAAAAGTGGCTTGGTTGATGGATTGAACAAAAAAACAAGAAGTAAAGGACATTAAAAAGATTTCACGTTGTAAAAACAAACGAAAAAAAAAGAAAAAAAAAATGAACAAAACCCCGAAAAGAAAAACATTAAGAAAAACAAAAAAAAAATTTTCAAATTTTAGAGAAACAAAAAAAATTCCCTCGAAAACGTTTGGCCTCTCAAACCTTAGCGTAAGCCTAGTTTTAAAAAACACCCCAATTAACAAGGTATACAAATTTTTAAAAAGACTTTTTTGGCAGAAACCGAAGAATGTGGAAGTATTAAAAAGATAAAAATTTTGAAAACCCTGTTTAAAAATCCCATACCCAAAAAATTAGATCATTAAAAAAAAAAGGAAAAAGGCTGGTATTTAAAAAAAATTTTGGGGAAAAAAAATTTTCAAAACCATTAAAATTTCTTTTCTTTTTTCAATTTTAAACCCTTTTGTTTTTAAAAAATGATTTTTTGATTTGGGCCCAATCATAAAAATGATCAAAAAAGGGAAAGTAAATAATCTGAAATATGTTTAAACCCTCCCGTGTATTAATAAATTTTATCTTTATTTTGAATAAAAATTAATAGTGGGGAATAACAAGAAAAATATAGAAGGCAAAAGGATTAACGAATACCCTGTAGAAATATTACCCCTTTAAACCCCCTTTAAAAAAATTTTTTAAAAAAATTATATTTTTTTTGTTTATTTTAAAAGGCCTTCGTTTGTGAATAGAAAAAATTGGGAATGTAAAAAAAACGGTGTAAAATGGTAAATATAATGGCCCCTTAAAAGATTTATAACTCAAACTCATGGTCGTGGGGGGAAAAGAATATTTCCCTTTCTTTTAAGAAGGATGAAGCAGGGTTTTTTTTGAGCCCCCAAAAAATTTTTCGTTTTTTTTAAAAAAATAGGATGAGTGCAAGAAAAGGAAAAAACCGGATTTAAAAAATTTTGGTAACCCGGGGGTTTTATTACTTTTTGTGGAAAAAATTCTTTTATTGATACGTTTTGGTTTTGAAATTTAAAATTTTAAAAGGGAGGGGAGATAATTTATTTTATCTAAAATATAAACAAAAATTATTGTTTTTGAATGGGTGGGAACTTGTGAAAAGGTGTTGGAAATGGAATAAAAAAGTTAAAAGTATAAAATTTTGGGGTTTTTTCCCCCAAAAATTGTTAAAATTTTCAGGGGGGGGAAACTTGAGGAAAGGGGGGGGTTTTTAAAGAAAATTAAAAAAAGAAAAGTGCCCTTCCATAGGTTTTCCTTTTAAATTTTTGAAAAAAAAGAAGGGGGCCCCCCTTTTTTTCATTTAAACCCTTTGGATATGGGGATTATGTAAAAGCCCCCATTGGGAAAAACCCCCTTTCCCCCGAAAACGTTTTTTAAATCCCCCAAAAAATTCGTTAAGGAGAACAAATTTCCCTTTTTAAAAAAAAAATTTTTCAAATTCAAAAATTTTTGAAAATAATAAAACTTTCCAAAAAGTTTAAAAGAGACAATTTAGATATGTTAAAAAATACGGGGTGGGGGGGAAAGAGAACGGGAATTCCGTTAAAAGAGTTTTATGAAAAGGGCTTCGGGATGTAGGATGTCCAGGAAGTAGGGAATGAGCGCAGTTTTTTGAAAATTTAAAGAAACATTCCCCAAAACAAAAAAAATGGCCCCAAAAAATTTTTTGGAAAAGGGAAAAAAATAAAAAATTTTGGGTTCTTTTCGTTAAGTTTTATTTTTCCAGAAAAAAAAAATCTACAAAATTTCGACAAATGGGCCAGCTTAATTATGTGTTCAGTTAAAACCTGGGGTTTTAAAAGAATAAAAAGAGGGTTCCCAGAAATAAAAAACCTCCTTATTTTAACCTTTTTAAAAAAATTATTTTTTTTTAATAACTAAAAAAAAAAAAAAACCAAATTTTCCAAACCAAAAAAAGTTATTACCCCATTTTTTTCCCCCAAAAACATTTAAAAATTTCAAAACAAACTACAAAAAAAAACCCCCCCCCAAAAAAAAATTTAAAAATATCCTTAAAAAATTTTCTCAAACTTAAAACAAAAATTTTCTTTTAAAAAATTTTTCTTTTTTTTTTTCCCAACCTTTTTTTTCCGATAAATAATTTTAATTTCAACCACCAATTTTATCAAATTTAAACCATAATTTAACCCCTTTTTTTTTTTTCCAACAAAAACCAAACCATTTTATTTTTTTTCCCCAAACAAAATTTTGGAACCCCCCCCCCCCCAAAACCCAAAACAATAAAAAAACAAAAAATTAAACAAACCCCCCCCCCCCCCCCCCCCCCCCCAACTCCCCCCCCCCCCCCCTCCCCTCCCCCCCCCTCCCAACTTTCCTCCCCCCTCCTCCCCTCCCCTTCCCCCCCCTCCCCTCTCTCTCCCCTCTCTCTCCTATCTCCCCTCTCCTCTCCACCCCTTCTTTTCCTCCTTTTCCCTCTCCTCTCCCTCTCCCCTCTCCCTCTCTTCCCCTCTCCCCCCTTTTCCCTCCCCCCCCCCCCCTTCCCCTCCCTTTTTCCCCCCCTCCTCCCTCTCCCCTCCCTCTCCACACCCCCCCCCCCCCCCCCCCCCCCCCCCCCCCACTCCTAAACCCCCTTCTTACCTTTTCTCTCTCTCTCCCTTTTCCCTTCCTCTCCCTCTCCTCTTTCCCCCTTCTCCTTTTCCCCCCGTGCCAATCTCCCCCAAAGTCTGACGATTTAGAAACCCCATAAACAATAGTCTACAGATTTCCCTTTCAAAACGGAAGCCTGAGGGGAAAAATTTTGGGTGGATCGGTGGCTAGAGGTAACGGCCCCTAAAACCCTTTCGAATTCAATTTTCCACCCCCCCCCCCCCCCCCCAACCCCCCCCCACCCCCCCCCCCCCTTTGGGGGCCCAAAACTTCCCACAAGAGAGAGAGGGAAAAAGGAGGGAAGAGAGAGAGGGGGGAGAGAGAAGAGAAAGGGAAGAGAAAAGAGAGGGAGAGGGGGAGCGAGGAAGAGAGGTGGGGGGAGAGAGGGGGAGAGAGGAGAGAGAGGGAGAAGAGAGGAGAGAGAGGGAGAGAAGAGATGGAAGAGAGAGAGAGGAGAGGAGGGAGAGAGGGGGGAAAGGAGAGAGGGGGGAGGGGGGGAGGGGGTGGTGCTGAGTTTTAGTCCTTTTTTTCCCGAAAGAAGATAAAACCGAGGGCCCCTTGTTACATTTAAAAATTATTTGCCCCCTAAAAGAACCCCCGGCAGTAAAGAGGGGGCCTTGGCAAAAATTAAAGTAGGAAAAAAAAACTACTCTAAAATTTGGGAAACAAAAACTTTTCTGCAAAAAAAAGAAAAAAAAAAATGGGGGCGTGCTCTTTTGGCGACGCGCTCCCCCGGGGGAAGCACCTGAATTTCAAGGAAAAATCACGTGATTTAAAATGGGTTTGAAATATTTTTTAAAATATAAAAAAAAATATGTCCGTCCCCCTCTGCAGGTTCTTTCGCTTGTTTATAGTTTTTAAAAAATTGATGGCTTTTCCCCGACACCCCGATTTCGCAGTCAGGTACTACTACTAAAAAAAAAAATCCTTTCCCCCCAAAAGAAAGACCAAAATAACTATTAAGAGGCGAGGACTGGACACGCAGACCCGACATCACATTTTACCAGTTCCCCATTTGGGGTTTTGGGCGTGCCCCCGTGGAATTTTCCCATAGGGGAACACTTCCTCCAGTCGCCCTGTTATGCAGTTTTTTTCATTTTGTCACCGTTCCCCCCCAGGGGCACAATGGCCCCACTCTTCCGAAAAAGCGGACGGGTTTTTTAAGTTTTTTCGCAAGAGTTCTGCATAAAAAAAGGGTTAAGGGGGCTACCCGAATTACGCACTTACCTCAGTGCCCACTCCACCTCCCCCAAAAGTCCTTCCGAAGAGCTATAAACGAGGTTTCGTGTGCGAACGCACGCAGCAGAACATCTTGCGCACATGTTAACATCCGTTTCGTTTTACGAAAGAGTAGGCCATTGTGTGTGCCAGTAGGAAACGGATGACAAATTTACAAAACTGCATACACACGGGGACTGGGTTAAAAAAGCACATGAGTGCTTATTGATTTATCCTCGAAATAAAATAAATGAATAAAATAAATAAATGCACGTGTGCACATACATTTTAGGAAGTAGCAGTGAGAGCGTCACGTTTGTTGTCATTCAAGACTGGTGGGTAGGTGTGTGGGGGGGGGGGGTGAATAGCTGAGTGGTTATGGCATTTGAGCTTGCAATCCCACAGCTCGGGTTCGAACCACCACTAAGATGCCAGTTTCAGGGGATTCCCCTCCACCCCCCACCCCCACCCCCTGGAGTTAACATGAGTACTGACTCCACTCTACCTCGAAAATCCCTCGGATGAGACTATAAACTAGCAGGAACGAATGACATTTTTTTTTTATTTGGGGGGGAGGGGGAAGAAAAGAAGACTGCATGTACGTTGATGTTGTGTTAAAACATCATCTCCGAAGTCGGAATGTGGCTACCTTCATGTGTGAGCAAATAGCGGGCAAAAAGTTCACCATTGAGTTCACACTCTGAGTTCTATCAGAGAAACACACACGCACACACACACGTACACACACAGCACACCACACACACACACACGTACACACACAGAGCACACACACACAGCACACACACACACACACACAGCACACACATACACACAACACACACACTCATCCACCCCCCTTTCACACACACACACTCGCACGCACAGACAACACACAACACACACAACACAAACACAACACACACACAAACATATAAAAAATTAAAACAACCCAAAAGCCCCACTTTAAGTCAGTCTGCAAAATTGCTGGTCAGGTACAATGACTGTGATATCGATTTGGGCTTAATTAACGAGGTGGTTTCAAAAGGCTGTTGTAGCCGACACCACAGCAGGTACAGAGGTGAGTGAGGTGAGGTGAGGTGAGGTAGAGCGACGTGGATGGGTGCACGTGTGCACGTGCAGTTGAGAAGATGACTCTGAATTTGTCACACGTGTGTGTGTGTGTGTGTGTGTGTGTGTGTGTGTGTGTGTGTTTGTGTGTGTGTGTGTGTTGTGTGTGTGTGTGTGTGTGTGTGTGTGTGTGTGTGTGTGTGTGTGTGTGTGTGTGTGTGTGTGTGTGTGTGTGTGATGGGTGAGTGTGTGTGTGTGTGTGTCAAAGTCAAAGT
>CM054161.1:34940987-34943487 GCA_028751875.1 Rapana venosa
GAGAGAGAGAGAGAGAGAGGGGGGGGGAGCGAGAGGGAGAGAGAGAGAGAGAGAAGAGAGAGAGAGAGAGAGAGAGAGAGAGCGAGCGAGGAGGAGAAGGAGAGAGAGAAAAGAGAGGAGAGAGAGAGAGAGAGAGAGAGGAGCGAGAGGGAGAGAGAGAGAGAGAGGAGAGAGAGAGAGAGCAAAGACACAGACAGAGACAGAGAGACGGAGACAGACAGATAGAGACAGAGTCGGAGACAGAGTCAGAGGCAGACAGAGACAGACAGACACAGAGAGAGACATCAGCATATATATATATATATATAATATATATATGTATTATATATAAAATATATATATATATATTATATATATATAAATATAATTAATATATATATATATATATTTTATTTTAACGTACCTACATAAAATACATACATACAGACAGACAAACAGACATACAGACATACAGACAGACGGGACATACATTAAACATACATACATACATACACACATACATACAGACATACATTACACACATACATACTGACATACTGACATAATGACATACGGACATACATACAGACATACATTACATACAAAACATACACACACATACATAATACTAACATACATACATACATACATACATACATACATACATACTACATACAACACACATTTTACATACATACATACAGACAGACAGACATACATACATACTACATACTAATACTTACATACATACACTCATACATACATACAGACGACACACATACACACATACACACATACACACATACATACATACGTACACACATACATACATACATAAAATAACATAATAAAATACATACATACATACATACATACATACATACATACTACATACACACACATACATACTTTACATACGTACGTACGTACGTACGTACGTACGTACGTACGTACGTACAAACATACAAACAGACAGACAGACGGGCGTAACAAGAACGAATAAGAATCAGAGCATACTAACACGCTGCCCAACCAAATCCCCGCACACACAGCCAATACTACAAAGCTCTCTGCCTCTCAACTGCTACTACTCTTCATTTTTTTCTCCCCACCTTCCCTCCTTTTTAACCAACCCCCCTTCACCCACCCCCCACCCTTTTTTTGGCCCTTTTCCTCCCCCACCCATCCCCACTTACTCCGCCCACCCACCAACCCTCACCCCCTCCCTTTCTACGTCTGCAATGAAATGGAGAGATAATGGATGAGAGTGAGAAAGAACAAGAGATAGTGAGAAAGGAGGGGGTTGGGGAAGGGGAGGAGGGTGTTGGTCAGATAATAATAATTAATAAATGGAATTTATATAGCGCTGTATCTTGCACAGACAAATCAAAGCGCTTGGATGATGAATAGTTCAGTTTCTGTGATGAAGGCAGCTGTACTCTGCATGCATGCAGGCCCTCTCTCCCAGTCTCCACAGAGCTTCTTGGCCACTACTGGGGTGGTATGGGTCAGTCAGGCCAGGACCTCTTTCTTCAGAGTGCTACCTCATGTAGCTAGTGGGCAGGACTGTATACAGCACAGGGTCTGTTGTCTGGCTGCTGCCAGTCTTCTTGCAAATACCCCTGCTCTGTGTGCGGCCATGTGGAGTTTTGTATACGTAAAAGGTTAAGACTAGGGACAGGGTAGCTCAGTGGTCGGAGCACTCGCTTTCCCCCAGCCAAAGTTAAGCAGCGTCGAGCGTTGGTTACCCCTTGGATGGGGGGACCGTTTGCGCCCTTGTTTTCAGTACAGTCCCCCCCAGTTCACCTAGCTGAAATGGTACCTTGCCCCCTTTTAGGGGTCAGGAAGGGAAAGCAGCGAGGGAGAGGAGATGGGCGCCTCCGCCCTCAATATGCTGGCCCCTAGAGAAGTTGAGGTCTCTGACGCCTCGCTTCCCCTATGACTACATAGGTTATGGGACTCCTTTATCTTTTTTTTTAATGGTTGAGAAAGGGGATGAAAGGGGTGAAATGACATTAATGAGTGGAGAAAATAATGTCGAGAAATAGACAATTGCGCCTTGATTGGAGAGAAAGAAACACTAGAATTAATGCAAGAGATGCGCATTACCAATTTTTAAAAAATAGATAGATAGATAGATAGATAGATAGATAGATAGATAGATAGATAGATAGGTAGATAGATAGATCGATAGATAGATAGATAGATCGATAGATAGATAGATAGATAGATAGATAGGTAGATAGATAGATAGATAGGTAGATAGATCGATAGATAGATAGATAGATAGATAGATAGATAGATAGATAGATAGATAGATAGATAGATAGATAGATAGATAGATAGATAGATAGGTAGATAGATAGATAGATAGATAGATAGATAGATAGATAGATAGGTAGATAGATAATAGATAGGTAGATATGGGTAGATAGATAGATAGATAGATAGATAGATAGATAAGATAGATAGATAGATAGATAATAGAGAGAGAGATAGATAGAGAGAGAGATAGATAGAT
>CM054161.1:34945164-34947664 GCA_028751875.1 Rapana venosa
GATATGTTGAGATTGAAGTGTGTGTGTCTGAAATCGATGGAACGATGCCATCCTTTTGCAATTGAAAATCTAGAATCGTGTGTGTGTGTGTGTGTGTGTGTGTGTGTGTGTGTGTGTGTGTGTGTGTGTGTGTGTGTGTGTGTGTGTGTGTGTGTGTGTGTGTGCGTGCGTGTGTGTGTGTATGTGTGTGCGTGTGTGTGTGTGTGTTTGTGTGTTTGTGTGTGTGTGTGTGTTTGTGTGTTTGAGTGTATGTGTGTGTGTGTGTGTTTGTGTGTGTGTGTGCGTGTGTGTATGTGTGTGCGTGTGCGTGCGTGTGTGTGTGTGTGTGTGTGTGTGTGTGTGTGTGTGTGATTTGAAATCCAGAATCGTGTGCGTGCGTGTGTCAAAGTCAAAGTCAAAGTCAAACTTTTATTTTCAGATGGTACATTGAATAAGCAGTGCATTTGCTTTTTTTTCCATCAAGCCATCTATCTAAAGAAAGTAAAGAGAGAAAAAAGATAATATATATGCAGACATAGAATAAAAAAAACCCCAATCAATGATAAACCATACAAATCAGACAAGAAAAGACAAGTGTGTGTGTGTGTGTGTGTGTGTGTGTTCTGTGTGTGTGTGTATGTATGTGTGTGCGTGTACATGTGTGTGTTATGTGCATTTTATCAATCTGAACTGCTTATATTTCCCTAAATCTCAATTATTTTATGTTTATTTTGCTCTGTCCCGATCAGTGATGTCAGTTCCACCATGATATTTTTTTTTATATATCTATCGTTTAGCAAAGCTTGTTCATCCAGGTAATGGTGCGGATTCTGTTAAATGTTTTAGCACCATTTCTATCTCTCTCTCTCTTCTCCCCCCCCCCCTCTCTCTCTCTCTCTCTCTCTCTCTCTCTCTCTCCCTCTCTCTCTCTCTCTCTGCCTCTCTCTTCGGATGAGACTATAAACCGAGGCCCCGTGTGCGAACGCATGCAGAACATCTCGCGCACACGTTAAATCCTGTTCCGCTTTTCGAAAGAGTAGGCCATTGTGTGCCAATGGGAACAGATGACAAAATTTACAAAACCGCATACACACGGGGACTGGATGTAAAAAGCACATGAGTGCTTATTCCATTATCCTCGATATAAAAAAGTCTCTCTCTCTCCCCCTCCTCTCTCTCCCTCTCCCCCAAAGTGCAGATTCTACTAACAAATCATGTTCACCAGTCAGCGTATAAATTCTATCGCATTTCTTACACTTGCTTCTTCTCTAAAACAATGGTGTGAATTTTTTTTTCATGTTTTCTCAGAATATATATATGTATATATATAAATCAAGGCGTAATTGTCTATTTCTCGGCACTATTTTCTCCCCTCAATAATGTCATTTCACCCCTTTCATTTCCTTTCTCAACCATTAAAAAAAAAAGGTAAAGATGACCCATAACCTATAAGGTCATAGGGGAAGCGAGGCGTCAGAGACCTCAACTTCTCTAGGGCCAGCATATTGAGGGCGGAGGCGCCCATCTCCTCTCCCTCGCTGCCTTACCTTCCCTGACCCCTAAAAGAGGGCAAGGTACCCATTTACAGCTAGGTGAACTGGGGGAAGGACTGTACTGAAGAACAAGGCGCGCAAACGGTCACCCATCCAAGTGGTAACCAACGCTCGACGCTGCTTAACTTTGGCTGGGGGGAAAGCGAGTGCTCCGACCACTGAGCTATCCTGTCCCTAGTCTTAACCGTTACGTATACAAAACTCCACATAGGCCACACACAGAAACAGTGTCCTTTGCAAGAAGACTGGCAGCAGCCAGACAACAGACAGACCCTGTGCTGTATACAGTCCTGCCCACTAGCTACATGAGGTAGCACTCTGAAGAAAGAGGTCCTGGCCTGACTGACCCATACCACCCCAGTAGTGGCCAAGAAGCTCTGTGGAGACTGGGAGAGAGGACCTGCATGCATGCAGAGTACAGCTGCCTTCATCACAGAAACTGAACTATTCATCTCACGAACACCCTTCCCCCCTCCTTTCTCGCTATCTCTTGTTCTTTCTCACTCTCATCCATTATCTCTCCATTTCATTGCAGACGTAGAAAGGGAGGGGGTGAGGGTTGGTGGGTGGGCGGAGTAAGTGGGGATGGGTGGGGGAGGAAGGACCAAAAGAAAGGGTGGGGGGGTGGGTGAAGGGGGTTGGTTAAAATGGAGGGAAGGTGGTAGAAAACTGAAGAGTAGTAGCAGTTGAGAGGCAGAGAGCTTTGTAGTATTGGTCTGTGTGTGCGGGGTATTTTGGTTGACAGCGTGTTAGTATGCTCTGATTCTTATTCGTTCTTGTTACGCCTGTCTGTCTGTCTGTTTGTATGTTTGTACGTACGTACGTACGTACGTATGTATGTATGTATGTATGTGTGTGTATGTATGTATGTATGTATGTATGTATGTATGTATGTATGTATGTATGTATGTATGTATGTATGTATGTATGTATGTATGTGTGTACGTATGTATGTATGTGTGTATGTG
>CM054161.1:34952664-34955164 GCA_028751875.1 Rapana venosa
TGGCTCTGATGTAGCGATACCATAGTGTGGCTACACTGAAAATGCTGCAAAAACACTCAGTTTGGCCCATTGTATTCTATGAAAGTGAAGGATGAACTCTGAAAGCTGCAGACGAAAACTGATTCATCAGTTGTAGAGATGTGGTTCTACAGAACACTCCTCAGAATAATAAGCTGGATGGAAAGACGAACAAACCAAAGCAACCTAGAAGAGCTGAAAAAATGTAGACTTTTAAGGCCTGGTTAGAAAAACGAAAATATTTTGAACATAAAAATGTTAACTTTTAATGCATGACTAGAAAAACGAAAATATTTTGAACATAAAAATGTGAACTTATAAAGCATGACTAGAAAAACGAAAATATTTTGAACATAAAAAACGTTAACTTTTAAGGCATGATTAAGTAAAAGGTAAAGGTAAAGGAGTCCCATAACCTATAAGGTTGTAGGGGAGCGAGGCGTCAGAGACCTCACTTCTCTAGGGCCAGCATATTGAGGGCGGCGCCCATCTCCTCTCCCTCGCTGCTTTACCTTCCCTGACCCTAAAGAGGGCAGGTACCCATTTACAGCTGGGTGAACTGGGGGAACTGTACTGAAGCCAAGGCGCGCAAACGGTCACCCATCCAACTGGTAACCACGCTCGACGCTGCTTAACTTGGCTGGGGGAAAGCGAGTGCTCCGACCACTGAGCTACCCCGTCCCCTTAAGCAACTACCATCAACAAACTGTTGCCACCAACAGGTAAAATATGGCTTGACCGTTATGTTTTGTGGTGGTAAATAATGCAAGGGGGTATTGCAGGCTGTCTACCCGGGGTGGCCAGGTCTGTGTTATTATTGACTGGTTGTAGATCGATGCTGCCCGGGGCTAACAAAGCTTTACGTAACGCAGCGCTGTGTGCACAATTCTGCCCATGCCTCTGTTCTGCGGGGACTAACGCGGCTATGTCATGGCTTCATAAGCATAAGGTCTGCGAATCGATAACTTGCAGGCCTGGAGTCTGTCTTTTTCCTTTTCTGTGTGTCACTTGTGTGATGAATGGTACGGGTGCTAGTTTTCTGGTTGCAACACCAATCTGGCATTTCTGTTAAAAAAATGGAAAGCAATTTGGATTAATTTGATAGTAATTAGAGGTAATAGGTAATTTACAAAGGTGTCCTATAACCTATGCGTATTCAGGAGAGCGAGACATCAGATACCTCAGCTTCTTCCACAAGCAAGCATATTGAGGGCGCTGCTTTACCTTCCCTGACCCTAAAGAGGGCCAGGTACCTATTTACAGCTGGGTGAACTGTACTGAAACCAAGGTGCGGCAAACGGTCACCCATCCATTCGGTAACCACACTCTTCTTCTTCTTCCTTTTTTGTCATGTTTCTCCCAGGGGAAGTTTGACATTGATGAGCCTTCTCCATCTCTCTTTGTTTTGAGCTTCCTCCTTATTTATGCCCCTTTCTCTAAGATCATCTGCAATACAGGCAGCCCAGGTCTTGCTAGGTCTTCCCTTTGGTCTCTTTCCATCCACTGCGAAGTTCATTGCTCTTTTTATGATGTAGTGGTCTGCTTTCCGTTGAACATGCCCAAACCAGCGCAGTCTATTGGTACTAGCTACAGACTTCAGATCATCAACTTTGCACATTCTCCATAGTTCTTCATTCGTGATCCTGTCTTCCCATTTGATCTTTGTCATGTAGCGTAGCATTCGGTTTTCACAGCTCTTCAACAAACGCTCGACGGTTTTTGTGAAAACCCACGTCTCCGAGCCATACAGGAGACCAGGTCTGATGCAGGCTTAATCTTAGCTTGGGGGGAAAGCGAGTGCTCTGACCACTGAGCTATCCTGTCCCCAAATGGAGAGATGATTATCGTCAAAGACTGGACAGGAACTAGGCTGACTGAGTGCATGGGACTGGTCCAAGTCCAGGAGACCCTTGGTCTTTCTCTATTTCGGGTCCATCGACCTGGAATGAGCTCCCTCTCTCTCTTCGCCAGAAACCTACTTATGACACTTTTAAATCCAGCCTCAAGACATATTTATTTCAAACCTAAGATTCCCACCCCTCCTGTTTCATATCAGAACTATCCCACCTTCACTAACCCATGTCCTATTACCCTGCTAAAGTATACGACCTGTGTGAGTGTGTGCGTGCGTGCTTTTGAAAAACATTTGACTATTGAAATTTTATGTCATAGATTTTGTCTGCAGCGCACCATGTTTGTAAATATCTGTTTGTTTAAACTATTGATTATTTATCATTGATTGCATGACTGCGTAAGATTAGATTGAATAAATGCGCTTTGATTTGTCTTTGCAAGATATAGCGCTATATAAGTTCCATTTATTATTATTATTATTATTATTATCATCATCATCATCATCATCATCATCATCATCATCATCATCATCATCATCATCATCATCATCATCATCATCATCATCATCATCATCATCATCATCATCATCATTATCATCATTGTTATTATTATTATTATTATTATTATT
>CM054161.1:34960164-34997107 GCA_028751875.1 Rapana venosa
CCCCTGTTATCTGTTCCTACTTTTCAATAGCTACCTTCACCTCCACCACCCCCACCTAAGTGTGTTGTGTGTATAAATTTGATATTTGTTTATCTTGATATTTGTGGACAGTTGCATGCGTGTGAGTGATTTGAATGCAAGCGCTTTGATTTGTTTACTTTACAAGATTCAGCGCTATATAAATCCCATACATTATTATTATTATTATTATTATTATCTTAGTGGTGGCTCGAACCCGGGCTGTGGGATTGCAGGCCGAAGGCTCTAACCATTCAGCCATCACCCCCCCCCCCCTCCCACACACACACACACTCACACACCTACCCACAAGTCTTGAATGACCACAAACTTGACGCTTTCACTACTACCTCCTAAAATGCATGTGCACACGTGCATTTATTTATCCATTTATTTATTTCTGTTATTCTTTTATTTCGAGGATAACGCAATAAGCACTCATGTGCTTTTTTTTTGCCTAGTCCCCGTGTGTATGCAGTTTTGTAAATTTGTCATCCGTTTCCTACTGGCACACACAATGGCCTACTCTTTCGAAAAACGAAACGGGTGTTAACATGTGCGCAAGATGTTCTGCTGCGTACGTTCGCACACGAAACCTCGGTTTATAGTCTCTTCCGAAGGACTTTTAGGGAGAGTGGAGTCGGCACTGATGGTAAGTGCCGTAATTCAGGTAGCCCCACCTAACATCTTTTATGCAGAACATCTTGCGCACACGTTAAAACCCGTTCCGCTTTTTCGGAAGAGTAAGCCATTGTGTGCCGGTGGGAACGGATGACAACATTGACAAAACTGCATAAACACGGCGACTGGAGGAAGTGTTCCACTGTCATGGGAGAAGTTCCATAGGGGCATGCCTCAGAATCACTCAATGTGGAACTTGGTAAACATGTGATGTCGGAGTCTGCAGTGTCCAGTCCTCAGCCTCTTAATATTGTTACTTGGTCTTCTCTGGGCAGGAGGTAGTAGTAGTCATCCTGACTGCTGAAATCAGGGTGCTGCTGAGAGGCAGTGTAAAGAGTAATATTGATCTACGTGCTGTACTATCGCTGCTAACTCCGTGGCTCTCTAGTAATTTTCTTCGTTGTATGCCCACTGTGTTATCTCTTATTAAAAAGAAAAGTATAAAAGTTAAATAAGCCATGGTGAGAGCTACCCCAAGTTAATCAGCATTATTTAACATCGCCTTTTTGTGTATCGGAATTATTTAACTGGATTCGGCCCCACTGCAAAGGAAAAACACTCTTTCAAACAGAAGGGTAAATACACTGAACAAGAAAAAGTAATTACAGACTGAGTTTGCATATTTGAGCATTTCTCCAATTATTTTATCAGGACCAGCACTTTTTCTGTTTTTAATGTTAATGCATCAATAATCTATTTTGAGTTATGGATTTGTTAAAAAAATGGTTCAAACATATTGTCATCTTATTGTAATACTTCCACATTCTCTGTGTTTCTGCCACAATTAAAGTCATTAAAAACCTTCAAAATTGATCATCCATTGTTGAATAGTGATGTTATTATATAAAGAGTGGACTTTCGAACTAACGGATCTGATGACGGACAAAGACGTTTTCGGTACCTTAGAAGAATCTTTAAGTTTCTATAATCTTTTCGTTCAAGTTTTTTCTTTTGTTTTTCTTAGACGATGTATTCTTTTGTGCGTAGTGTACATTTGTCGTTTTTTGGTTTATCTACGTTTGTTTTACAACGCTTGAATTTCTTTTTAATTGTATCTTTACTTCTTGTTTCTTTCGTTCACATTCAGATCGAAACCAATCTTTCATTTTTTTTACCTTTTCTAACTGTTCTGACATGCATGCAGCAGCCCACATAATGCCTTCTCAATGTTGATCCACACTGTTATTCACATCCGTGTTCAATAGCTGAGAGGTGGTTCTACGCTTTCTTGAAATTCTGCGCTATTCAATTAATGTTTATATATTTATGAAATCTTCTGACATATAATCTTTCTACACTCTCTTCTCCTCTACTTTCGACACTAACACTGTCCTCATCTATTTCCCATGTTATTTCAAACGGGGAGGTGCCACGAATCGATTACACTCCCAATACACAGATCAAAACATGATAACATTTGAATTAGGAAACAGAAATAATCAATTAACGCTGCATCCATAGGAGTCCAAGGTATAATTCCCCTCCTATCCCCCTCACATGCTTACATTCATAACGCTACATGTCTAATCATAAACATAGATCTTGCAAGGACTGCCAATATTGTTCATCTTGTCATCTTTAGAGGCATGTACCAAAGTTCATCATTCACATCAATCATAATCCAACAACATCCAAATAATTTGACAATCACTTCAAGGTCGCTTGTTCCTGACCAGTCCTGGCATTCAAGTATCCTACAATCATGAAATGGGAAAGTATCTATTTGAAATATTTGCATTAAAGGGGTTCCTCTAATAATACACACCATCTTTAATTGTTTTTTAATTGTAAGAGGGACCACCTTATGGCACCAATATAGGCACGCTATCAAAAATGACGATTCTTTGGGTGATTGGCACACACTAGTTGGAGAGAGAGAGAGAGAGAGAGTGGCGTCACGGTGATTTCTCTCCTTGAATTCAGGCTGCTCTCCTTCCGGGGGCGAGCGCGTTACGCACAAGAGCAGCGCCACCCATTATTTTTTTCTTTTCCTGGTCAGCATGTTGTTTACCTAATCAGAGTAGCTTTTCTTCCTAACATAATTTTGGCCCAAGGCACCTCTTTACTGCTTGGGTTCTTTTACGTGGGCTAATAATTTTTAATGTACCACACGGGACCCTCGGTTTTATCGTCTTATCGGAAGACTAAAATCAGACCCCACCACTCCTCTCTCCTCCCCTCTCTCTTCCCCTCCCCTCTCTCTCTCTCCCTCTCTCTCCCTCTCTCTCCTCTATTCTTTTCCATCTCTCTCTCTCCTTCTCACTGCTCTTCTCTCCCTCTCTCTCCCTCTATCTTCCTCTCTCTTCCACTCCTATCTCTCTCTCGCTCCCCCCTCTTCTCCCTTTCTCTCTCTCCCTTTTCTCTTCTCTCCCCATCTCTCTCCTCTCCCTCCCTCTTTCCCTCTCCTTCTGTGAGGGAAGTTTTTGGCCCAAAAATGGGGGGTGGGGGGTGGGTGGGGGTTGGGTGTGGGGGGGAGGGGGGTGGAATCATCGACACTCCCGAACCGGACTTTTCGCTTTCTCGCAGGCGCGTTACATCTAGACCACCGATCCACCACATAATTTTTCCCTCATAGCTCCTGCTGTTGTAAGCTGATCTGTAGGACATATTGATTGATCGGTTCTAAAGTCGTCACGACTTTGGGAGATTGGCACTGGGAGAGAGAGAGAGAGAGAGGGAGAGAGAGAGAGAGGGGAGAGAGAGAGAGAGAGAGGATGGATTGAGCGAGAGAGAGAGAGAGAGAGAGGATGAGGAGAGAGAGACATGAAAAATTTTTTATTTCGGAGGAAAATGAATAAGCAGAGAGAGAGAGATGAGAGAGGGAGAGAGATGAGAGAGAGAGAGAGAGAGAGGGGAGGGAGAGAGAGATAGGGAGAGAGAGAGAGGGAGAGAGGAGAGGAATGAGAGAGAGAGACAATGACAAATTCTTTTTATTTCAGAGGAAAATGAATAAGGCAAGAGAGAGAGAGAGGAGAGGTGAGAGAGAGATGAGAAGAGAGGAGAGAGAGAGAGAGAGGGAGGACGAGAGAGAGCGGGTGGAAAAAAGAGAAGAAGAGAGACGGTGAGATAGGGAGGACGGAGAGAGAGAGATGGGAGAGAGAGAGAGAATGAGAGGTTGAGAAGAGTGGAGATGAGAGGAGAGAGAGAAAGAGAGAGAGAGGTATGAGAGAGAGGGAGAAGATAGAGAGGGAGGTGAGAGAGAGAGCGAGGAAGGAGAGAAAGGAGGGAGAGATTGAGGAGGGAGAGAGAGAGAGAGAGAGGGAGAGACGGAGGATCGAGAGGAGAGAGAAGAGGGGATGAGAGAAGGCGAGAAAGAGAGGGTGAGAGGAGAGGGAGAGAGAGAGAGATGGATGTTGAGACGAGACGAGATGAGGGGAGAGAGAAGGAAGCGAGAGAGAGGAAGATAGAGGGGAAGAGGAGGAGAGAAAGAGTGAGAGAGTGAGGGAGAGAGAGCGATGAGGGGAGAGAGAGATGGAGAGAGGAGAGAGGAGAGAGAGAGGGAGAGAGAGGGAGACCGGAGTGAGGGAGAGATGAGAGAGAGGGAGCGAGAGGTGAGAAGGAGAGAAAGAGAGAGAGAGAGAGGGGGGGGGGGGAAGGGGGGAGAGCGAGAGGCGAGAGGAGAGAGAGGAAGAAGGAAAAGGGGGGGGGAAAAGAGATGAGAGAGAGAGAGAGAGGAGAAAGAGAGAGAGGGAGTAGAGAGATGGTGGGAGAGAGAGTGGACGAGAAGAGAAGAGAGGGATAGAGAAGGAGAGAAGAGAGAGGGAGAGAGGGAGAGAGGGAAAGGAGAGAGAGTTGAGGGGAAGGGGGGAGAGAGAGAGGGAGAGAGAGAGAGGAGAGAGTGGGATGAGAGGGAGAGAGGAGAGAGAGGAGAGAGAGAGAGAGGGAGGAGAGGTGAGAGAGGACGAGAGGGAGAGAGAGAGGAAAGGCGGGCGAGAGAGAGAAAGAGGGATAGAGTGAGAGAGAGGAGAGAAAGAGATGGAGGAGAGACGAGAGAGAGAGATGAGAGGGGAGAAGAGGGAAAGAGAGAAGGAGAGGAGAAGACACCCCCCCCCCCCCCCCCCCCCCCCCCCCCCCCCCCCCCCACCCCCCCCCCCTGCGAGGGGATGAGAGGGAGGAGAGGAGAGAGGGTGAGAGGGAATGAGAGCGGGAGAGAGAGTGAGATGAGAAGGAGAGAAGGGGATGAGAGGGAGTGAGAAAGAGAGAGTGGGGAAAGAGGGAGAGAGAGGGAGTGAGAGAGAAGGAGAGAGTGAGTGAGAGGGAGAGAGGGAGAGAGGTGGGAGGAGATAGAGAGAAGACGAGGAGGAGAGTGAGGAGAGAGAAGAGAGAGAGAGAGAGGTGGAGAGAGAGAGAGAAGGAGAGAGAGAGACGAGAGAGAGAGAGGAGGTGAGCTAGATGAGAGAGAGGTCTGATTTGACGAGAGAAGAGAGAGAGGAGAGAGAGTAATTCAGAGGTGAGGGAAGCGAGATGAGGAGAGAGAGAGAGGGAGAGGGTGAGTAAGGAGGGGGGAGTGAGGATAGAAAGCGTTTCTACCTTGGATGGTTACTCCACGTGTATATCCACGACGCACGCAGACGCACGCAGCTCGCGCACGCTAGGCAGTTATGTTTTCGCATAACATACACACACCCACCTCGTGGCTTGCAGGCTGTGTGTGCACGCACGCATGTGTGAAATTTAACGCGCGTGCGCTGGCGAAAGAACGTACACCCCATTACACATAATGTACGCACACGCGCAGCTGCAGCGCACACACACACGCTGCGCGGCACCACACACACATAACAACACACACACGCACCACACACACACGCACGCACACACACTCACACACGCAATGCGTACTTACGTCAGAAGCATGTATGTTATAACCATCCTAAATTTTCTTTTGATGTGCATTTCAATATTTGGTCTTAGCAAAAAATCCAACCCCCACACACACTATGCTCGCCCACGGTGGCGTAAAAAAAACACATACATACTACACAAACACATATTCCCATACAAAACACCCCCTCTCCTCTCCCTCTCTACACACACACCACTTCGCGTGCACCACACGCGAGCGCGCGAGCAAACACACCAACACACACACGCACGCACGCACACACACTCGCGCACGACACAACACACACACACACTCACCACACACACACACAACACACACACACACACACACACACAACACACACAACACACAATGGTCCCTTATCAGTCAGAGCATGTATGTTTATAACCATCCTAAATATTCTTTTTGATGTGCATTTCAATATTTAGTCATGGCAAAAAATACCCCACCTCCTCTCGCACAAGTATTGCTCGCGCACCGCGTTGCGGCGTAAACATACATACTACACAAACACATATTCACATACAAAACACCCTCCTCTCTCTCCCCTCTTCTACACACACACACGCGTGCACACTCACGCGAGCGCGCGAGCAAAACACCACACAACAACACACACACACACTCACACACACACACCACTCCACACACACACACACAACACACACACAACCACACACACACACCACACACACACGCCCTCACAAACACACATACACACAGAGAAACAAATACCCCCGCACGACCACACAGAAGAAACACACATACCCCGCACACAAACCACACACACCACACACACCACACACACACACCACACACACACAACACACACAACACACGCACACGCACACACACACGCACACGCACACACACCACACAACACACGCCCTCACAAACACACCTACACACAGAGAAAACACATACCCCGCACGCACACACAGAGAAACACAACACACACACACACAACACACAAACACACCACACACACACATCAACACACACCACCCACACACACACAAACACACACCACACACACACACACAAACACACCACACACACCACACACACACACACACACACACACACACACACACACACACACAAACACACACACACAACACACACACACACACCACACACGCCAGCAAAATTTTACAGGTCCACGGTTCTCTTTTTCTTGTGTTTCTATTTTACACAGCTAGAATTCGTAGTGAGTTCAAATCAATCAATCAATCAATAACTGGCTGCAGCAACAACGGCAAGACATGAATAATCCTAATGAAGATGAGCCATAATCAACACAAAAATGACGGACAGTATCCTTCCTTCCTCAATGCATCAATCCAATCAATTTATCTCCCCCCACTCCTCTCATCCACCCCAATACAAATGTGATAAGTAGGGTGGTGGGGGTGGGCGGTGGGATGGGGGGGGGGGTTGAATAGGCTGTTTGTCAGTTTGATTTGTTAGTCTTTAGTGTTCGACTATGATGGACTCTCTGACTAGGAGGCTTGACTCGCACAGTTTTATGTGCTGCAGCCTGAGGGTTTGTGGCCTTTGGAGAACTTCTCCAGCGCTGATGTCCTTGATGCCCACTTGGCGAGAGGTGGGGATGTTACTGTGGGCAAGGCATTCCGTATATCAAATTTCTGCCCTAATTCCGAATCAGCAGGCTGTCTCCTTGCTGTTTTGGAGGTCATTGTTGAACACGACGGACAAATAACAAGAATTCACCACTTTTTGTAGTGAAAATCATTGTGCAATCATCATCATCTTTCAGACGTGACCTTGGCGGGTCGTGGGGGAGGACATGATTGTCGGATGCGTGATAAGCCTCCTTCCATCCATCTCGGTCCACGGCTGCTGTGCGCAGTAGTGCCGAGTCATTCATCCTGGTCCATTCTCTGATGTTGTCATCATGACTTGTTCCTGTCTTCCTCCTTTGCCACCTTCGAGTGTTCCCGGCAGTACTGTTTTGGGCAGAGTGTTGTGGCCGGGTGACGTGACCGAAACATGTCAGCTTTTTCTTCCTTGACGATGGTGAAGAGGGTTCCTGTGGGACATGCAATTACATGTGGAAATTCCTGTGTGAAGAGTATCTATCTTTCTATCCTATCTTATATATTATCTATCTATCTATCTATCTATCTAATTCTATTATCTATCTATCTATTATCTATTATCTATCTATTCTGTCTGTTTGCTCTGTCTGTCTGTCTGACTGTCTGTCTGTCTGTCTAATTTGTATGTTCTGTTCTGTCTGTCTCTCTCTCTATCTATCTATCTATCTATCTATCTATTATCATCTATACTTCTAATCCATTCTATTATCTATTATCTATCTTATCTATCTATATAATCTATATCTATCTGTCTGTTTGTCTGTCTATCAGTATATATATATATATATGTGTGTGTGTGTGCGCACGCGCGCGCGCTGTGTGTGCGTGCATGTGCGTGAGAAATTTGATTTTGTTAATTCTATATTTTGTGGATGGTGCATGTGTGTAAATGATTTGAATGCATGCATTCGATTAGTGTTTTTTTACAAGATCAGCGCTATAAAAATACCATACTTATTCTCTTATCTCTCTTCTCTCTCTCTCTTCATATACACAACACACACACACACCACACAACACACACCAACACACACACACCCACAACACACACACACAACACACACACACACACCACACAACAACACACACACACAACACAATATATATATGTGTGTGTGTGTGTGTAGTGTGTGTGTGGTGTGTGTTGTGTGTGTGTGTGTTTGTTGTCTGAGTCTGTCTTTGATCTTGTGTATCTATGTGTCTCTGTTTTCCTCTGTGTCTGTGTTCTGCCGTGTCGCTGTATGGATTCTTAGTCTTTTATGAAAGATTAAACCCTGGGTCTCGTGTGCAACACATATTTATTGCACATAAAGAACCCACTGGCAACAGAGAGCTATCCCTGACAAAATTGTGTGAAAAGACACTACTCGTTGTTGAACAAATTTTGTCACAGACAGGAAAAGTTTTTAGACTGTTATGGGTGGCGCTGTCTTGTGGCGACTCGGCTTACTGGGCAGCGCATCCAGAATTTCAAGTAAAGGCGAGATTTGATTGTAGTATACAATACAATGCAATTCATACAGTACAAACAACAATACAATACAATACAGTGCTGTACTGTGCAGTATACTACCTTACCATACCTTTACCATACCATACCTATACCAAAACCATACCATACCATACCATTCATAACCAATACCCTTAACATACCATACCATACATACATACCATTACCATACCATACCATACCATACCATCCATACAACAAAATACCAATGCCTATTACATGCCAGTGCAATACAAATACAGTATAATACGAGCATTACAAAGGTTTTAGTAAATTTTAAAGCATTTAAAAATATTCTTTATTTCGAGGAGGTGGAACAAGCCCCCATGTGCTTTTTCACACCTAGTCCCCGGGTGTACGCAATTTTGCAAATTTTTTCATCCTTTCCCACCGGGCACACAATGACTACCTTCCGAAAAAAAACATGAACTCGAGCTGTAACATGGTGCGCAGATGTGTCTGCGCGCACGTTTCGCAACGGGACCTCGGTTTACAGTTTTTCTATCTCAAAGGACTTTTTGTTGTGATGAGTGGAGAGTCGGGCACTGATGTGTAAACTCAGAGGAAAATATCCTCTTGAACGAAATTCGAACCGGGTAGCAGATCACGAATAAATCACTTAAACCACCCAGGCATCTATCCGTCCCCCTAGCATGCATAGCGAGCCTGTGTTCTGCGTTGATCTCACAATTTCTGACTCTCCAGATTGGTAGCCCTCTACCAAGGGAAGTCTTTCAAAGGGATTTGTCTCCACGAAGTTAACATCAGGCTGACTCCACGCCTTGAATGTCTTCGGATGAGGACTGTAAAACCTCGGTCTAAGGTTTGAACGCATGGCAGAACACCTTGCGGCACTCGTTAATACCCCTCCGTTCCGCCCTTCAGACTTTCAGTGTTCTTACGCACAGATCTATACACCTTTCCGCTTTCGGATGAGTAGGCTATTGCGTGATGGTATCTAGGAAACAGATGACAAATTTTTTGTTAAAAAGCCCCGCATGCACACTAGTGTTTAGACATCATTCTGGAGTCGGAATGCAGCTACTCAATGTTGGGCAGAATTCAGTCGCATACGCAAGTCTAATTATGGTGAACCTTGGTGCTCTAATAATATAATAATGATAATAATAATATAAGGATACTACTACTACTACTACTACTACTTACTACTACTTACTACTATTATACTATACTCTACTACTACTACTATACTAACTACTACTACTACTCCTTCTAAATGGAATTTTATGAGCTGTTCTTGCACAGACAAATCAAAGCGTTGCCCTCACTATTTCGTACACAGTCATGCAACAATAACAAGTAATAGTTCTACAAGTCCTACTTGCACGCACATCACACACACAACACACCACGCACGAACCGCACGCACGCACGCACGCACACACACACACACCTCACAACACACACACGTCATACACTTTGGCAGGGTGATGGAAATTTTGGCTGTTGAAAAGCAGGGCAGGGGGGATCGCTATGAAATGAAACGTCTTCTTCTTAGTGTCCGGTCTTGTTCTGCAGACATCGACGATAATGGCTCTCCATCTTCCCTGTTCTCAGGTCCTCTCATGAGCTCATTGTTGGTGCCACTCTTTATTTGTTGAATTTGTTTAGCTGTCTGTTGATTTTTGTGCGTTGTCTTCCTCTATCTTATCTCTTGTTTCACAGATTTTTGCTCCATAACAGTTTCTCTAGTCCGTCAGCCCTGATTATATGGCGAAAAATTTGAGTGTCCTTCTTGATGGTGTGAGTAGGATCTCTTTTACCCAGCCATTTCCATTACTTCTGCATTAGTTTTTCTTTTTGTCATGAGATTTCATGATTCTCGGATGAACCACATTTCCACTGCTTCTAGTCGATGTTCTGTGTCCTTGGCTAGTGTCCCAGCACTCACATCCGTTACAGTAGAATGGTACATCGTTGCTCTCAAAAACAAGGTCTTGTCTTGAGGCTTATCTTACTGTTGGTATAAAATGCATTTCATGTTGTTAAAAGTTGCCTTGGATTGACCGATTCTCTTCTTGATTCTTGTGTCACACTTGTCCGTCGGGGTGATAGTAGCAACCAGGTATTTAAAGGTGTTTACTTGTTCTGATTCTCTCTCCTTACAGGGTATGTTGCTTGTGGTTATAAAAGTTTTTTTCCGAGATCACCATGCATTTGTTTTTCTTTTCATTTGAGTGTAATCCTTCTTTTCGATTTTCGTTCTGTTACTGTTGTTAAATTCTTTTGCGTTTTTCTTCAGAGTCGGCGATAAGGAACTATGAAATGAAACAGGAGAGGAAATTCTTAGGTTTGAAACAAATAGCCGAGGAACAAATTAATTAAAAAAAAAAGAAGGGAGATAAAAGGGTATCACTCCGCGGCTTACAACTACCAGGTTACTTGGTTTGATTGTATTACATTCCCAGCGGAATTAGGTAGAGGTTGTAATAATAATAATGATAATTTAATTTTATGTTAAGGTTGTACCCCCAAACCAGCCATCATCTCCCAATAGAAAGTTTTACCACCTAACCCACCCCCTAGTTATTAAAAAAAGGATGGTGACATAGTTGATCACGTTTGACCAACATGCGATCTGGACGTAAAAGGTGGAGGTGAGTGGTGGTGGGTAGGTGGGGGGTGGGGGGTGGGGGGGGGTGAGGATGGAGGAGATGAAGTTAAGTAATGTAATGTAAAGGATGGTAAGGTAAAGGCCATTGTTTGATTGAGGATACCCCGCGTGGTGTGTTTTGTGTGTCGTGTGTGTGTGTGTGTGTTGGTGTGTGTGTGGTGAATGTGTGTGTGTGTGTGTGTATGTGTTGTGTGTGTGTTGTGTGTGCGTGTATGTGTGTGTGTTGTGTGAGTGGTGTGTGTGTGTGCGTGCGTGTGCGTGTGTGTGGCGAGTTTGATAAGTGTCCTGTGTGTGCGGTGTATGTGTGTGTGTGTGTGTGTTGTGTGCGCGTGTATGTGTTGCGTGCGTGTGTGAGTGTGTGTGTTCGTATCATGAGTGTGTATTGTATGTGTGTGTATGTGTGTGTGGCTATGTGCGTGTGTTTATGATGTCGTGGTGTTGTGTGTATGTGTGAGTGTGTGGGTGAGTGTGTGTGTGCGTTTGTGTGTTTCTAGTGTGTAGTGCGCGCGTGTGAGTGTGTGTGTGTGTGTGTTGTGTAATTACACTGCTGTTGTTGGCGGTTGGTGCACAACAAAGACATACTGACTGCTACAGTTCTTCTGTGTGGCATGGTATCATCCTCTATTGAAATGCCCCTGTACGATACCAGTTACACGTACACGAATCTGTACACCGGGGATTCTCTGTTACCCAGTGCATGGTTTACTCCGAGGTTGGAATGCGGATACCTTCCGAAGCGAACCCCCCCCAAAAAAAAAACCCACCTCAAACAAAAGAAAAAAAACACACCCCAAAATGGTCACACACACTCACACACACAAACAAAATCACTTTTTGGTGATACTTGGAGCATTTAACCAGAAAACGTAAAAAAAGAAAATCTTCTGGTCGGTTAGTTGGCCGGTACAGTTCCCTCTGATTTTGGATAATTTCGCTGCGGACTCTACTAACACAACCAACCAAATGTTGAGTGTTCTTCAGTGGTGGGATCCTCTGTGGTCTTAGTGGGTTCACGCACTTGATTAGAGGAAAAACGGAAAAGTCGTAGGTTTTATCCCTGTTTGTGCTGAAACTGTCCTCATATATCCTCCCCTCCTCCCATCCCACTTAGACTCTGGCGTGATGGTTTAGTTTAAACAAGAAATACTCTTGATAAAGTGGTGTAGAACAATAGCCACATTCACCAGAAAACGAATTACGGCATGCAATGAGAAATTATGGGGAAAAACAAGTCCAATGGGTGGTAATGGTCTTGTGAAAACACCTTCTACCCTTTGGGGAGAGCAGCCCGAATTTCATGCAGAGAAAATCTGCTTGGACTAAAAGTGGCCATTAAATACCATACAAGACGGTGTACTATGATAAATTACAATACAGCAACAGTTATGATTCATAGATACAGTACAGTACAATGCGGAACGTCACATACAACCAATATACAATACAGTTATATACGATGTAGTACAATGCAATGCAATACAATACGGTCGTAATAGATAAATACAATTAGTACACTATGATACAAATCTAGTACAGTCATTATAATACTATATGACGTTTACTACGATAAAAAATTCAATACAGTACATTGATAATACAATACCAGATACAGTACATCACAATACAGTACAATACGATTTACTAGATAAATAAGTATAGTTCATTATGAACAATACAGTACAGTACAATGTAGTACAATACAATGCTATTACAATGCGATTGTACTACGATAAAATACAATACGAAACACTATGATACAATACAGTACAGTTACAATAGAAAACAAAATCAATACATTACAATCCAATTCCAATGTTACAACACAACACAATACATACATCACAGATAAAACAGGGGGGCTTAGTTGTTTTTCAGTTCCAAAACAAGAAACTACCCTCTGTTGGTTTCATATCCAGAGTAACATTATTTGCATTTTTCTCCCCTCCCTACAGTAACACCCCCCCCCCACAAAAATACCCACACACACCCTGTTTGGGTGTTTGCATCCCAATACATGCTTCTATCCCCCAATACAGCCCAGTGTACACTGCAAGTACATCCTGTTTCACAAACACACCGTCGCATAATTATTAGTATTCCCAACCCTACCCCTGCATAACACAAAAAACCCACAGCTCGTGACGTATGATCACATGACCACTGGCCGCTGATTCTGAAAGCAGAGGTTACAGAAAAGAAAGTCAGAGTTGTATTGATTCAATTGTCTTCTATTTAACGATGGTACTTGTCCCGGGCATTTCAAGTCTCCTACAATCATGAAATGTAAGTCCATCTATTTGATAAATATGGCAATAAGGGTTTCCTCTATATTATATTACACCCATCTTTCCTTAATTAATTTTTATTGTATAAAGAGGAACACCTTTGGCACCAATATTAGCCACCGCGCTCATCACAATAATTAACGACCTTTGGGATTGGCAACTAGGGATGGAGAGGAGATGCGCGAGTTGAGAGAGGGAGGGGTCACGGTAGATTTCTCTCCTTGAAATTCAGGACTGTCTCCTCCGGGCGGAGCGCGTCGCCACAAGAGCAGCGCCACCCATTATTTTTTTCTTTTTAGTCAGCACTGGATTGGTTTCCTATCAGAGTTAGCTTTTTTTTCTACTTAATTTTGCCAAGGACACCTCTTTTTATGCGATGAGGTTCTTTTTACGTGGGGCTCTAAATTTATTTTAATGTAACTCCACGGTGGACTCTCGGTTTTATGTCTTTTTGGAAGGACCCTAAAACTCGGACCACCACTCCTCTCCTCCTCCTTATCTCTCTCTTCTCCTCTCTCTCTCCTCTCTCTCACTCCCTCTCCCTTCTCTCTCTCCCCTCTCTCTCCCTCTCTCCCTTCTCTCTCCCTCTCTCTCTCTCTCCATCTCTCTCTCTCCCTCTCGCTCTCCTTCTCTTCTCCCTCTCTCTCCTCTTGCTTCCTCTTCTCTCCCACCTTCTCTCTCTCTCGCTCCCCTTCTCTCTCCCTTTCTCTCTCGCCTTTCTTCTCTCTCTCCCCCTTCTCTCTCTCCTCCATCTTTCCCTCTCTCTCTTGTGGGGAAGTTTTTGGGCCAAAATGTGGGGAGTGGGGGTGGGGGTGGGTGTGGGGGCGGGGCGGGGGGTGGAATCATTCGCACACTTCGAACCCGGACTTTTCGCTTTCTAGGGAGGCGCGTTACCTCTAGAACACGATCCAACCACATAATTATTCCTCAGAGCTCTGCTGTTGTAAGCTGATTGTAGACATATTGATTGATCTGGCTTCTAAGTCGTCACGCTTTGGAGATTGCATAGGGAGAGAGAGAGAGAGAGAGAGAGAGGTGAGAGAGAGAGGGAGAGAGAGAGAGAGAGAGAGAGGGATGAGAGAGAGTGAAGAGAGAGAGGAGACAATGACAAATTCTTTTATTTCGAGGAAAATGAATAAGCAAGAGAGAGAGAGAGAGAGAGTAGAGAGAGAGAGAGATAGAGAGAGAGGAGAGAGAGGAGAAGAGAGAGGAGAGGAGAGGTAGAGAGGGGATGAGAGGAGAGATGAGAGTGGAGAGTAGAGAGAGAGAAAGAGAGGGAGAGAGAGAGAGAGAGAGGGAGAGAGATGAGAGGGGAGAGAGAGAGAGAGAGAGAGGAGAGAGAGAGAAAGAGAAGGTGAGAGAGAGCGTGACGAGAGAGAGTGAGAGGTGATGAATTGGAGAGAGAGAGAGAGAGAGAGGGAGAGAAGGAAAGGGAGGGACGAGAGAGAGGGAGAGAGAGGAGAGAGAGTTCTTCACTCTATTTTTACTTTGAGGGAGAGAGAGAGGGAGAGAGGGAAGAGAGATGAGAGTGGGAGAGAGAAGGAGAGAAAGAGAGGGTTGTGAGAGATGTGAGGGAGAGAGAGAGAGAGGAGAGAGAGGGAGAGGAGAGACAGAGAGTGTGGAGAGGAGATGAGAGAGAGATGGATGAGAAAGAGTGAGAGTGAGGAGGGAGAGTGAGAGGGAGAGATGAGAGAGGGAGAGTAAGAGAGGGGAGAGTGGAGATGAGCGGGAGAGAAGAGGAGAGACGCTTTAACGCTTTAACGCTTTAAAGTTTATTGTCATTGCCCTACTGCGGCCTTTTGCAAGGGGGGTAACACAAATTGTTTGTGTGAAACAGTAAATAAAAAGTTAAATCGTGATTAATACTATTAAGTTTGGCAAAAGATTGCATCCATCCATTATAGCAGATTAATTATAATGATAACATGGTAATGTCGTGTACATTTAAAAATTCACCTTAGTTCTACAAAGAAAGAAAAGGAAAATCAAACTGAAATGCAAAAACAACCTTCGAATCGACCATCATTCAAATTATAATTGATATATATAAGCTTTTGTAAACTCTGTTACTTGGAATACGTTGCTCTTTAAGTGGACTATATCATTTACATATTATATAATTGGTGCTGACATGGCTTGTCTTAATGCGCTGTGCTTCTGCAATAAACTTAGCTACAGATTTAATGACATGTTCACGCCAATTCTCAGACGACAAAAGAGAGATAATAATTCTGGACTTTCTGGTTTCTTGTGAATTAGGACAATTATGTTTCTTTCGTATACATTCATATGATTTACATTGAAACAAAAATGAATTTTTCGATCATCAAAAAGTTATGACCCTAATGAGACATGTAATTGCTTATGGCTGTCTAGTCTGGACACCATCTTTTATTAGCATTAAAAGCCAGTGTTCTTAACCTGAATCGAGCTAATTAAGCCGTGTGTGCCATTTGTCAGTAACTATTTGATAGATATTTTTCTGTCTGAAAGAAGACTTGAACGAAAGAACCAGCTATAATTTATTTTTACTTTCCAAAATCTGTGTGCCAGTTTTGTTTAAAAGAGCAAATAGCTAAATCTTTAAGTTCCGGAAGAAACTGTCGCTCATTACCTACTTCCTGAGGACATCCATTCAATCCCGAGCCATGCTTGATAAAACTCTTTTAACTTGATATGCCCAGTTTCTTTCCCCACTCCTCTGTATAATTCAACATATCGTTAAGACTGTTTACATAACGTGTTTGTGAAAGTTTCAATAGTTTTAAACAAATAATTAATGCATATGACAAAAGTTCTTATATTTAAGGATATCTGCTGTCTCTCCATATAGTACAGTATTAGATGAATGTTATTTTTCTTTTATATTGCAGCCCCACCACCACCACACCTCCCACAAACATCCACACCACCACCCCCAACCACCTACGCACCACCACCTACACCCACCCCTTACCTCCTAAACCAGACACCACTTCCAGCTCCACATTTAGAAAACGTTCATGGCCAATTGTGGTGAACTTTTACCATGTGCGTATTTACATATAATTCCCATATCTCTGAAGCGTATGTAAGCATGGGTCTATCTGTGTGTCAAATAATTTCCTAGAATATGGAAACAGTTATGGAGTTCAGCTTTCGTAATGTTTTTAGGATTCTATTACACCCTTTTTCCCTTCCTACATGATTTCCTGCCACTGCAAAATTTAGACTAGTTTGTTGAAAACATCATCCTAAGTTTTTTATACGTATTAATTTTTGACTTCAGCTTTTCATACAACCATTTTTCACGAACTGTAAATGCCAACCCTTCTAAAACAATAATGTTTGTATTATCCATATATACATGTTAATCAAAATTATCTGCATCCTCTTTTAAGATAATTTAACTGATGTTTGAACCAATAACAGTATCAGATATCTAGCTCGCTCGCGCTCGCACTCGCGACTCGCACAAAAAGTAATAAGAAACCCTCGGTGTGCACCAGGAATTATTTCAATGCGTGCTTTCCTTTCACATGGACAGCTCATCGCTAATTCATTTTATAAAAAACGAAACATTTGTGGGCTCATAATAAACCTGCTTCACTCCCTTGGGGCATTCAAGAAATCAGGAATAATCATTTATGCAGCACACAGGCTGAGTACTGAGTTACTAAATAGCTTTAAGGGCCATAATAATTACCATTTACACGTTTTTTTCGTAGTACATTCCACAATATATTTCTATTCACAGAATCGAGGCCTTTCTAAATCCAACAAAAGCAACATATAATTTTTTATCTGGACAGCAGTGTTTTTGAAACTGAGAGGCAGTGTAAAGAGTAATATTGATCTACGTGCTGTACTATCGCTGCTAACTCCGTGGCTCTCTAGTAATTTTCTTCGTTGTATGCCCACTGTGTTATCTCTTATTAAAAAGAAAAGTATAAAAGTTAAATAAGCCATGGTGAGAGCTACCCCAAGTTAATCAGCATTATTTAACATCGCCTTTTTGTGTATCGGAATTATTTAACTGGATTCGGCCCCACTGCAAAGGAAAAACACTCTTTCAAACAGAAGGGTAAATACACTGAACAAGAAAAAGTAATTACAGACTGAGTTTGCATATTTGAGCATTTCTCCAATTATTTTATCAGGACCAGCACTTTTTCTGTTTTTAATGTTAATGCATCAATAATCTATTTTGAGTTATGGATTTGTTAAAAAAATGGTTCAAACATATTGTCATCTTATTGTAATACTTCCACATTCTCTGTGTTTCTGCCACAATTAAAGTCATTAAAAACCTTCAAAATTGATCATCCATTGTTGAATAGTGATGTTATTATATAAAGAGTGGACTTTCGAACTAACGGATCTGATGACGGACAAAGACGTTTTCGGTACCTTAGAAGAATCTTTAAGTTTCTATAATCTTTTCGTTCAAGTTTTTTCTTTTGTTTTTCTTAGACGATGTATTCTTTTGTGCGTAGTGTACATTTGTCGTTTTTTGGTTTATCTACGTTTGTTTTACAACGCTTGAATTTCTTTTTAATTGTATCTTTACTTCTTGTTTCTTTCGTTCACATTCAGATCGAAACCAATCTTTCATTTTTTTTACCTTTTCTAACTGTTCTGACATGCATGCAGCAGCCCACATAATGCCTTCTCAATGTTGATCCACACTGTTATTCACATCCGTGTTCAATAGCTGAGAGGTGGTTCTACGCTTTCTTGAAATTCTGCGCTATTCAATTAATGTTTATATATTTATGAAATCTTCTGACATATAATCTTTCTACACTCTCTTCTCCTCTACTTTCGACACTAACACTGTCCTCATCTATTTCCCATGTTATTTCAAACGGGGAGGTGCCACGAATCGATTACACTCCCAATACACAGATCAAAACATGATAACATTTGAATTAGGAAACAGAAATAATCAATTAACGCTGCATCCATAGGAGTCCAAGGTATAATTCCCCTCCTATCCCCCTCACATGCTTACATTCATAACGCTACATGTCTAATCATAAACATAGATCTTGCAAGGACTGCCAATATTGTTCATCTTGTCATCTTTAGAGGCATGTACCAAAGTTCATCATTCACATCAATCATAATCCAACAACATCCAAATAATTTGACAATCACTTCAAGGTCGCTTGTTCCTGACCAGTCCTGGCATTCAAGTATCCTACAATCATGAAATGGGAAAGTATCTATTTGAAATATTTGCATTAAAGGGGTTCCTCTAATAATACACACCATCTTTAATTGTTTTTTAATTGTAAGAGGGACCACCTTATGGCACCAATATAGGCACGCTATCAAAAATGACGATTCTTTGGGTGATTGGCACACACTAGTTGGAGAGAGAGAGAGAGAGAGAGTGGCGTCACGGTGATTTCTCTCCTTGAATTCAGGCTGCTCTCCTTCCGGGGGCGAGCGCGTTACGCACAAGAGCAGCGCCACCCATTATTTTTTTCTTTTCCTGGTCAGCATGTTGTTTACCTAATCAGAGTAGCTTTTCTTCCTAACATAATTTTGGCCCAAGGCACCTCTTTACTGCTTGGGTTCTTTTACGTGGGCTAATAATTTTTAATGTACCACACGGGACCCTCGGTTTTATCGTCTTATCGGAAGACTAAAATCAGACCCCACCACTCCTCTCTCCTCCCCTCTCTCTTCCCCTCCCCTCTCTCTCTCTCCCTCTCTCTCCCTCTCTCTCCTCTATTCTTTTCCATCTCTCTCTCTCCTTCTCACTGCTCTTCTCTCCCTCTCTCTCCCTCTATCTTCCTCTCTCTTCCACTCCTATCTCTCTCTCGCTCCCCCCTCTTCTCCCTTTCTCTCTCTCCCTTTTCTCTTCTCTCCCCATCTCTCTCCTCTCCCTCCCTCTTTCCCTCTCCTTCTGTGAGGGAAGTTTTTGGCCCAAAAATGGGGGGTGGGGGGTGGGTGGGGGTTGGGTGTGGGGGGGAGGGGGGTGGAATCATCGACACTCCCGAACCGGACTTTTCGCTTTCTCGCAGGCGCGTTACATCTAGACCACCGATCCACCACATAATTTTTCCCTCATAGCTCCTGCTGTTGTAAGCTGATCTGTAGGACATATTGATTGATCGGTTCTAAAGTCGTCACGACTTTGGGAGATTGGCACTGGGAGAGAGAGAGAGAGAGAGGGAGAGAGAGAGAGAGGGGAGAGAGAGAGAGAGAGAGGATGGATTGAGCGAGAGAGAGAGAGAGAGAGAGGATGAGGAGAGAGAGACATGAAAAATTTTTTATTTCGGAGGAAAATGAATAAGCAGAGAGAGAGAGATGAGAGAGGGAGAGAGATGAGAGAGAGAGAGAGAGAGAGGGGAGGGAGAGAGAGATAGGGAGAGAGAGAGAGGGAGAGAGGAGAGGAATGAGAGAGAGAGACAATGACAAATTCTTTTTATTTCAGAGGAAAATGAATAAGGCAAGAGAGAGAGAGAGGAGAGGTGAGAGAGAGATGAGAAGAGAGGAGAGAGAGAGAGAGAGGGAGGACGAGAGAGAGCGGGTGGAAAAAAGAGAAGAAGAGAGACGGTGAGATAGGGAGGACGGAGAGAGAGAGATGGGAGAGAGAGAGAGAATGAGAGGTTGAGAAGAGTGGAGATGAGAGGAGAGAGAGAAAGAGAGAGAGAGGTATGAGAGAGAGGGAGAAGATAGAGAGGGAGGTGAGAGAGAGAGCGAGGAAGGAGAGAAAGGAGGGAGAGATTGAGGAGGGAGAGAGAGAGAGAGAGAGGGAGAGACGGAGGATCGAGAGGAGAGAGAAGAGGGGATGAGAGAAGGCGAGAAAGAGAGGGTGAGAGGAGAGGGAGAGAGAGAGAGATGGATGTTGAGACGAGACGAGATGAGGGGAGAGAGAAGGAAGCGAGAGAGAGGAAGATAGAGGGGAAGAGGAGGAGAGAAAGAGTGAGAGAGTGAGGGAGAGAGAGCGATGAGGGGAGAGAGAGATGGAGAGAGGAGAGAGGAGAGAGAGAGGGAGAGAGAGGGAGACCGGAGTGAGGGAGAGATGAGAGAGAGGGAGCGAGAGGTGAGAAGGAGAGAAAGAGAGAGAGAGAGAGGGGGGGGGGGGAAGGGGGGAGAGCGAGAGGCGAGAGGAGAGAGAGGAAGAAGGAAAAGGGGGGGGGAAAAGAGATGAGAGAGAGAGAGAGAGGAGAAAGAGAGAGAGGGAGTAGAGAGATGGTGGGAGAGAGAGTGGACGAGAAGAGAAGAGAGGGATAGAGAAGGAGAGAAGAGAGAGGGAGAGAGGGAGAGAGGGAAAGGAGAGAGAGTTGAGGGGAAGGGGGGAGAGAGAGAGGGAGAGAGAGAGAGGAGAGAGTGGGATGAGAGGGAGAGAGGAGAGAGAGGAGAGAGAGAGAGAGGGAGGAGAGGTGAGAGAGGACGAGAGGGAGAGAGAGAGGAAAGGCGGGCGAGAGAGAGAAAGAGGGATAGAGTGAGAGAGAGGAGAGAAAGAGATGGAGGAGAGACGAGAGAGAGAGATGAGAGGGGAGAAGAGGGAAAGAGAGAAGGAGAGGAGAAGACACCCCCCCCCCCCCCCCCCCCCCCCCCCCCCCCCCCCCCCACCCCCCCCCCCTGCGAGGGGATGAGAGGGAGGAGAGGAGAGAGGGTGAGAGGGAATGAGAGCGGGAGAGAGAGTGAGATGAGAAGGAGAGAAGGGGATGAGAGGGAGTGAGAAAGAGAGAGTGGGGAAAGAGGGAGAGAGAGGGAGTGAGAGAGAAGGAGAGAGTGAGTGAGAGGGAGAGAGGGAGAGAGGTGGGAGGAGATAGAGAGAAGACGAGGAGGAGAGTGAGGAGAGAGAAGAGAGAGAGAGAGAGGTGGAGAGAGAGAGAGAAGGAGAGAGAGAGACGAGAGAGAGAGAGGAGGTGAGCTAGATGAGAGAGAGGTCTGATTTGACGAGAGAAGAGAGAGAGGAGAGAGAGTAATTCAGAGGTGAGGGAAGCGAGATGAGGAGAGAGAGAGAGGGAGAGGGTGAGTAAGGAGGGGGGAGTGAGGATAGAAAGCGTTTCTACCTTGGATGGTTACTCCACGTGTATATCCACGACGCACGCAGACGCACGCAGCTCGCGCACGCTAGGCAGTTATGTTTTCGCATAACATACACACACCCACCTCGTGGCTTGCAGGCTGTGTGTGCACGCACGCATGTGTGAAATTTAACGCGCGTGCGCTGGCGAAAGAACGTACACCCCATTACACATAATGTACGCACACGCGCAGCTGCAGCGCACACACACACGCTGCGCGGCACCACACACACATAACAACACACACACGCACCACACACACACGCACGCACACACACTCACACACGCAATGCGTACTTACGTCAGAAGCATGTATGTTATAACCATCCTAAATTTTCTTTTGATGTGCATTTCAATATTTGGTCTTAGCAAAAAATCCAACCCCCACACACACTATGCTCGCCCACGGTGGCGTAAAAAAAACACATACATACTACACAAACACATATTCCCATACAAAACACCCCCTCTCCTCTCCCTCTCTACACACACACCACTTCGCGTGCACCACACGCGAGCGCGCGAGCAAACACACCAACACACACACGCACGCACGCACACACACTCGCGCACGACACAACACACACACACACTCACCACACACACACACAACACACACACACACACACACACACAACACACACAACACACAATGGTCCCTTATCAGTCAGAGCATGTATGTTTATAACCATCCTAAATATTCTTTTTGATGTGCATTTCAATATTTAGTCATGGCAAAAAATACCCCACCTCCTCTCGCACAAGTATTGCTCGCGCACCGCGTTGCGGCGTAAACATACATACTACACAAACACATATTCACATACAAAACACCCTCCTCTCTCTCCCCTCTTCTACACACACACACGCGTGCACACTCACGCGAGCGCGCGAGCAAAACACCACACAACAACACACACACACACTCACACACACACACCACTCCACACACACACACACAACACACACACAACCACACACACACACCACACACACACGCCCTCACAAACACACATACACACAGAGAAACAAATACCCCCGCACGACCACACAGAAGAAACACACATACCCCGCACACAAACCACACACACCACACACACCACACACACACACCACACACACACAACACACACAACACACGCACACGCACACACACACGCACACGCACACACACCACACAACACACGCCCTCACAAACACACCTACACACAGAGAAAACACATACCCCGCACGCACACACAGAGAAACACAACACACACACACACAACACACAAACACACCACACACACACATCAACACACACCACCCACACACACACAAACACACACCACACACACACACACAAACACACCACACACACCACACACACACACACACACACACACACACACACACACACACACAAACACACACACACAACACACACACACACACCACACACGCCAGCAAAATTTTACAGGTCCACGGTTCTCTTTTTCTTGTGTTTCTATTTTACACAGCTAGAATTCGTAGTGAGTTCAAATCAATCAATCAATCAATAACTGGCTGCAGCAACAACGGCAAGACATGAATAATCCTAATGAAGATGAGCCATAATCAACACAAAAATGACGGACAGTATCCTTCCTTCCTCAATGCATCAATCCAATCAATTTATCTCCCCCCACTCCTCTCATCCACCCCAATACAAATGTGATAAGTAGGGTGGTGGGGGTGGGCGGTGGGATGGGGGGGGGGGTTGAATAGGCTGTTTGTCAGTTTGATTTGTTAGTCTTTAGTGTTCGACTATGATGGACTCTCTGACTAGGAGGCTTGACTCGCACAGTTTTATGTGCTGCAGCCTGAGGGTTTGTGGCCTTTGGAGAACTTCTCCAGCGCTGATGTCCTTGATGCCCACTTGGCGAGAGGTGGGGATGTTACTGTGGGCAAGGCATTCCGTATATCAAATTTCTGCCCTAATTCCGAATCAGCAGGCTGTCTCCTTGCTGTTTTGGAGGTCATTGTTGAACACGACGGACAAATAACAAGAATTCACCACTTTTTGTAGTGAAAATCATTGTGCAATCATCATCATCTTTCAGACGTGACCTTGGCGGGTCGTGGGGGAGGACATGATTGTCGGATGCGTGATAAGCCTCCTTCCATCCATCTCGGTCCACGGCTGCTGTGCGCAGTAGTGCCGAGTCATTCATCCTGGTCCATTCTCTGATGTTGTCATCATGACTTGTTCCTGTCTTCCTCCTTTGCCACCTTCGAGTGTTCCCGGCAGTACTGTTTTGGGCAGAGTGTTGTGGCCGGGTGACGTGACCGAAACATGTCAGCTTTTTCTTCCTTGACGATGGTGAAGAGGGTTCCTGTGGGACATGCAATTACATGTGGAAATTCCTGTGTGAAGAGTATCTATCTTTCTATCCTATCTTATATATTATCTATCTATCTATCTATCTATCTAATTCTATTATCTATCTATCTATTATCTATTATCTATCTATTCTGTCTGTTTGCTCTGTCTGTCTGTCTGACTGTCTGTCTGTCTGTCTAATTTGTATGTTCTGTTCTGTCTGTCTCTCTCTCTATCTATCTATCTATCTATCTATCTATTATCATCTATACTTCTAATCCATTCTATTATCTATTATCTATCTTATCTATCTATATAATCTATATCTATCTGTCTGTTTGTCTGTCTATCAGTATATATATATATATATGTGTGTGTGTGTGCGCACGCGCGCGCGCTGTGTGTGCGTGCATGTGCGTGAGAAATTTGATTTTGTTAATTCTATATTTTGTGGATGGTGCATGTGTGTAAATGATTTGAATGCATGCATTCGATTAGTGTTTTTTTACAAGATCAGCGCTATAAAAATACCATACTTATTCTCTTATCTCTCTTCTCTCTCTCTCTTCATATACACAACACACACACACACCACACAACACACACCAACACACACACACCCACAACACACACACACAACACACACACACACACCACACAACAACACACACACACAACACAATATATATATGTGTGTGTGTGTGTGTAGTGTGTGTGTGGTGTGTGTTGTGTGTGTGTGTGTTTGTTGTCTGAGTCTGTCTTTGATCTTGTGTATCTATGTGTCTCTGTTTTCCTCTGTGTCTGTGTTCTGCCGTGTCGCTGTATGGATTCTTAGTCTTTTATGAAAGATTAAACCCTGGGTCTCGTGTGCAACACATATTTATTGCACATAAAGAACCCACTGGCAACAGAGAGCTATCCCTGACAAAATTGTGTGAAAAGACACTACTCGTTGTTGAACAAATTTTGTCACAGACAGGAAAAGTTTTTAGACTGTTATGGGTGGCGCTGTCTTGTGGCGACTCGGCTTACTGGGCAGCGCATCCAGAATTTCAAGTAAAGGCGAGATTTGATTGTAGTATACAATACAATGCAATTCATACAGTACAAACAACAATACAATACAATACAGTGCTGTACTGTGCAGTATACTACCTTACCATACCTTTACCATACCATACCTATACCAAAACCATACCATACCATACCATTCATAACCAATACCCTTAACATACCATACCATACATACATACCATTACCATACCATACCATACCATACCATCCATACAACAAAATACCAATGCCTATTACATGCCAGTGCAATACAAATACAGTATAATACGAGCATTACAAAGGTTTTAGTAAATTTTAAAGCATTTAAAAAATATTCTTTATTTCGAGGAGAGTGGAACAAGCCCCCATGTGCTTTTTCACACCTAGTCCCCGGGTGTACGCAATTTTGCAAATTTTATCATCCTTTCCCACCGGCACACAATGGCCTACTCTTCCGAAAAAAAACATGAACTCGAGCTGTAACATGGTGCGCAGATGTGTCTGCGCGCACGTTTCGCAACGGGACCTCGGTTTACAGTTTTTCTATCTCAAAGGACTTTTTGTTGTGATGAGTGGAGAGTCGGGCACTGATGTGTAAACTCAGAGGAAAATATCCTCTTGAACGAAATTCGAACCGGGTAGCAGATCACGAATAAATCACTTAAACCACCCAGGCATCTATCCGTCCCCCTAGCATGCATAGCGAGCCTGTGTTCTGCGTTGATCTCACAATTTCTGACTCTCCAGATTGGTAGCCCTCTACCAAGGGAAGTCTTTCAAAGGGATTTGTCTCCACGAAGTTAACATCAGGCTGACTCCACGCCTTGAATGTCTTCGGATGAGGACTGTAAAACCTCGGTCTAAGGTTTGAACGCATGGCAGAACACCTTGCGGCACTCGTTAATACCCCTCCGTTCCGCCCTTCAGACTTTCAGTGTTCTTACGCACAGATCTATACACCTTTCCGCTTTCGGATGAGTAGGCTATTGCGTGATGGTATCTAGGAAACAGATGACAAATTTTTTGTTAAAAAGCCCCGCATGCACACTAGTGTTTAGACATCATTCTGGAGTCGGAATGCAGCTACTCAATGTTGGGCAGAATTCAGTCGCATACGCAAGTCTAATTATGGTGAACCTTGGTGCTCTAATAATATAATAATGATAATAATAATATAAGGATACTACTACTACTACTACTACTACTTACTACTACTTACTACTATTATACTATACTCTACTACTACTACTATACTAACTACTACTACTACTCCTTCTAAATGGAATTTTATGAGCTGTTCTTGCACAGACAAATCAAAGCGTTGCCCTCACTATTTCGTACACAGTCATGCAACAATAACAAGTAATAGTTCTACAAGTCCTACTTGCACGCACATCACACACACAACACACCACGCACGAACCGCACGCACGCACGCACGCACACACACACACACCTCACAACACACACACGTCATACACTTTGGCAGGGTGATGGAAATTTTGGCTGTTGAAAAGCAGGGCAGGGGGGATCGCTATGAAATGAAACGTCTTCTTCTTAGTGTCCGGTCTTGTTCTGCAGACATCGACGATAATGGCTCTCCATCTTCCCTGTTCTCAGGTCCTCTCATGAGCTCATTGTTGGTGCCACTCTTTATTTGTTGAATTTGTTTAGCTGTCTGTTGATTTTTGTGCGTTGTCTTCCTCTATCTTATCTCTTGTTTCACAGATTTTTGCTCCATAACAGTTTCTCTAGTCCGTCAGCCCTGATTATATGGCGAAAAATTTGAGTGTCCTTCTTGATGGTGTGAGTAGGATCTCTTTTACCCAGCCATTTCCATTACTTCTGCATTAGTTTTTCTTTTTGTCATGAGATTTCATGATTCTCGGATGAACCACATTTCCACTGCTTCTAGTCGATGTTCTGTGTCCTTGGCTAGTGTCCCAGCACTCACATCCGTTACAGTAGAATGGTACATCGTTGCTCTCAAAAACAAGGTCTTGTCTTGAGGCTTATCTTACTGTTGGTATAAAATGCATTTCATGTTGTTAAAAGTTGCCTTGGATTGACCGATTCTCTTCTTGATTCTTGTGTCACACTTGTCCGTCGGGGTGATAGTAGCAACCAGGTATTTAAAGGTGTTTACTTGTTCTGATTCTCTCTCCTTACAGGGTATGTTGCTTGTGGTTATAAAAGTTTTTTTCCGAGATCACCATGCATTTGTTTTTCTTTTCATTTGAGTGTAATCCTTCTTTTCGATTTTCGTTCTGTTACTGTTGTTAAATTCTTTTGCGTTTTTCTTCAGAGTCGGCGATAAGGAACTATGAAATGAAACAGGAGAGGAAATTCTTAGGTTTGAAACAAATAGCCGAGGAACAAATTAATTAAAAAAAAAAGAAGGGAGATAAAAGGGTATCACTCCGCGGCTTACAACTACCAGGTTACTTGGTTTGATTGTATTACATTCCCAGCGGAATTAGGTAGAGGTTAGTAATAAAATAATGATTAATTTAATTTTATGTTTAAGGTTGTACCCCCAAACCAGCCATCATCTCCCAATAGAAAGTTTTACCACCTAACCCACCCCCTAGTTATTAAAAAAAGGATGGTGACATAGTTGATCACGTTTGACCAACATGCGATCTGGACGTAAAAGGTGGAGGTGAGTGGTGGTGGGTAGGTGGGGGGTGGGGGGTGGGGGGGGGTGAGGATGGAGGAGATGAAGTTAAGTAATGTAATGTAAAGGATGGTAAGGTAAAGGCCATTGTTTGATTGAGGATACCCCGCGTGGTGTGTTTTGTGTGTCGTGTGTGTGTGTGTGTGTTGGTGTGTGTGTGGTGAATGTGTGTGTGTGTGTGTGTATGTGTTGTGTGTGTGTTGTGTGTGCGTGTATGTGTGTGTGTTGTGTGAGTGGTGTGTGTGTGTGCGTGCGTGTGCGTGTGTGTGGCGAGTTTGATAAGTGTCCTGTGTGTGCGGTGTATGTGTGTGTGTGTGTGTGTTGTGTGCGCGTGTATGTGTTGCGTGCGTGTGTGAGTGTGTGTGTTCGTATCATGAGTGTGTATTGTATGTGTGTGTATGTGTGTGTGGCTATGTGCGTGTGTTTATGATGTCGTGGTGTTGTGTGTATGTGTGAGTGTGTGGGTGAGTGTGTGTGTGCGTTTGTGTGTTTCTAGTGTGTAGTGCGCGCGTGTGAGTGTGTGTGTGTGTGTGTTGTGTAATTACACTGCTGTTGTTGGCGGTTGGTGCACAACAAAGACATACTGACTGCTACAGTTCTTCTGTGTGGCATGGTATCATCCTCTATTGAAATGCCCCTGTACGATACCAGTTACACGTACACGAATCTGTACACCGGGGATTCTCTGTTACCCAGTGCATGGTTTACTCCGAGGTTGGAATGCGGATACCTTCCGAAGCGAACCCCCCCCAAAAAAAAAACCCACCTCAAACAAAAGAAAAAAAACACACCCCAAAATGGTCACACACACTCACACACACAAACAAAATCACTTTTTGGTGATACTTGGAGCATTTAACCAGAAAACGTAAAAAAAGAAAATCTTCTGGTCGGTTAGTTGGCCGGTACAGTTCCCTCTGATTTTGGATAATTTCGCTGCGGACTCTACTAACACAACCAACCAAATGTTGAGTGTTCTTCAGTGGTGGGATCCTCTGTGGTCTTAGTGGGTTCACGCACTTGATTAGAGGAAAAACGGAAAAGTCGTAGGTTTTATCCCTGTTTGTGCTGAAACTGTCCTCATATATCCTCCCCTCCTCCCATCCCACTTAGACTCTGGCGTGATGGTTTAGTTTAAACAAGAAATACTCTTGATAAAGTGGTGTAGAACAATAGCCACATTCACCAGAAAACGAATTACGGCATGCAATGAGAAATTATGGGGAAAAACAAGTCCAATGGGTGGTAATGGTCTTGTGAAAACACCTTCTATCCCTTTGGGAAGTGCAGCCCGAGATTTCATGCAGAGAAAATCGGCTTGGACTAAAAGTGGCCATTAAATACCATACAAGACGGTGTACTATGATAAATTACAATACAGCAACAGTTATGATTCATAGATACAGTACAGTACAATGCGGAACGTCACAATACAACACAATATACAATACAGTATAATACGATGTAGTACAATGCAATGCAATACAATACGGCGTACTACGATAAATACAATATAGTACACTATGATACAATCTAGTACAGTACAATATAATACAATATGACGTACTACGATAAAAATTCAATACAGTACACTATGTTACAATACAGTACAGTACAACACAATACAGTACAATACGATGTACTACGATAAAACAGTAAGACATTATGATACAATACAGTACAGTAAAATTGTAGTAAAATAAAATTGCAATACAATGCGTGTATACGATAAAATACAATACAGAACACTATGATACAATACAGAACAGTACAATAAAAAAACAAAACAATACATTACAATCCAATCCAATATGTACAACACAACACACTACAATACAACACAGTAAAACAAGTGCTTAAGTTGTTTTTCAGTTCCAAAACAAGAACTACCTCTCTTTTGTTTTCATATCCAGAGTAAACATCTATTTGCATTTTCACCCCCTCCCAAAGTAACACCCCCCCCCCCACAAAAAACCCCACACACACCCTGTTTGGGTGTTTGCATCCCAAATACAATGCTTCTATCCCCAAACAGCCACAGTGTACACATGCAAGTACCATCCTGTTTCACAAACACACAGACGCACTAATTATTGTATTCCCACCCTACCCCTGCATACACACAAAAAACCCCACAGCTCGTGACGTAGCTGATCACATGACCACCTTGGCGCTGAATATGAAAGCAAGTTACAGGGAAAAGAAAGTCATAGTTCGTATTGATTCAATTGTCTTCAATTTCGTATGTTTACTCTCAGTGTATTAGGACATTTACAAAAGGCCTACGAATTTCATGCCCACCCCTGCCCACAATAACCTCCCTCCCCCACAGTTCCTTTACACAGTGATAACATGATTATCCTTATGAAGACTATAAACCGAGGCCCCGTGTGCGAACGCATGCAGAACATCTTGCGCACACGTTAAATCCTGTTCCGCTTTTCGAAAGAGTAGGCCATTGTGTGCCGGTGGGAACAGATGACAAATTTACAAAACCGCATACACACGGGGATTGGATGTAAAAAAGCACACAAGCGCTTATTCCATTATCCTCGACATGAAAGAATAAAATAAAATAAAATAAATAAACAAAAATCACCATGGTGGCTGAATCTGAAAGCAGAGGTTACAAAAAATGAAAGTCATAGTTTGAATTGATGATTGTTGCTGTGTTTGATCTGTCCCGATGGTGTATCACCTTGTCGTGGTGGGATGGCTTGCGTGCTTCAATGACCCCCAGAGCTATGTGGGCGGGGGCTTCGGCCTCTGGCAGGTTCAACCATGCTCAACAGGTCTGGGGGAGAGGAGCCAGACTAAACGATGCACCCTGGTCCTCCAGGTTGGGGGTTGTGCATTGGGCTAACGACCCATTCACTTAAAAACCACTCTGTTACTGAAACTGCAACGATACCTCTTACGAGCGACATGGTTGGGGAAGAGTCCTCTCTGGTAGAGCCTATGACGCTGCTGGTGAAAGCCTTCGGGAAGCCAGTGCGCCGACAACTCTTTTAACAACCAAGGTCAACAACCAGGATAGGGACCTGGAACATCAAAAAACCTTTTATGAAACCGGGTAAAACAGCACAGGTGAGTAGAGAAATGCACAGGTACAACCTAAAGATCCTTGGCCTGTGCGAGACCAGATGGAATGGAACCGGGCAGACAAAGCTTGCGAGTGGAGACACTTTTATCTACTCTGGACAGGAAGAAGGCCAGCCCCACACACATGGAGTAGGTGCTGATGAGACCTGAAGCAACGCAAGCACTGCTGTCCTGGGACCAGTTTTCACACGGACCCTCACAGCACGTTTCAACTCAAAAGGCAGAAGGTTACCTTCGTTCAGTGCTACGCCCCAACAAAACAGCAGAGTTAGAAGATAAAGAAAACTTCTTCGAACAAGTCCAGACCATCATGGACAAAGCACCAAAGAGGGATCTAAAAATAAAATTTGGGAGACATGAATCCCAAAAGTGGGGACAGACAACACAAACAGAGAATGATCATGGGCAGACATGGCACTGGAAAAACAAAATGAAAATGGAGAACTTTTACAGAATTTTGATGTTTAACGACTGGTCATTGGGGGCCCAAAATCTTTCCTCACAAGAAAGTCCACAAGACCACATGGACTTCACCGATGGCAAGGACAGAAAACAGATTGACCACATCACCATCGGGCGAAAGTGGAGAAGGACCCTGCATGATGTCAGGGTGAAGCGCGGAGCAGATGCAGCATCAGACCATCATCTTGTTGTTGCCATCCTCAAGACCAAGCTCAAAGCCTACATCGCCCGGGCAGGAAGACCATCACACAAGTCAATGTGCAAAGCCTGAAGGAAAGAGAAAAATAAAAGAATTCAGGCTCGAACGGGAGGAACAACTTCAGTGTGCTTTCCAGCTGCCAGAGGAAAACAGTCGAAGAGCAATGGCAGAGTCTACGTGAGACCTGGAAGACAACATGCCAAACAGTACTGGGAAAGAGAACAAGAAAATACAAGGAGTGGCTGACAACAGAAAATGGGCACTGATCCCCGAGAGAAAACAGCTGAAAGATCAGATCAACCAAACAAAATCAAGAAAAGAAACGGAATGCAAGCATGCTACTGGGAAAAAAAACCGGGCAGTAAAGAGAAATGCAAAAAGAGACAAGAGAAAATTCATTGAGGAACTGACTCAGGAAGCAGAGACTGCAGCGGGCCCAAAGAAATATGAAGAGACTGTACGAGATCACGAGAACTCTCTCAGGAAAAAACAACAAACCTAGCTGCCCTGTCAAAGATAAGAATGGCAATACCATTCCAGGTGAGGAGGACCAGAGAGCAAGATGGGCAGAGCACTTCAAAGAAACGCTCAACAGACCTGCACCACCCATGCCGCCTGACATCCCCCCACCTACTGAAATCCTTGGCATCAACACCGAAGCCATCAAATCACTCAAATCAGGCAAAGCAGCAGGCCCAGACGGTATACCACCTGAAGCACTGAAGGCGGACATCCAAACTTCTACTGAGATGTTATACCCACTCCTATACAAGATCTGGGAGCAAGAGAGTGTACCAGAAGACTGGAAGAAAGGCCATCTCGTTAAGCTGCCAAAGAAAGGGGACCTGTCCTCCTGCAACAACGGGGAGAGGAATCTGCTACTGTCCATCCCAGGGAAAAGTTTGACAAGGATCATGCTAGACAGACTGAAGACAGCACTGGACAAGACACTTGGGGGATGAAACAGGCAGGCTTTAGGCAAGTTTAGATCATGCACAGATCAAATCGCCACAATGCGCATCATCATTGAGCAGTCCCTGGGTGGCAGACCCCCTATATTCAGTCTTTGTCGACTTCCAGAAGGCATTTGACAGCGTCGACAGAGATGTCATTTGGAAACTGATGCATCACTATGGCTTTCCACCAAAGTTCATCACCATCATCCAGCAGCTATATGAAGATGCCATCTGTCAAGTCATCCATGAAGGGAAACTGACGGGAAACCTTCTCCGTACAGACCGGTGTTGTCAGGGCTGTCTGTTGTCGCCAACCATCTTCCTGTTGGTGGTTGATGGATAATGCGGCAAGCCCAGCAGGGGAGGAGAACGGCATACATGGACCCTCATGAAGCAGCTGGAAGACCCGGACTTCGCAGATGACATCAGCCCTTTTCTCCCACAGGCAACAAGAGCACAAGAGAAACTTTGTCGTGTTGTGACGAAGCTGAAAAGACTGGCTCCAAATCAACATCGGGAAGACGGAGATCATGGGGTGAACAACAAAACACATGACCCAGTGCGACTGCAGCAAGAAACCATCAAAGAAGTCAGCAAGTTTATTTACCTGGGCAGTGTCGTCAGTAAAAATGGGGGAACGATGAAGACATCAAGTGCCGATCAACAAAGGCCCCGTCACGCCTTCAACACCATCGGCCAATTTGGAGGTCAACAGCCCTCTTTATTTCAAAAATAAGCTTCGGATTACAACACTAAATGTCAAATCGGTCCTACTTTATGGCTCAGAAACCTGGCGGGTAACAAAAAACCAACACCCCCAAACTCCAGTCTTTTACCAACAAATGCCTCAGGTACATTCTCAACATCAGGTGGCCGGGAAATCATTATCCAACAAAAATGTGGGACAGGACCAGACAAACCCCATTGAGTCCATCATTAAACAAAGGAAGTGGGGATGGATCGGCCATAACTCCGCAAGCCTGCGTCAAATGTCACCAGACAGGCCCTTGACTGGAATCCACAAGGGAAGCGGAAAGTTGGTCGACCAAAGCAGACCTGGCGCAGAAGTGTTGACGAAGAAACGAAGGCAGCCGGAATGACATGGGCCGAGCTGAAGAGGATCTCCCAAAACCGAGTTCGTTGGAGGGGTGTTGTTGCAGCCCTATGTTCCCCAAGGAACCAAGAGGCATAAGTCAAGTAAGTCAAGCTGTGTTTGATACATGCATGTCCCTGTTAATCTATATACACACACATTTAAGGTGACCGTCTTCCATATTATTACAATATAAAGCTACTTCGAAACACAGAGCGCTGTAGCATGTTGTTGTTCCTGGGTAAAATACTGCAGGTTTAAATCCCATAAGAGTCAATTCTTTATTTTTGGGGTTTTTATTATCATGATTTCTTTTTTAAAATTTTATTATTATTATTATTATCATTATTATCATCATCATCATCTCATTATTATTATTATTATTTTTATTATTATTAAATTTTTATTATTATTATTATTATTATTATTATTATTTTATTATTATTATTATTATTATTTTTATTATTATTATTATTATTATTATTATTATACTCCAGCCAGCTTCTACACAGGTTGACTTTGCTGCGGACTGTTATTTTTGGGAAGACCCGGATTTATTACACTGGCAAGCATAATTCTCTTTTTTTTTGGATGCAATTTTGAGTGATGTTTCAATTTCCCGACCAACACTGCAGGTGTCTGTACCTCTCAGGCCCGAATGATGGCAGGATATGTAAGAAGCGAAGAGTACAGCCCTGTCAAGAGGTCTTAAAGTTGCTTTTAAAGCAGCAGCATAACAACATCGTCCTAATCACAGTTGATCCTCATGCAATGGATGGTCTCTGATTCAGTGGTCCCGGCTGCTCTGGTTTCATGGTGACCTCAGCTTTTGGTTTTCCCATGCACTTCTATGCCTATGGTGATGTGATGTTGGAGCTCTAGGGGTGGGAGGTTGATGGTGAAGGTGGTTGGAGGGACGATGTGGTGGTCACACCCCCCTATGGTGGGCTTCTCACTCAGTCCTGACTCCGCAGCTAAACTATTATTGCTGTCAGTAAGGGGGCTTAGTAGGGGGTGTACTGTTTATGCTAGTTCACAACAGGCGCCACTGAACTACCACCAGAAGTGACCCAGCAGCAGTGCAGAGCCAGTCTGGCTGGTGGCTCCACGGCGGCCTAGCATAAATCAACTCCCTGCAGACTTCTTACTATGAGGACGCGACATGACAAGCGTGTGGGTTTTGCAGGGGTGGGTAGAGTGAAATGAGCGATGTAGGGAGGGGAACAGCAGGGTAGGAACGTCACGAAGGATGAGGCAGCAAGGCAAAATAAGAGTGTTTACTTACCATGTACAATTTTACATGTTTCCCTATAATAACAAATGTTTTGGGGTTTTTGCGTCCCTCAGTCCAATGGCTGTTTTCCCCAAAGAGCCACAACAGTACAGACTAAGTGGGATACCTACTCAGGGTGGTGACCACAGCAACGTCCCTTCAACCCTGAAGGCTTTGTCACAAACTTACCACTGGCACAGAAATATAGGAAAACGAGAACTGAGGTCACTATGTGACCGGTGCAACAAGGGCCTCTGAATCAGAGAAATTTTGTTTTTATTGCTTGATGCTCAGTGGTGATGAGGATGATGTTATGATGCTGCTATAGATGCGCGTGTGGTTTGAGATTACGTGACAGGACTGTACTCTATGCTTACTACCATAATATATCCCTGGCATCAACCTGGCCCAGGAGATACAGACACCTGCAGTGTTGGTCAGGTAATTTGAGCAACATTCTCAAAATCACATCCGTAAAGTCGACGAACCTCGACTGTGTGGTCCCAGTCTTCCCAAATGAGCATACAGCACACTCACTCTGGGTAAGAGCCGGTCGGAGTCCGAAAAATCCCGATGGGACTCGAACTCGCGACCTTCCAGCCTGTGACCCAAGATGCTAACCACTGAGCCATGGCGGTTGACCCTGCTTGCAAAATCCTATTTCAGAATCACCCAGCCTCATTTCTGCACGTCCCTCCACATAATTATATTGACATAAAGCACGGTTTGGGATGCAGCTCATCACGTGACCACTCTGGCGGCTCGACGTGAAAGAGAGGCTGAAGAAAAGGAAGGCAGGAAGGCTTGGTGTTTACTTTGATAACTGCTGACTGTGTTTGATGCACGCCCGTGTGTGTAATCTGCGCACACACAAAAGTGTAGGCGAGGTTCTTGCCTATGACATGACAAGGTTATTTGAAACGCACTAAGCCCCGGTGCATAGAACGAACAAGCCGTGCACTATGAGAGGCCGTATGTGCCTCGGGTGTACATCAGGACTAAAGAAAGAGACAAAAGAAAGAAAGAAGCAAAACAACAAATACAGAGACAACAAACCCCTACCAGCAAGCAAAACTCCAATCTATTACTATCTATCTATCTATCTATCTTCTATCTATCTAACTATCTAATCTATCTATCTATCTATCTATTCTACTATCTATCTATCTACTAACCTACCTACTACTACTTATTACTTATCTATCTCTCTGTCTGTCTGTCTGTCTATCTATCTATCTGTCTGTCTGTCTGTCTGTCTGTCTGTCTGTCTGTCTGTCTATCTATCTATCTATCTATCTATCTACCTATCTATCTATCTGAATAAGAATAATAACCAACCCGCCTAGTACCTATACTATCCACCCTTGAAGTCAAGTCAAGTCAAGTCAAATCTTTATATCCAGATGGTACATTGAATAAGCAATGCATTTGCTGTTTTTCCATCAAGCCATCTTCAACAACAACAATAACAACTTGCCATCAACTACATACACTAACAGACCACACTTTACACATACACACATACCTATGTATACATTTACATCTTTTACGGACAAACAAAAGCCTTTGTGTCAGCATCCCCAAATTCAGTAGCCATTTTCCTGAAAGGACAAAAGTTTATAGTGGCAATATAGCAGCAGGGGTGGTTTTATTTCAGTCCTCACCCCTCCCTCCTCCCTCCCCACTCCCTAAATAACTGCCGCTCCGAACCCTAAACGCCACGTGTGACGTAGGTGATCATGTGACCACAATGGCGACTGCCAACACCATCGGCTACACATGTATATTAAAAAATTCGCACTTTCCCTTCTGTTCCCCCCCCCCCCCCCCCATATAACCCTTTTATTCATACCGCACGTACTGAGGCATCCACAGAAAAAAAACCCCACTTATTGTGAAAGTCTAGCCTCTGACTCAAAAAATCATGTGAATGTGCACAAATTTGGTAGGTTCAAATTAAAAAAAATCTTTTTAGCAAAAACTGCACCCCTCAGTCCTTTTGTTCCCCTGCTAGCTTCCTAACTGCGATATGCATGCGTAGGGTCAGCACTGTACGAAAAAAAGCTATCCTCATATTTTGATGATAATTTCCAACTTTCTCGTGACTACCTGATACTGCTCTAAAGTCCTCAACCCCCCAAAACAAGTACACAGTGC
>CM054161.1:34997607-35010107 GCA_028751875.1 Rapana venosa
AAACACAAGGCCACCAGTGGGAATGTGCGACAAAGGATTGTTGATACAGAAGACATTTTTGTCAGAGGTATGGAAGTTCATTAGTTCTTGAAAACTAACCACCGAGTCTGTACCAACATACATACATGTATACACACATAATTATATCATCCCTTCTTTGCAAAAGTCCACCTTAATACATTCAATACAAATGTGTATGAATCTTATGCAAAATCCACAAAACTCACACACCACAGACAAATCCCTTCTTTGCAAAAGTCCACCTTAAACATTCACATTTATACAAATGTGTTATCCCTCTATGCAAAAGTCCACAAAACTCACACCCACAGACAAATCCTCTTTGCAAAAGTCCACCTTAACACATTTATACAAATGTGTTATCCCTCTATGCAAAAGTCCACAAGACTCACACATACAGACAGATGTTATCCTTCTTTGCAAAAGTCCACCTTCATACATTCATGAATTATACAAATTTATGCATTATCCCTCTTTGCAAAAGTCCACAAAACTCACACATACAGACAGATGTTAGATCCTCTTTGCAAAAGCCCACCTTCATACATTCACGGAATCATACCAATGTGTTATCCCTTTATGCAAAAGTCCACAAAACTCACACATTCAGACAGATGTTATCGTTCTTTGCAAAAGTCCACCTTAACACATTCATAGAAATGTTATCATCTTTTTGTAAAAGTCCACAAAACTCATACAGACAGATGTTATCCTTCTTTGCAAAAGTCCACCTTCATACATTCATGAATTATACAATTATGCATTATCCCTCTTTGCAAAAAGTCCACAAAAATCACACATACAGACAGATGTTATCCTTCTTTGCAAAAGTCCACCATAACACATTCATAGAAATTGCAAAAGTCCACAAAACTCACATACAGACAGATGTTAGATCCCTCTTTGCAAAAGTCCACCTTCACACATTCGTGAATTATACAAATTTATGCATTATCCCTCTTTGCAAAAAAGTCCACAAAACTCACACACGCCACAGACATTATCCCTCTTTGCAAAAAAGTCCACAAAACTCACACACGCCACAGACATTATCCTTCTTTGCAGGAGTCCACTGTAACTCATTCATACAAATTTGTATAAATCCTTCTTTGTAAAAGTCCCCCTGAATTAACATTGGTGCCAACTCCACTCACTCCCTACAAAGTCCTCCGGATGAGACTATAAACCGAGGGCCCATGTGTGAACACACGTAGAATGTCTTGCACGCACATTAAAACCTACTTCTGCCTTTTGGAAAGAAAGAAACACAAAAACTGGTGAGGAAAGTATACTGTATATGCACACTCTTGACCAAAACATGAGCGAATTATGCAAACACACACACACACACACACACGCGCATTCGTCTAATATCACTTACAGTGAACAGACGTTACACTGACGACAACACACACACACACACACACACACACACCCCTCCCTCCCATCCCCCACACATGATTAAAGAGTCTGAAAGCATGCAGCTTCAAACGTGAGGCAAACTCAAGGTTTGTTTGTTCTGCGTTTTTTTGACGAAACACACTTGTAATGTAAGCCTTTGCTGGCATTCCCACTTGTTTTGCATTTGTGTTCTGGTGGTGGTACAAATTTATACATTCACATATTTTCCCCTGAGCATCAATAGTTGGAGAAAAAAAAAATTAAAGCTATCAATCTCCTCCCCCCCCCCCCCCACCCCCAAACCCTCCCCCACCCCCCAAAAATACCCAACAACAACACCCCTCCCCCACCCCACCCCCCGAAAAAAACAAAACAGAATCAAGGAGGAATGTCATTTCTGGTCTGAGATTTTTTGATAAAAGTTTGACACAGCAGGTGACACAAAAACTGATGAAAAATAACGCTGGCCCCCCCCCCCCCCCCCCCCCACACACACCTCCTCCCCCCCAACAAAACAAAACAAAACAAAAAAACTAAACAAAACCACAAAACAAGCCAAGCAAAAAAACCAAAAACAAAACACCCCCCCAAAACCAACCCCTGACCTTTTTCAATAATGGCAAAACAGTAGTTAATTTCATTCAGGAAATCCTTTTATGGTCTATAACTTAGGTTACACCAATCTCAAAACCATAATATTAATTAATCCATATTAACCGCTCTAAAGGCTAATAAAAACACACGACAGAGACATACACGTTCTTTTTGTTGTTTTTTTTGGATGGTTCAACTTATTCTTCAGAAACATGACTACATATACTGTTCACACTCAAGTCATATTGATATACATTACCTGTGCCATAACAAACATGGAATGGATTATGGATTAAGAATATTGAGGAATTATTGTAGCAATAAAACATCGCTAACTACAACTACTACTACTGCTACTACTACTACTACTACTACTACTACTACTACTACTACTACTACTACTAACTAACTAGTAGTAGTAGTAGTGGAGTACCCATCTTTTAATTATGGAAAATAAAACCTCCTCCATTTAAAAATATGTATACACGCATACAAGTCAGCAAGCAACACCTTCCTTCTAAAATATAATCATTAAAAAAACACAAACCATCCATGTTTACTAAAAAACAGCACTAGCAAGGCCTTAAAACCCTCACAAAACCTAAAAAGAGCCTCTTTTGTTCTGAAATTTAAAAAAAACACCACCGCAAACTTGTGACAAAACCACGACACCAACACCACGAATGCCAGGTGCCTTGTTTTGAGATATATATTAGGCTTTTTTTTGGGGGGGGATGGTTCTGAAGGATTTTGGGGTGCTGAGTTCAAATCCATTGGAGGCCAAGTTGTAAATGTTGGGCATCTTGAGTTATTGCATGATATCCAAGATGGCCGCCACGGATATAGACAATTTTAACAGTAGAGGATATTTGGCATCTAATTTCAAATAAAATATTTGTTCAGGCAAAAGTTTTGATTAATTCACTAAAAAGGGGTTCATATCATCATAATTAATACACTTATTATGAACAGATTACATAATTTTGCCAAATTTTTACGCACATTTTTCATATTTTTAAGGCAGACAAGAGATGCATGTTGTCTCCATGAAGAAGTCAGACCATATGTCATTCCAGAGTCCTGCTTCACGGCGCATGACATGTTCTCCAGCAATGAACTTTTTGGGCCAGATCAGGATGCAGACGTAGCACGGAACGCAGATAGTAGAACCCATAGCGTGCATAGTTAAAGTGACCAGCAGCAAAAAAAAAGTATGGCATCCTTTTCTCAATTACAAACAAATGAAGTGGTCAGTCACCTCTCTCTCTCTCTGCCCTGACGAATGCCATGATGATAAACAGACCTTTGATGAGGCCTTGTATATACTTTGTTGTCTTGCTGCCATCTCAGACAGTTTGGACAAGACTGTTGTCAGACTGACTGCCATTGTGTGGATGTGTGAACTGGATTTCAAGAGAGGCCTCAGCAATTCCTCAACAAGGAACCTCAACCGGAATTCAGGCCCTGTTTCTTGGGAGTTGGACAAGCAGTGGAAATACAGCGATCAAACATTGACTCAAAACCCCTAAAATCCCCTATTATATTTTCATTTCCCAGGAACAATTTTTGTAATTGAGAGCAAACACTCACTTCACACACACACACACATGTGCATGGAACTAACTTACACACCCACAACACAAATAGCTCGCAAAACTCACCCCTCTCTCTCCTCTCTCTCACACACACCACTAATCCCATTCTTTCTGCTCCTCCAAAATTTGATTACCAACTTCCAGTCACCAAAACAAGTGCACACAGGCTAAGCAAAGCTTTTCAAGGCTCAAACTCCCAGTAAATTCCATACGTGAATTTGAATGGTCCACTCAAAATAAGGATAGTTTACTGTGAAGAAAAGCATTTCAACATTCCAACTTAAGCGTGCATCTCAAATTTTGCTGTAAGCCAGCCTATTCCATTTCACAGGGGGGTGAAATAAGGCCATAGCGCACCTGACACGCACCTGGCACACTGTTTATAGAAGCCGTTTCCCCTGTGCGCTAGTGGGTCGGTCTTCTCAGATTCCAGTCAGCTAAATTTAGAATGCCGCAGCAATGCCAGAAAACTGTTTAGGATAGGAATAAATAATGCTTTATATCAAGAGTTGCCCAGCATTCCCAACTTGGCCTCCAATAGATTTCAAACAAAGACGGTATTAAAGTTTCAAAATCCGTTAAAAAACCTAATAATATATATATATCACAAAACAAGCTTCAGTCAAATTTGCTACAGTTCACGCTTGGACTAACTTGTCAGCTTCTCATTTTGTCACTTTCTGCAATCTACCATTTCAATGTGTGATGTAGTAACTTGTCATAAAAATGTCCGATTTCAAATTGATGTTTTCTGTATTTTTCATTGCAGATTGGTTAACACCTTAATAACTAAAAAATTGACCTCTGGCACAATGCGACTCATTATAAAAGGTGGAGTAACATAAAAATTTTCAATGACAACGCATGATATGTTTATTGCTCCCCCCCCTCCCCTTTAAAAAACAAAACAAAAGGTTCCAAGAGTCCCTGCATACATTCAGTTTCCCTCTTTCCGTCACTCGCTGCTTCATTATCTTATCAATCTTTGAACTTAAGTGTCTCCCTGTGTGTGTGTATATATACCATCAGTGCATCACTCTCTGCTCCAGTCTACGTGCTCTTCTTTGAAAACACACACCCAAACACAACACACAGAACACACACAGATCACAACACAAAAACACACACAAAAAAACACACACACAACACACACAAAACACACACACAACACACACACAACAAAACACACACAACACAACACAAACAAAACACACAAACACAAACACAACACAACACACCACACATCATCATCATCATCAGTCCCCGTGACCTTGGCGGTCGTGGGGGAGACACGAAAGACGATTCCGTGGTAAGCCTCCTCCATCCATCTCGGTCCTCGGCTCTGCGCAGTAGTGCCGAGTCATTCATCCTGGTCCATTCTCTGATGTTGTCCATCCACACAACACAAAAAAACACAACTACCCTAACAAATCACCCTTTCTACAAACGGAAGCGACACACAACTCAGGAATAACAAGAGAAGGGGAAGACACACACACAAAAACCCACAACGACAACCCCACACAACCACCACGCACACACAACCAACACACACACACACAACCCAAACCCACACACACACAACACACACACAACCACACACACACAACCACACACATCCACAACCACACACACCACAACCACACACACACAAACACAACACAACACACACAAACACACACACACAACAACACACCCACACACGACACACACACAAACACCCACCCACCCACACACACAAACAACCCCACACACTAACCAACCACTTCAGAAAATCGTATCACACAGCTGGCTGCTAGATGGCTCCGGCCTGCGCGCAGGGTACGGCACTGGACGCGACGCAGCATGCTTACTCTGCTGCTGCTGCTGCTGCTGCTGCGAGGCGTAGCGACTCTGCTGCGACGGGGCGAAGCCCCCTCCTCGGCGGTGCTGCCCCCTGCTGGTAGCCAGGTCGTGCAAGGGGGGCAACCCCACCAGCAGCGGGGCCAGGGAAGGGCTGGGCAAGGGCTTGACCCAGAAGAAGGTGTGGTTCAGCGCGCTGTTGGCGCTGATGCGCTGCGCCGGGTCCAGGCTCAGGAAGCGGTCGAAGAGATCCACGGCCTCCCGGTCCTGCATCACAGGCAGCAGCTTCTTCCGCACCTGACAAGAAAAAGCAAAAATTATATTAGAAATTAAGCATGTTATCCATCTCTTAACCTTAAAGGGCATAAGTGTGAATTTTTGTTGGGTGCCTTCACACACTGGATTCTTTCCAAATGAGTGGGCGGATAGAGCTGCCAAAAAAGGTGCAAAACATGAACGGGATGCGAAAGAATTGCATGTGCCTCTATCCTTAAAAGAGGGGTACAGCTTACTAGAACAAAAATCATGGAGAAAGGTCACCGAAGCTAATCAGCAAAATGAGAAGCTAATCAGCAAAATGATAGATCTTTAACTAGAACTGCAATTAACACCGATAATTTAACAGTCGTGAACCATTCAAAGGATTGTGTAAATGTTTTTACATCAAGAAGAATAACTGCTTTGTTTTATAGAATGAAATTAAATGCATTGATAACCAAATTCAGCAAAAATGGTCAATGTCTATGTGGTGAGAATATCACCAATACTCATATACTTTTTGACTGCCAGAGTGTAAAACCTTTCATGCCCCATTTTTCTGAAAATTCCCTTACCAGCATATTCAATAATTTAAAACTGGCATTTGAAATTGTGAAAGGCCTTTATCGCAGTCCCTTAGGACATTTGTTATAGTTGCATTAACGTTAATGACATGTTTTTAGGTTTTTATAATTCCTGTTGCATTGCCAAGTTTCTTTATGTGATATTTTTGTAAAAGCATGGTTGGTGGTTTGTTTTTTTTTTGGGTGGGGGCTAATTTTTATTTTTTTTAATTTATCTATTTTTTGTTATAAATAAGACCTTCACCCTTCCATTTATTCCCCCTCGTCTAATATCACTAGAAGTGAACAGACGTAAAATTGAAGTCAACAACAACAACAAAATGTGGAGCTGAGCATATCGATGGGTCTTGCAGCATAAGTGTTCCTCTATCCATCCACGAGGGCTATAGCAGGTTACAAAATGCATGTTGGAAACACTTTAAAAAAAAAAGAAACTACAAAGTACCCGGTTATTCCTGGAGTGTTGAATTGTAGCCCATGTATTATCTTTTGATAAGGTCAAATATCGTAATTTACTTGAATATAGAAATGTTGTATCTCTTATATACAGGTTTAAGCTCAATGCTTTTAGAACAAAATTTTTTTTAAAAAAAGCAACATATATCTGTGGTGAAAATCTTACCAATGATCACATTCTTTTAAGATGCAGAGATCTGAAAAAACATCTTACCTGCCTTCCCAGTCCGTAGCTTGCAGCAAGTTCTTAAAGACATTCCATTAATAAAAGAAATTGTATTGTCATTAAGCCATACTCCTATTTTCAGACTCCTCTGATATAAGGATAGCTTCAAGTTATATGAATTGGAAAGCTGGTATTTTTGCTGTTTGATGTTTTTGGGGTTGGTTGTTTTTTGTTGTTGTTGGTTTGTGTGTGTGTGTGTGTGTGTGTTTTGTTTTGTTTTTGTTTTTGTTTTTTTCCCCTCCAGAATTCTTGTTTATGCTTTTTTCATATTAGTTGTTTATTGCGATTGATTAGTTATGTGCATACCCCTCCCCCCTACACACACACACAAGCACGTGCGTGCGCGCGCGCGCACACACACACACACACACGCGCACACACACACACTTTCCCGTCTGATATCACTATTTAGTGGAAGGACGTTAAACTGAAGAACTACTACTACTACACACAAACACAACACACACACTTTCCCGTCTGATATCACTATTTAGTGGAAGGACGTTAAACTGAAGAACTACTACTACTACACACACAACACAACACACACACTTTCCCGTCTGATATCACTATTTAGTGGAAGGACGTTAAACTGAAGAACCACTACTACTACTACTCCTACTTCTACCACTCCCACCACCACCACCACCCACCACCACCACCACACCACCACCACCACAACACACACACACACACCTGCCGCGGCCTGCCCTGTGGCAGTTCCACCTCCCTGAAGAGGCGATAGCGGCCACCCCGGGCCACACCTCCTCGCTGATGGAGCCGCACAGCTCCACGATCTTGCCCAGCTGGCCCTGTTCCGTGTCGCCTTGCAGGATGGGCGTGCGCGGTCCACAGCTCAGCCATGATGCACCCGACCCCCCACATGTCGATCTCCGTGCCGTAGCTCCGCTCGCCCAGACACCTCCGGGGGCCTGTACCACAGCGTCACCACCTTGTTGGTGTGGGCTCGCTTCCCTGATCGTCCCGAGGACGATGAGGAGGAGGAGGAGAAGGGCCTCGCCAGGCCAAAGTCGGCCAGCTTGACCACGCCGTCCTTGGTGACCAGGATGTTGGCGGCCTTGAGGTCGCGGTGCAGGATGTTGTTGCCGTGGACGTAGAAGACGCCGCTCAGCAGCTGGTAGAGGATGTTCTTGCGGTCCTCCAGGCGGAAGTGCAGCCCCGGGTGCTTGAGCAGCCCCGCCAGGTCGTGCTGGCAGAACTCGAAGATGAGGTAGAAGGAGCTCTTGTAGCGGTTGTGGGCCCGGGCTTCAGGCAGCAATGCACACACACACACAAAGATAATAATAATAATAATAATAAATGGAATTTATATAGCGCTTTATCTTGCAGAGACAAATCAAAGCGCTTGCACTCAACTCATTCTTACACAGTCATACAACCAGTAACAAGTAATAGTTCCATCAAGTCCAAATGTGCACACACGCACACACGCACACACACACACACACAGAGGTCACACACCCTGGCAGGGCAATAGAATCTTGGCTGTTGAAGGCAGGGAAAAACTATGAGATGAGGCAGGAGAGGAAAATCTTAGGTTTGAAATAAATATGTCTTCAGACTTCAGACACACAAAGATGAGGTAAAAGGAACTCTTGTAGCGGTTGTGAGGCCAGGCTTCAAACAGTAATGCACACGCACACACAAAGATGAGGTAAAAGGAACTCTTGTAGCGGTTGTGGGGCCAGGCTTCAGACAGTAATGCACACACACGGACACACACAAAGATGAGGTAAAAGGAACTCTTGTACCGGTTGTGAGCCCGGGCTTCAGACAGCAATGCACACACACACACACACACAAAGATGAGGTAAAAGGAACTCTTGTAGCGATAGTGAGACTGGGCTTCAAACAGCAATGCACACACACAGAAAGATGAGGTAAAAGGAACTTTTGTATGGTTGTGAGGCCAAGCTTCAAACAGTAATGCACACACACACACACAAAGATGGGGTAGAAGGAACTCTTGTAGCGGTTGTGAGGCTTCAAACAGTAATGCACATGCACGCACACACACACAGAAAGATGGGGTAGAAGGAACTCTTGTAGCGGTTGTGAGGTTTCAAACAGTAATGCACACACACACACAGAAAGATGGGGTAAAAGGAACTCTTGTAGCGGTTGTGGGCCCGGGCTTCAGACAGCAATGAAATTTTATTTACATTTTTCATTGGAATTACTGATGTTGTCAGAAATTGTTAGAATTGCGTTTTCCTGTTGTTTATTGTAGTTCAATAGGTTAGTAATAAAACGGTGTTGTTGGTGTTTTTTTTCTCTATAATTTTGGTTGTTGTTTTTCTATATTTTTTTATTTTTAAATTTTGTTTATCATTTCGCATGCATTGATTCCCTGAAACGCCTTCTCCTGTACAGTACCAACTACACCCCCCCCCCGTCTAATATCACAACTGTGAAAAGACGTTAAATGAATTTGAACACACACACAGAAAGATGAGGTAAAACTAAAAGGAACTCTTGTAGCGATAGTGAGACTGGGCTTCAAACAGTAATGCACACGCACACACACACACAGAGATGAGGTAGAAGGAGCTCTTGTAGCGGTTGTGAGGCCAGGCTTCAAACAGCAATGCACACACACGCACACACAGAGATGAGGTAGAAGGAGCTCTTGTAGCGGTTGTGAGGCCAGGCTTCAAACAGCAATGCACACACACGCACACACAGAGATGAGGTAGAAGGAGCTCTTGTAGCGGTTGTGAGGCCGGACCTCAAACAGCAATGCACACACACAAAGATGAGGTAGAAGGAGCTCTTGTAGTGGTTGTGGGGCCAGGCTTCAAACAGTAATGCAAACAGTAATGCACACGCATGCACACATGCATGCGCACACACACACACACACAAAGATGAGGTAGAAGGAACTCTTATAGTGGTTGTGGGGCCAGGCTTCAAACAGTAATGCAAACAGTAATGCACACGCATGCAAACACGCACGCACACACACGCACACAAAGATGAGGTAGAAGGAACTCTTGTAGCCATTGTGAGCACGGACTTCAAACAGCAATGCACGCACACACACTCACACACACGCACGCACACACAAAGATGAGGTAAAAGGAACTCTTGTACCGGTTGTGAGGCCAGGCTTCAAACAGTAATGCACACACACGCACGCACACACAAAGATGAGGTAAAAAGAACTTTTGTAACATTAGTGAGACTGGGCTTCAAACAGTAACACACACACACACAGACACGCACATACACATGCTAATTTAAAAAAAAAAAATTCAATTTAAATAATTTCATAGTTATAGACAGATGTTATTCAAAACAAAAAAACTGATTTACAAATTACACACACACTTTCTTTTTTTTATACTGAATTTAAATAATTTAATTGTTATAGACAGATGTTATTTAAAACAAAAAACCTGATTTACAAATAACACATACACACACATCGAATAAACACACACACACACACACATGCACAGAGGAGTTGACATCAGTGCAGACTCCACTCTCCCCAAAAGTCCTTCGGATGAGACTATAAACTGAGGCCCCATGTGCGAATGCACGCAAAACATCTTGCGCACAGGTTAAATCCTGTTCGGCTTTTCATAAGAGTAGGCCATTGTATGCCGGTGGGAACAGATGACAGAATTTACAAAACCGCATACACACGGGGACTGGATGTAAAAAAGCACATAAGTGCTTATTCCATTATCCTCGATACAAAAGAATAAAATAAATAAACAGGGGTGGGATCGCCAGGTGGTTAGAGTGATGCATTCGTGAGCTGCTGACCCCAGTTCACATCTTGTTCAAGAGGATTGTTCCTTTAAAGTGTTAAGATACTTGCAGAGAATGCTTTCGAAAGACTAGCCTCAAGTGACTTTCAATTGGTTTTCAAGGATGTTTTTTAGTCAAAGGTTGTCATTTTGGCCATTTTCAAGGCCTTAAAAATGGGGTCTCAAACATTTTAAGGAGCCTCAAGCACTGCAGAAACCCTGAAACACACAATACAACATAACACAATACATGAAATATTAAATCCTCTATCTCTAATTTATTTATTCTTTTATATCAAGGATAATGGAATAAGCACTCATGTGCTTTTTTACATCCAGTCCCCATGTGTATGCAGTTTTGTCATGTTTCTACTGGCACACAATGGCCTACTCTTCCGAAAAGCAGAACGTGTGCACAAGATGTTCTGCATGCATTCAAACACAGGGCCTCAGTTTATAGTCTCATCTGAAGGACATCTAAGTATATTTATATATATATATATATATATAACAGAGTGGAGATATTAGATCTGACATGACTGTACAGCTTCTCAGCTACGGCAGTACGGTATGAAAAGGGAGGATATGTGACCTCTAAGTAAGAGGCTGCATAAATACTTCATTTTACCACAAAGGCAAAGTGTATGCAACAGGTAGTTTTCAACCACCACCCAAGGAAACAGAGCGCTGCACAATTTGCAGGTGTGTCCCAAAATAGTAACACGTCGCTCTGATCACATGGGAGGTAATCTACTTACCACACCATCACATATATATCCAAGTCCAACACACAATAGAAAATAATGCAAACATAAAATTTTGCAATATCTCTTTATTTCTCTAAGTATACATACATATATACATTAACATATACATACATACATACTCGCTTTCCCCCAGCCAAGTTAAGCAGCGTCGAGCATGGTTACCAGTTGGATGGGTGACCGTTTGCGCGCCTTGGCTTCAGTACAGTTCCCCCAGCTGTAAATGGGTACCTGCCCTCTTTAGGGTCAGGGAAGGTAAAGCAGCGAGGGAGCGGAGATGGGCGCCGCCCTCAATATGCTGGCCCCCTAGAGAAGTGAGGTCTCTGACGCCTCGCTCCCCTACGACCTTATAGATTATGGGACTCCTTTACCTTCCTTTACCTATATATGTATATCCAAAGCTGTTCACTGCCTACCTTCTGAGGAGCAGATTTCCTGGAGCTGGACAACGTTTTTGTGTTCCAGTTGCTGAAGGATCTTGATCTCCCTCAGAGCTGTCAGCGGGAACTGCAAGCACAACCCTGATAATTAACTTGTCATCAACAACAACACAATACTCGCAGCACGCAGCTTCCTCAATCAAGTCCTTCGGATGAGACTATAAACCGAGGCCCTGTGTGCGAACGCACACAGAACATCTTGCGCACATGTTAAATCCTGTTCCGCTTTTCCTAAGAGTAGGCCATTGTGTGCCGGTGGGAACAGATGACAGAATTTACAAAACCGCATACACACGGGGACTGGATGTAAAAAAGCACATAAATGCTTATTCCATTATCCTCGATATAAAATAAAAAAATAAATAAATCATGGAAGTTAGAAAAGCGTGAAAGTTTACTGCATAACAATGAGCACTTTGTAATGTTATGCTGAGGTCCTGTTTATAAGTCTCGTATCCTGACAAGCTGTTATTGATACATGTTATGTATGTTTGACTGAAGGAGAAAGAAACCCATGCTCTGCAGTACGAGTGCAGATGC
>CM054161.1:35015107-35037607 GCA_028751875.1 Rapana venosa
ACACAAATTCATTCCAAAATGAAGAGCACAAATTATGATCCATATGAAAAAATGAAAACATTTAGATTTACAAATACCAAAAAGGTATGACAAATCAACTTAATGTTTGGATACGTCAGGAATCAATTGCACACACTCTCTCTCTCAGTGTCAGCATATCACCTACAAGGCAAAGGCATCAACACACACACACATGCACACAGTGACACACACACACACACACACATGTGTACACATACACACACGTGTACACACACACACACACATGCACACACACACACACACACACATATATACAGTGATACACACACAAACACACACACAAATACTGATCCACCATTTGGGCACCTTTTCTAAAAGTGTTTCCACAGGTTTATCAGAAAAAAAAAATCTGGAAGTTTTCCAGATTTTGCTTGTAAACAGTAAATTTCAATCACGAAATCACAGTTCACACTGGCCATATGGGACCAACAAATTACAAAAGCAAACTTTATCATTAGTAAACAGTAAATTTCAATCAGAAATCACATTTCACACTGGCCATATGGGACCAACAAATTACAAAAGCAACTTTATCATTATGCTTTAAAATGTACTTAGTTGAATCATAGGAAGTAAAATCCACACGTAAACACTGATTGTCACAATCTGACGACATGTTCTCACAACAATAGAGTCAGGGCACAAATTAGAAGCCGTTCTGTGCAGTGTCAATAATCATCATCTAAAGTTGGCCTAAATCAATGAACTTACCCGAAAGTACCTCGTCCTATTTTAGACAATATTTCATATTTGTCAGTCGCAAGAGAACAATAAGGATTTCGGCTCTCTTCCATAATTTTTAACACATCTGCTGACATATTTTACGGCAAGGATGAGCTCATATAATATACCCGTCCAGATGCTCTCACTTGTCTGCTTAGTCCAGCCTAGGCTAGGCCCTAAGGAAAGTTTCGGAAGATTCAAGAAACGTCTTTTTAGTATAAGATGTTCAAAAATACCTATAATATTTTTTTCCCCTCACAAAATTCATTTTGGGAATGCGAGCAAGAAAACACACCACAAAACGATTTAAGTATTTTGACACGAGGTGGGGAGTGGAGAGAAGGGGAAGGGGTTTGCTCACTGATTCACAGGCCTGCTACGCCATAAGCATGCTATGCCACATGTATGTGTTTACAATATGGAGCCTCTGCTTGAAACATGAATGAAACCCTCAATGAATATTTTCTGTGACTGATATGCTTCAAGCGCTTGTAACTGGTTTTCTGAATAAGGAAAAATAAACAGTATAAAGGTGATTTAAAGACATTATAATGCCATCTATCTCTTCATGTGCTGTGAAGCGTTTACCCACTGAGCTATAGATAAAGTATATCTGCCCTCTTTCCCCAATGATGGTTGGTTAATGGTACTGTCCCAAAATCAATAAGCTCACCTGGGACACTAATCAAAGAAAACCAAAGCCAACTCTTACCCTGCTGCTAATAATATTGATCACAACCTAGTGCTTGGCCGTCATTCATAATTTTTGTTCAGTTTTGCTAAACAGATGTTTTTCACCTGTAGCCTACTTCCGGTTTTTCCTACGACAGGACAGGAACATTGTGTACGCTAGGTCTACATTGTGATTTGATTAGTTCTACTTGTAGGAATAGGGTGCTGAGAAGTTTCACTGCAAACGAAACCAAGATTTTCGTTATTATTCACCGGGTTCCCATTATCAATTAAGTGTAAAGAGAGCACACTGTTTAAATGTTATTAAGTAACTAGGGTTATTTTGTGTCTAAAGTTAACATTACTAACTAGCCTACACAGATAAACAACAATGCCTAAAGTTGTATCCAAGAGTGTAGTGTGTACAGACACCAAGGACCAGGAGGAATACCAAGGCGAAAAACCATTGTATGTGTACTACTGCATTTGTGGGCAGATGTCTCTGATTTTAGGTGAGTTTCAGCTTTTCGAGAAAGTTTCTGTGTCCCGAGTATCGGATTATTCAGTATGCCGTTAAAGTACTAACTCAAGTTAAACTGGGATCGAACTGGGTGTCATTAGTTAACTGGGAGGTGACACACAGACGAGGCTCCTTGAAGTTGAACATACGGCCAGGAGAACAGAGTAAAATTTTTTTTTAAAAAGGTTACCACTTACCAATTTACCAGTGTAAACATACCGCATACCCAAAAGGCCCCTGGAAGGTTTTAATTATTATTAATGTAATAATTCGTCGGTGTAACTGTAACTTACAGTATAAGGTTGAACCCAATCATTTTTCTTCTTCTTTTTTCAGCTAGAGCTCCAAGGTTCACCATTGCATTGGTGTATCTGTATGTGACTATTTTCCCCCCACCACTTACTGACTTAGGTAGCCATATTCCGACTTAGTGGATGGTGTCCAAACTGTAAAACATTACTACTGTGTCACATGAGTGCATGCTTTATTGCTTTTTTTCTGTCATCCATTCCTACCAGCACACAATGGCCTACTCTTCCGAAAGGCAGAATGGGTTGTTAACATGTGCGCAAGAAGTGCGTTTGTTCAAAAAACGGTTCATTGTGTATACTATTACAGTATTACTATAAGTATTATACTATACTCTATAGTCTCATCTAAAGGACTTTGAGTTTCATCAGTTTGACATTCAGTGTGATTTTTTCGTCACACTGGGAAGAAAGGGCGAAGCTGGGAATGGAACCTGGAACCTCACAGTTTACTTGTTCAAGTTGTTGGCAGGTGAATGTCTTACCCATCCTGCCAGTGCCATCCTCCTTGAACCCAGTCATTTGAAATAGACTGTATTGGTAGCTTAGAACAGGCACCACTGAACACCACCAAAGTGACCCAGCAGCATTGCAGGGCCTATCTGGCTGGTGGCCCCATGGCAGCCTGGCAGTGATGGGGTCCCTATGGACTTCCGCCCCTGGGGATGCGACATGACAATGCTGAAATAGATGTGGGTAGCCCAGTATGGCTGGGAAGGAGAGGTTGGAATGAGTGGCATAGGAACAGCTGTACAGGAACATTACAGGAGATGAGGCAGCCCCCCCAAAAAAAAAGAGAAGGAGAGAAAAAAATAAGCAGAGAAGCTGACATCTGTGAACACTTATAAAATTTGTACAGCATCATCAGCATGTGTCAGACTCGGAAGGTCACCATTTCCCACCATAACCCACATGTATGTACTCCTTTTAGAAAAAATGTATTTATAAAATATGATATAATTAATAGAATGATGATTTCATATTTTTTATTTGCTTGAATTGCAGACTGCCCTTTGGAAAAACTGCCATTGCGGAAGAGAGACTCTTCCCGTGTGATAGATGGATCCAAACACGCACACAAGTTGACGTGTGACCCCGATGACATTGTGTACCTAAGGAGGTAAAGTTACTGGTAACACATGTACACTGACTCAACAGAGTACTTACTATATTATATTATAAATTATTTATAATACAACATTGTGATGTGGTTTCACTCACTGACTTGTTTTCACCATGGTTTTTTGTTTTATAAATATTGGTTTATCATTTTTCCCATATTTTTTGTCATTATTTTTAAAATATTGCATGCGCATTGCTTGTTTTGAAAGTCAGGAATATTATTCATATGAACAGGAGGGTTGCTGATCAAGAGCGTACAATGAGTAGTTCAGCATCAGAGGTGAATTTGTCTTGGATAAATTTATAAATAATTTTTTAAGTTTCAGTGAAGAGTTTTCACGAAATCCCCTGAGCTCTGAGGAATCATGAGGGCGCTGCAGCAAGGTTTTTTTTTTCAAATAAATTGCTATTCAAACGAAGTTCCATTAATATTTTATGGCAAGTTGAGTCTGGTGAAGCCCACCTCTCCCTAGGATAATACTAGGAGTAGGAACCTTACAGAACATACAAATTGCATGCTGGATTATGTCCTGTATCATCCAAAGCCTGGCATAAGGCTTAGCTGACCTACTCTTTAGTTTTAGTTTTACCGAAAAGGGATTGTGAGACTTTTTGAATAAATGTGTTTAAGGTGTTTTGCAGCCTGTAATGATAGACTCAGTTAAGTGCGTGCGTGCACATTTGGACTTGTTGGCACTATTACTTGTTACTGGTTGTATGACTGTGTAAGAATAAGTTGAATGCAAGCGCTTTGATTTGTCTCTGCAAGATATAGCACTATATAAATTCCATTTATTATTATTATTATTATTATTAAGGGATTGGCAGGGGGAGTAGAACTGGAACCTAACTTAATGCCAGGGGGGAAAATGCCATCAAATCTAGACAATACTGCATTATGGTCAATTTGGTATGTGTGTGTGTGTGCATGGATGATGGAGAGGGTAATAATATACTAGTAATAAAGATCATGCATACTTCTTTTTTATTTAACATAAATACTTAATCAAAAACTGTTGTGTGTCATGCATTTCAAGACATTTTGTTAGACTTACAGACGTTTGATCCTCAGAAACAAAGCCCAACATGGCCTTTGTGTTTCTTTGTTAACAAATGTTTTATTTGCTGTTTTCTGTGATGTGCAGACCAGAGGGCATTGAAAAGCAGTACAGACAGAAGTGTAAAAGGTAAGAGTCAAACTGAATTGGGAGCCATTATTAGTCAATTGTGACTGTAGTGTGCTGTGTGCGTGTTCCATGTGCCAGATTTTAAACCTACCTGGGACTCGGGGCTGGCTTTGCTATGATATATTTTTTAGTTCTTTCCATTTTCTTTCCTCTCCCTGTGCACCCATCTGTCATGGTAGTATCACTGTCAGTGTCACTTTGTGATTCTTACTGATTACCTTGACAGTAATGTGTGTCACACGTGTTTTGATTTATCTATTTATTTTATGGATGTTTTTTAGGATAATGATTAAGCACTCATCATCATGTGGGGTTTTTTTAGTTGTTTTTTTTAATACCCAGTCCCCATGAGTTTGTGGTTAAATTGTAATTTTTTGTCATCCGTTTGCACCGGCACACAATGGCTTACTCTTCTGAAAGGTGGAACAGGTTTTAACGTGTGTTTAGGATGCTTGGGGTCTAGGTTTATGAATAGTCTTATCCAAAGGACTGTCAGGGAAGTGGAGTCATCAGCAGTGATGTTAACCCCAGGGGGAAAATCCCCATGAAAGGGCATTACCATGGTGACTCGAACCTGGCCTGGAATCCAAGCTGCCAGACCGCAAGTGCAACTCTGTGTGTGTGTGTGAAAGTCAAAGTCAAACTTTTATTTTCAGATGGTGCATTGAATAAGCAGTGCATTTGCTTTTTTTCATCCAGCCATCTATGTAAAGAAAAAAAGAAGAGAGAAAAAAAGATAATATATGTGCAGACATAGAATAAAAAACCTAATCAATGATAAGACATACAAATCAAACAAGAAAAGACGATAACATATGCATACATGGAATTAAAAACAAAACAAAACACCCTGAGCAATATTACACCATACAATTCAAATAATTCAAAAAATCTTGAAAATATATCCATCATAATACAAACATTACAAGCAACAAAGAAAAACCAAACCAAAACAAACAAACAAGACAAAACAAAAATTAAAAAAAGATACACCAACTGCTTCCCTCTGCCCCCCCCCCCCTCCCTTCCCCTCCCTTCCCTCACACACACATACACACAAAAACCTTCAACCATACAATGTGTGTGTGTTCCTGTGCATATGTGTATGTAAGATCTCTGTATAATATCTCCAGCGCTTGTTCATGTATGTATGCATACATTATTATTATTATTATTATTATTATGCAGAGCTTTTTGCAACTTGCATTGGTAGTTGATTATTTTAGGTTACGGAAGAGAGACTGCTCTCAAGCTGAACATTGTTGGTGTTTTTTTCCTTCATGCCTGGTCTTTTGACAGACAGACAGACAGACAGACAGACAGACATGATGTGTACAAGACAGCGATTCCAACATACTGAATTAGAATACATTTGGACCTGGCTAAAAGCAGTTATTGTCAGTATTTGATGTTCATAGCAAAGTGCAAAGACCCGTGTTAGAATGTTTTGATATGCTTTGAAGTATTATTATAATGTGGAGATTGTTTTCAAACATGACAAACTCGGAGGAGGACAAGCTTTATGATCCTTCGGTTGAAATTTTTTGTTGTTGAAGTCAGAGTACTGCTGCCTTTTTAATGGTGTTTTTAATTGCCGTAGGTGCACATGGCTGCCAGCCATTCCTTTTTTCCCGGAATTTTTCCAGTTTTTAGCTGTGAGTTTGGTTTTCTGGGCTTTTAAGAAAATTTTCTGGTAAACTTACAACATTTAAAAAAAAAAAAGTATCTGTGTTGAATGAAATAAGACTTAACCTTTATTATTACATCAACCCTGCCGTGTGCGCTGTTCTGCAATGTTGGCCACATCTCGGCACGCACGCGTGTCTCACTCAGTCATGTACAAGATCTCAACTCCCAAGAAAGTTCTTTGTCTGGGTTATTTAAATTAAAATCAATCAGTGTCACATCTGTATGTGGTTCATGAATTCACTTTGCTTTGAGAAAATATAATTTAAAGACTTTTACCTGAAATTTTTACCTGACATATGTACCATACCAGATTTTTAATCAAGATTTTTAAAAAGTTTTTTTTTTTTTATTCAACACCCTTCTGTTTCTGTGGAAGGAAACTTTGCTAGTAAAGGGGGTGGGAGAGTTTGAAGACAGTCACAGGTTAATTCAGTGAATGAATTCTGTAATAAAAAAAACGCTGCTTGTGTTGGTGTGTGCAGATGTGGGCTGTGGTTGTACTACCACCACCAAGGCAACAGCAGTGTGATGTTTGTGGTGGATGGCGCCATCAAGAGAGAAAGCGAAGGCATCAAGACAGACGTCTACAGCCAGCTATCGGAACCCAAGAAGGTGGGTGAATACTGGCTTAGACTTTTTCACTGTGTTTCTTGGTGTTGGCGGTGGGTGATGGTGGTGTTGGTATTATTGTTGTTGTTGTTGTTGATGTGTTTTTTTGAGACCTGTTACCTTTGATTGTGTTGTTATTGTTGATGTTGTGTTTTAGAGACTTAGGTCTATAATTGAAAGAAATTGTTACATTAACCCTAGTAGCGCTGAATATGCAGCAACAAGCCTCACTTCTATTGGCTGAATTAACATTGGCTAGTATTGTTTTGGAGCAGGGTGGGCTCAAACAACCCTTGATATTGATATATAAAACTGAATTAAATGTGTTAAGCTATATATCACTGGAAAGAACAGATAATATGCTTTTAAATGAGTGTAATTTTATAATAGTGTGTAGTGATCATGATTATGTAAAAAAAATCAAAAAAAAAAAATCGTGTGCGCACTACTGATCACTGTTCCATCGTCAGGGCCCCGGATCGATTTTAACACGATAAGCAAAGTTCTTGCGGTGCATAAATGTCATGATTAGGTAAACACTATTTCTTGACATTAGTTTTCAAAAAATAAGGAGTTTGTATCGCTTTATTGGTCACCAAATACTCGGAAAAGTTCAGCGAAAGGATCGACGCCATCGTAACCGTCATGGTGGAATGTGCGAAGTGGTGGCTTTCTATGACGAAAATACAAAGATCGCTTGATTTCATGTGATGCAAAGTATTCAGCAGCATAGCGATTTGACTCAACAACAGTTATTTCGAAGCCTCGTTGCATCAAAATAAAGTAAAACAATCTGTGACGTTGAAATCGCCGAGTAGCGAAGAAGTCCATCCAGCAAAACTAGCACTGCTCGATTCAGTCCGATCGCGATCGATTTTTACCAAGTTTTTCAAAAATATTCCACAATCCTTACCTCATCGTCTCTCTCATTGTTTATTTCAACCAAATCCAGCCTCTAAAACTCCTCCTCGCGGTCAATATTGTAAAAAAGCTCGAAAAACGCTTGAAGAAATTCTAGTGCAAACACTGGCCGCCATTTTTGTTGAAGACGATCTCGGCTGGTCCGAAAAAAATTAAAAATACACTCTTAACCAATCAGATTCTTCGTTGCTTGTGTGTGTCAAACGACCTTCACCCCTTTCTGCGGGCCTACAACGGCCTTAACATTCATTGGCTGACCTTTGAAAGCGAAAGTAAGCTTTCAACTATGACCACCCACGTCATCCCGGAATATTCCGGGATCCGCCACACAGCTTAGACCCGCCTTTACCGGAATATTCCGGGAACCGCGCTACTAGGGTTAAATCGTGTTGTTTTTGTTGGTGGTGGTGGTGATGTTGTGCTTTAGAGGCATGAATTTTTAAAGAAATTGTTACTTTAGATTGTGTTGTTGATGATGTTGCGTTTTAGAGACAGGTCTGTATTTGAAAGAAATTGTTGCTTTAGATTGTGTTGTTGTTGATGATGTTGTGTTTTAGAGACCGGTCTGTATTTGAAAGAAATCGTTACTTTAGATTGTGGGGGTGTTGTTGTTGATGTTGTGTTTTAGAGACCGGTCTGTATTTGAAAGAAATCGTTACTTTAGATTGTGGGGGTGTTGTTGTTGATGTTGTGATTTAGAGACCAGTATTTTAAAGAAATCGTTGCTTGAAATTGTATTGTTGTTGATGTTGTGTTTTAGAGACAAGTCTGTAGTTTAAAGAAATTGTTGCTTTAAATTGCATTGTTGTTGTTGTTGTTGTTGATGTTGTGTTTTAGAAAGAGGTCTGTATTTGAAAGAAATCGTTACTTTAAATTGTGTTGTTGGGGTCAGTTGTGTATAGATGTATTATTAAAAGTGATTATGGTTTTTGTTATGAATGAATGTTTGTCAGATGCACTGGCAGCATTTTTCTTTTCCTTTATTTTAGGGTGGGGTGAGTTTTTTTCCTTTTTGTTTTTTTGGATGGTGTATTGGTTGGTGAGTGGTTTTTTATTTCGGGGTTGGGTGGGTTTTGCTTTTTTTTGGGGGGGGGGGGAGGGGGGCGATTGTTTTTTGTTTGTTAGTGGACTTTATGTGATTTTGATTCTTATTTGTCTGCTGATTAGTTTCACACTTGTTTGTAAGAAAAAATTTTTTTTTGTTTCTTGAAAGTGTTCCTCTGAAAAAAAAGAAAAAGATGAACAATCGATACGATACACACAAGCAAACCTGCAACGAAGGAAAGATTTAAACCACACGGTCATGTACCATGGACTGTACAAAAGTTTTGGGTTTTACATGAAAATGTTCCTCTGAAAAAATGGTGAACAGTCGTGAAGAAACACGCAGGCCTGCAGCGAAGAAAAGATTTAGACCACACAGTCATGTACTGTAGTTGATGATCTGAAGTCTGTAGTTAGTACCAATAGACTGCGCTGGTTTGGGCACGTTCAACGGAAAGCAGACCACCACATCATAAAAAGAGCAACGAACTTCGCAGTGGATGGAAAGAGACCAAAGGGAAGACCTAGCAAGACCTGTATTGCAGATGATCTTAGAGAAAGGGGCATAAATATAAGGAGGAAGCTCAAAACAGAGAGAGATGGAGAAGGCTCATCAATGTCAAACCTCTCCTGGGAGAAACATGACAAAAAAAGAAGAAGAAGTCATGTACTGTGACTTTCCTTCAGTTAACTTCTCCATCCACTTCCTGAGGAGTCATTGGAGCAACATAAGTCAGATAGTTCTGGCAGGAGTGGGGGCGAGATAGCTTAGTGGTTAGAGCATTCAGCTCATGATCTGACGTCCCTAGTTCAAACCACCACCAAGGTACCTGTTCAAGGGAACTTTTCCCCCTGGAGATAACATCAATACCGACTCTTCTTCCCTGAAAGTCCTTCAGATGAGGCTGTAAACAGAGGCCCTTTGTGCGAACGCATGCAGACCATCCTGCGCACATGTTAAAACCCGTTCCGCTTTTAGGAAGAGTGGGCGTTTTGTGCCAGTAAGAACAGTTGACAAAAAATGAACAAGAAGTTGGGGTGGGGTGGGGTGGGGTGGGGTAGGTGGAATGGAGGGAGCTTGCAGCAAGTGTTGCTTGAATTACCTGACCCAGTAGTGCCAGACGTTTTGCGTAGCATTTTAATCTGGTTAATGCCGAGTTGTAGAGACTTGTTGTTGTTGTTGGTGATGATGATGTTACCAGTATCATTGTTATTGTTAATGTCGTCTTTACCGTTTGTCATGACGCCAATGGTTAATATGTGTCCTGTTTTCATTCCCAGGTGACGTTGACCAAGCACACGAAGAATATGGGCAAGTTCAGTTCCGTCACGGTCTCCACGGTGGATGAGGAAGAGGAGGAAATTGAAGCGGTTCGTAAAATCATGTTCCTTAGAACAAGTGGGAAGAATGTTGTGTTCTTCAAAAATTGAATCTGTGAATTTTTCATCTTGTTAACTTGACCCTCTGCTGCCCGTATAGATTTAGTATTTTGATTAGAGTGGAAATACCATGCCAAGGGAAGTAAATCTGCAACACGTGCACACCCACTATGAACGTGACTGTATACCTCAGTCAAAAAAATTTCTTTTCTTTGCAGCAAGTGCAAGCGCTTTGATTTGTCTCTGCAAGATATAGCGCTATATAAATTCCATTTATTATTATTATTATTAGCATTATTATTATAAGAATGGTAAAGAAAAATTCCATATGTAGTAACTGGTACAGGAGGGGGGGAAAAATCTAAAGTCAGCAAGCAGAGGATCATTGTTCGTAACTTGGTCATAGCTCATAACAAAGTCACAATTGAGGGGGGGAAAAAATCTAAAGTCAGCAAGCAGAGGATCATTGTTCGTAACTCGGTCATAGCTCATAACAAAGTCACATTTGACACAGTGATGCCAAACTTAATGAATGTGTACAGCGTGGTCATCAGCTGTAGCAATCCCTATTTTCACTTGTATATCATCTGATCATCACTCCGGGAATCAGAAAAAAGTACGTCATGTTTTAGAAATCATCTCTGAAGTCGGAATGCAGCTACCTTAATGCTGGGCAAAAACGGTCACATAAGCAAAATTCTCACCATGGGATGTAACCTTGGAGCTCTAGCCAAAAAAAAAAAAAAAAGGAAGAGAATGTACCAATTTGTATGAACGTTGAAAATTTGGCAGGTTGCAGTATGCAGTTGTTGCCAGACTTGTTTTATTTATTTCTGCATCAAGCTGAATGTGATAAAAATGTGATGTTGATGGGCTCTATAGGATGTTGATGGACGTATTACCTGTATGTTGTTATATAATCCTCCCATAAGGAGGAGGGTGGCGTGATGGTTAAGACGTTCGCGTGCCAACAAGTAAACTGTGAGGATCTGGGTTTCTCGCCCTTTCCAGTTCGACGGGGAAAAAAACGAATGTCAGAGTCCTTCAGATTAGACTACAAACACAGGCACTGTGTGTGAATTCATGCAGAACATCTTGCACACACATATTAAAAACCCAAAGGCATAGTTCTTACACAAAAATGCCTAAAATGCTGTCATTGAAAGATTTTATTTTCCAGCAATTTTTTAAATATTTCTTTTAAATCGAATCCTTGAAAATCGTTTTTAAAAAATGTAAGTGGTTACCTACTATTGTTTTCCTCCACTACTATTTCTGCATTAGCATATTAAAAACCTATTCAAAATGTGTATGTATGTGTATGCGTGTACACATGTGGGCGCAAGGAGAGAGAGAGAGAGAGAGAGAGAGATGCTCTACTACTTTGCATTGGGAAGAAGAAAGCAAGAATTAGTTTAGTTTATTTCATAGAAAATCACAGCTCACTGCAGCTCAGACATACCAACGTACATGTATCTATTGAATGAAGCCCACCGTCACAAGTTGCCACCTCGGGTGGGCAACTCACTCAGTCTGGCTCCACGACTGAGCTAATACTGTCGTTAGTAGGGGGCTTAATAGGTGGTGTCCTGCGTATGTTAGCTCAGAACAGGCACCACTGAACACCGCCAAAGTGACCCAGCAGCAGTGCAGGGCCCCTCTGGCTGGTGGCCCCACAGCGGCCTGATAGTGATAAGCTCCCTGTGGACTTCCGACCCTGAGGATGAGACATAACAAATCTGGATATGGCTGTGGCGGGGAGATTGGAATGAGCTGTGTGGGAACAGCAGGACGTCACAGAAGATGAGGCAGCAACAACAACAACAAAAAATCCCACCGTCACAAGCATGCAGCAACGTAGATAATCTTAAGATCTGATGATCTGTGTGTGTGTGTGTGTGCAGAAAGAGATAGCGGACTCCTACGCAGCCAACGCCAAAGTGATCGAGAAGCAGCTGGTCAGGAAGGGAATGAGCAAACGCAAGCTGCTGGAGCAGGTAAGGCTGCGGCGGCAGAGCCTTCGCATCTGGATAGATGTAAGGGACGGGATCAGCTCAGTGGTCAGAGCACTCGCTTTCCCCCAAGCAGCGTTGAAGCATGGTTACCAGTTGGATGGGTGACCGTTTTGTGCACTTTGGCTTCAGTACAGTGAGTTCTCCCAGTTGTAAATGGGTACCTGCCCTCTTTAGGGTCAGGGAAGGTAAAGCAGCGAGGGAGAGGAAGATGGGTGCCGCCCTCAATATGCTGGCTCCTGGAGAAGCTGAGGTCTCTGATGCCTCGCTGTGCAATGACCACGTAGATTATGGGACACCTTTACCTGTCTACATTGTAGAGTCAAGAAATGGGATTTGGGGGGTGGGGGGGGGGCTTCTTTTTCATTTTTTTATATATAGATTTTGGTGTGTAAAAGTTTGTATGGGTGGGGTGGGGTTTAAGCCACATTGTTGAGTTGAGAAATAGGTCAGGGGTTTTTGTTTTCTTTCTTTAATTTTTATTATTAGATTTTGGTGTGTAGAAGATTGGATGTGGGGGGATGGGGGTTGTTTTTTTTTAAGCTTGATTGGTAGAGTCCAGAAATGGGTCGGGGTTTTTTGTTTTTTCTTTATTTTCTTTTGGATTTTTTGTTTTTGTTTGTTTGGTTGGTTGGTTTTTTTTGTTTAAATTTTTTTAATATCATTATTATTATTATTTTTAATTTTTATAGATTTTTAGTAAATAGAAGCTTGTTTGGGTGGGGGTTTTTTGTTTGTTTTGTTTTGTTTCAAGCTACTTTGAAGGCACATTGTAAATATCAAGTTTTTAAAACATTTTTTTTTGTAATATTGTATTTGTTTTGTTTCTGTTTGTCAGGTGTTTTTATAAAAAAATCCAGTTTGGTTTGTTTCTGTTGTCCTCCATCCCCAACCCTCCCCTTTTATTTCCTTTCTGTTTTTAAAAAAAAAAGTTTTATTTAGTTGGTCGGTGAATGTGTGTGTGTATTAGTACCACTGAAAGTAATTCATTTCAAATTCTTGCTTGTTTTTCAGGCGGAAGAAGAAGCCAAAAAGATGAGACCGAAGGGAACTCTGATCGACAAGTAGAAGAGAGATTGGAAGCCCTTTGGCTTGGGCCAACTGTGAGCAAGAGAGACAGACAGAAACAAAGACAGAGTGTGATAGAAAGAAAATGAAAGAGAGGGAGACACACACACACACACAGCTGTCAGTTTCCCCTACTCTCAGCTGCTATCCATTCCATCCCAGCTGGTGCTAGTTATAGCAGAAACTGAGGGCAGTTGGAAAACTGGGAGGATGATGAGGAAAAGGAAGAGGCCGGCTGAATTTATTTAGCATTGTCCTTGGATCCTTGACTGAGTTATGCTGGATTTGCATGCTGTGGCGAGAGAGAGAGAGAGAGAGTGTGTGTGTGTGACTGAGTTATGATGGATTTGCATGCTGTGGAGAGAGAGAGAGAGAGAGAGAGTGTGTGTGTGTGTGTGTGTGTTTGTTGACTGAGTTATGCTGGATTTTCTTGCTGTGGAGAGAGAGGGGAGAGAGAGAGAGAGTGTGTGTGTGTATGTAAATAAGTTGAGAATATGGATATGGTTAATTGTTATTGCTGATGTATTTGTGAGAGAGAGAGAGAGAGTGTGTGTGTGTGTGTAAATGATTTGAGAATGTGGATATGGTTAATTGTTATTGCTGATGTGAATGCGAAATACTTGTGTGCAGATTTGGATATATGCACATATATATATATGCAGGTATACAAATCACGCATGATGGTACTGACTGGTCGTGAATGTATCAACAGCAGTCACAATTAAGTGAGAAAAAAAAAGATATTAAATATTATGCTGGTTGGGATAGCCTAGTGGTTAGAGCATTGCGCTCGTGATCTGACGGCCCGGGATTGAGTCACCATGGAGACACCTGTTGGTTGTAAGGGATTTTACCCTGGAGTTAACATTAGTACTGAATCTGCTCCACCAAAAAGTCCTTTGGATGAGACTGTAAACCGAGACCCAGTGTGCTAACGCATGCAGAACATCTTGTGCTCAAGTTAAGAACCAGTTCTGCCTTTCGTATGACAATTTAAAAAAAACAACAAAAAACCCGCAAGCACATAGGTGTCATGTTTAGACACCAGCCCTGAAGCCATAATGCAGCTACCTTAATGGTGGGTGAGAACATTCGCATATGTAAAACCTCAGCGTTGGTGAACTCTGGAGCTCTAGCCATGGAAGACTCTGGCACACACACAAAGTTGAGTTTGTATTGAGAGAGTTTGTTTCTGATTGAAGTTCTGGTATAAAGTCCTTCGGATGAGACTATCAACCGAGGTCCTGTGTGCGAATGCACACAGAACATCTTGCGCACACGTTAAATCCTGTTCCGCTTTTCGTAAGAGTAGGCCATTGTGTGCCGGTGGGAACAGATGTCAGAATTTACAAAACCACATACACACGGGGACTGGATGTAAAAAAAAGCAGATAAGCGCTTATTCCATCATCCTCGATGTAAAAGAATAAAGTATAATGGGAGTTGCCATCACAAAAGTGATGATGGAAAAAAAATAGTGACTTTTGTAAGAACAGGCCAGGGAATTATATGCCTGTAGGAAACGGGATAGCTCAGTGGTCGGAGCACTCGCTTTCCCCCAGCCAAGTTAAGCAGCGTTGAGCGTGGTTACCAGTTGGATGGGTGACCGTTTGCGCGCCTTGGCTTCAATACAGTTCCCCCAGCTGTAAATGAGTACCTGCCCTCTTTAGGGTCAGGGAAGGTAAAGCAGTGAGGGAGAGGAGATGGGCGCCGCCCTCAATATGCTGGCCCTAGAGAAGTGAGGTCTCTGACGCCTCGCTCCCCTACGACCTTATAGGTTATGGGACTCCTTTACCGTTACCTTTTTTTAGGGGTGTTTACATCCCGTTTTGCTCAGAATGGGGTACCTGGAAACAGGGTGGGTGGGTGGGTGGGGGGCAGAGTATTGCTAAAACTCGGGCATGGGAATTGTACCCCTATCTGTAGGCATATATTGACTTCCCAGCTTGGTCAGAATGTCTTTGTTGTTTTTTGAAAATGCTGTTTATTTGATGAATAAAATACGTGCCTTTAAAAGAGTTCAGTTGATTTGATCAGTTGTGTGTGTCTGTATGTATGTGTGTGTGTGTGTATGTGTGTGTGTGTGTGTGTGCACATGCATGTGTGCCTTTGTCTGGATGTGATATGTGTGTGTGTGTGTACACATGCATGCGAACCTACTTCAGTGGATGTGGTATGTAAGAAAATATATTTGCCGGGTAATATTTCCAACTTTAAGGTTTGATTTTTTTTAATCCCTCCACACATTTTTTATTTCTCACACTTACAACTTACTGGTGCACATTGATCAATAGCCTGACCCAGAGTAGAGAAGGACGACTACCACCATCTCCAAAGAGAAGAACCAGAGTAAAAGATGACTACCATCATTTCCAAAGAGAAGAACAAGTCATCATTCTAAGACTCTGCACTGGGCACAACAGGCTAAATCACCACATGTCCACTAAGCTGAAACTCGTTCCTTCTCCCCTTTGTGTGTGCCTGTGGTAAAGAAAACCAGACTGGCGAGCACATCCTTTAGAGATGCACGCTATTCAGCGATCTGAGGAAGATTGTGTGGCTGACGGAGATAACCCTGCAAACCAAGCTGTACGGCCCACGAGAGGAGCTGGAAAAGATTTGCCTTTATTTCTTCAAAACACATCTGATGATGTAAAAGGTGAACGAGAGAAGACAAGAAGACTGGTGCGCATTTTGATATTAAAGTAATACAAATAATACAGACTTCCACAAGTTGCAAAACAAACAACAACAACAAAAATCCCCAAACCCCACAGCAAGAAACAAGTTCACACCACTTTGTTCATACTTTATTGTGTTGTTATTATCAGTCAACAAAAACATATTAACAGCAAAAAACAAAAACTAGGAAGAAAAACAAAACCAAAAAAAGGACAGGAAGGGGGTATATAAGGAAACTGGAGGCATTACTATCACATATAGTTAGACATAACAGATAGCATAATATTGCAACAACATGTGAATAAAGAGCAGCTCGTTATAACAAAAAAGGCAAGTGATTACAATATGTGAAGATATAATAACAATATTCTAGAAACGGTATACAACAACAAGAGAAATATAGACATCATCAACAGGGATGGGTTAGTTTTTTTTGCGATAACGATAGCAAAAACAGGTTATTTGCTGTGATAAATAAAAACAGGCTGAGAAAAAGACTACCATTATCATCTTTTTCCTCTTTTTTTTAAACAAGCTGATGATTATTGTCTGTACTACTCTGTGGTCTTTTCTGTTGACTCATTCCTTGAGGAGGACCTGAGGAAATTTGGACCTGGCAGAAACAAGTTAGCCAAAATACAGCAAAAGCATCTTTCTTTCAGCTAAAAAAAATCTCAATGTTCGAACATGTCGCACAACATTGTTAATTTCTGCACGCCAGTCATTAAAAAAAAAAAAGAAACGAATAATCCCTCCATTGTTCTGTATTCATTCATTAAAGGACATTCAACAAAAACCTCAGCAATGATACATGCATGAACCCTCACAAAAAGCACTACATATGCTCTGGTCTATTTCTCCAATTTTTTTTATGTAACAAAAAGGTGAAAAAGAAAAAAAACCACACAATTGCTTTGGCTTGCAACATGCATCATGACATTCTGGATTGTAGAATACCCTCCCTTGCCATTTCACCACCACCACCAAACTCGTATAATTGCCTCTAAGCCTCTTGATTATCAAAATTGTTCTTTCTTTGTAACTACCCTTAAGAGAGACGAAAATTGGCATGTTCTAGGAATTTTTGGTCTCAAAAATTGCTTAAGAGATGCTTACACGCTTGTTCTTATTTTGTGCAATGATTCTTGTATTGCCAGTCAATAAAATAACACGAAAAATCGAAACAGAATGGCTTCCAGCAGTCATAATTATTATGTCTTGTCATCACCCAACCATAATTATGTGTACCACTTTCTGTGTGTTTTTTCCCTTCTTCTTCTTTTCTTTTAACAAAAAAAGGCTGTTGATTTTCCCGACATCAGTCTCTGATCAAAGTGATACACAGAAGTAAAAAATCAAACAAACAAACCTTCTGAAGCAAAAGGCAAGCTGTTTGTATGTTGTTTGTTGTTGTTGTTATTGTTACATTTCCTAGCTTAACACCCTGGAGGGGTCACCCAGTCTATGCACTCTTTCGCTCATCTCACTTGGGAATCTCTGTGAGACCGTAAGTACAATCTGGGTTGATACGTTTGCGTGTATACATGGCTTTTCAAGTACCTTTCCATAATAGACAGCCATACTCCGACAGAGGATTTTTTTTTGTTCCTCCTTAAAAGGAGAGCGCAGGCTGGTATGCTCAGAGCTTGTCACTGCTGAAGGCAATCTCAAGATGACATTATTTTCACAACGCGATAATATTTCAATACAGACAGACCTGGCCAAAAGCTGACATCAATAACTGATACAGCTTTTGGCCTGGGCCAATCAATACATGGCTTTTTCAAGTACCTCGCCGTATAGGCAGCCATACTCCGACTTCAGAGGATTTTTTTGTTGTTGGTGGTTCTCCTTGGAAGGAGAACGGAGGTTGGTATGCTAAGAGCTTGTCAGGGATGAAGGCAAATCTCAAGATGACATTTTTACAACACAACATTTTCAGTGTAGGCCTTGGCTTAAAGCAGACGTCAGCTTCAGTTTAACTTTTAAGCCTGGGCCGAGCCATTCTTTTAACAACCTTTGAGAAAAAGTTTCCACTCTTTCTCTTTGTAGCAGCAATACAAGAATCAACCACAAAAGGAGATAACTTTGTTGTTGTTTTTCAAAAGGATCTTCTCCTATAATCTACACCAGTTCATGTTCAAATGAAATAAGACAAAAACACATTGAAAACAAAGAGTTATACTAGCATATGTACAATTTAAGCTTCACTGAGATAAGTTGTGACTGTTGTGATAAGCACGTTCGCAGTCTTGTACAAATCATATTTTAGGTAACTTACTATGTTTTCTTAATCACCTTGACTTTCAGAAGCCACTCTCAGATACTTGTGCCCGATATTTCATAAGTGTATGTGTGTGTGTGTGTCTGTGTCTGTGTGCGTGCGTGCGTGCGTGCGTGTGTGTGCGCGCGCGCGTGCGCGAGCGTGTGTGTGAGTGAGGGAGAGAGAATCTAAAATTAAACATATTTTCCAAAATCAGTAAAACACTTCATGTTGTTTCAACACCCAATATATACTTCTGTGAACTGCGTATGAGCAGACTTACCAGAAACGAAGCCCCCCAAATAAAAAACAAAAACCAAGCAAAACTGACATGTAGGCTATACATTTACTTCAACCACAAATTAATCGAGAATAGAATCTGTACGACAAATACAAAGCCACTATTCCAGTAACCATTGCTTTACACTTTTCACAGCAGTGACCTAACACTGATCATGCTACAAGGTTGAAAGATAATATTACCTGCATGGGAAAAATCACTAACTAAGGTCACCATGCCACATGGAAAATGAAATGGGAGAGGAGAATAACGAGAGGGGGGGGGGGGGGGGGGGGGGGGGGAAGACGGAGGGATGGATGCTATAGGGACAGATGGTAATGGTGGAGATAATGAGAATACTAACTTTAAAAAACAACTTTTTTTTGTTTTGGATAATAGGTTTTATTCATTTATTTATTTTTGCAATACTAACTTATCATTCGAAGACTTGAAAGATAGCAGTAACACTGAAGATAATTAACGTAGTATTGCAGAAGAGGAGGAAAACATTTGTATCGACAGTATTACAAATTTATAGAATTCTGCTTGTTCGGATCACTACTGCATGATTTTCTACATTCTCCCGGAGTTCTTTTTATAGCCATGCTCCATGAATAAATTGAAAGAAATATGGTGGTGGTAGTCCAGGGAGGGGGAGGGGGGGGGGGGAGTTTGTAATTATTTTCTTTTTCTCTACCAAGTACATGCAATTTCTTGGAAATGTTTTCTGAAAACATGCAGTCTATGCAATGGTGCACTCAGACTGCGACAAAGCCAGTGTTGGATTATCCGGCTGCTGAGCACAGTGACGTCCCTTACCTGTACAAAAATAATTGGCCAATGAGAGAAACTCCTATGATAGGCTTGGATCCAGCAAATTTACACACATAGGTCTACATACACATGCTGACATGCATGTCTCACACACACACACACACACATCAGATCATGATTAGATCTTATTTTTGTTCTTCTTCTATCTCCAACCTGAGATAGCAACCACTATCTGTCATATGCGTGAAAATGCGTTCCACTGCCATTAAGCGCCTGACAAGTCAGGCCCAGCACATCCAGCTTCACAGCATGTTTTTTTTTTGTTTTCACTTATCCTTGTTTATTTTGTTGATAAGCAGAAAACCTATCAAAATATTACCTTAGCAAGGAAAGAACAGAAACTTTACAGCACTTGGTATTAACACCACAATCATCAGGTGATATGATTATTATACACAGGCTATACCATGCTTAATCAACAAACTGTACTAGGGGCTACAATTAAAATGATAATCTACCATCTACATGTACAAAACTTAAAGTCATCACAACATAAAATAAAAAAAAAACCCAAACAACAACCGTCTCTACCAAAACAAACAACACAGAAAAACTTGAATTAAAAAAAAGAATATGTACATCTAGATACCCAAAACAAACAAAACAGAAGCTGAAAGGATTTCAACTTTTTTCCCATTTCAACAAAAACAGCCCTGTCTTGCTCTTATCCCAGCATATTGGCTTGACCATAAACAATTTTTTTTATAAAAAAAAGGACGACTTACAGTTCATCACCCAAGGAAGACAACATCAGAGAGTGGACTGACTGGCCTTGAGTGGAACCATTTAGAACAGAAAGCAGAGGACCGCAGGGAGTGGGGGAAGCTGGTTGCAAAATCTTCACTGGTTCCCCCACAGCCTTCGGGACTACGGGATAGGTGAAGGTGCAGAAGACCCCAAAGGTAGGCTACATGTATGCATGTCGGCAACTCATGGTAGCCCTCACTTCAAACTACTGGGATCAACAAGCCCCTGCCTAATTAAAAGTTAAATTTCTTCCTTAAATGGCTATCTAAACAAAAGAAGGAACGGTGGAAAAGAACGCAGAGACCACATTCGTTTTGTCATAGGACAGGTATATAATTTCTCTACGTGCCTGGTGCTAAGGACATTATGATATATGGTGTAGCAGTTAATCTGGGACGGGGTCATTCAGGGGACGAAATCACGAGTCTGGTCGATCGCGCAAAATGTAGCGTCCCTTTCTATAATGGGTTAGTTGCCTGATTGCTGCGTTTAAAAGTTCTTGCTGGTTTCTGAATCGTTTTCATTGCTTCTTTCAAGAAGGCTGTTTTCTAGGGCCGGCAAAGCATTATTTGAAATGTTGGGTTAAAATAAATTGTGCTTGATTAGGCGAAATGGGTTTTACGTTGGAGTGTGGCATGTGTCTGTGTTTGGTTGTTGTGGTGTGATGTAGTGTGGTGTATGTGTGGACTCTGTGGTGGTGTGTTAGTTGTAGTGTTGTGTTATTGTCAGAACATTCTGACCATTTTAACTAGATGACACTCAGAGTCTGTGATGCGCCAATTGTAAAAAAAAATCAATTAAAAAACTGGGTGGTCACTAGGAATACAGCATTTAAATAAGAAATATCATGCAAAGTCTTCTATTCTTTGATTCTTCTCTTTTCAAGAAGTTTTTTGGGGGTACAAAAGCATTATTTGAAATGATGGAGTAAAATAAATTGTGCTTGATAGGCGACATGGGTTTTCCTCTGTGTGTGTGTGGTGTGTGTGTGTGTGTGTGTGTGTGGTGGTGTGTGATGTAGTGTGGTGTATGTGTGGATACATGTGTGTGTGTGTGTGTGTGTGTGTGGTGTGTGTGTGTGTGTGTTGTGTGTCTTTTTCAGCAACATTTTTGTAACCATTTTAACTAAGATGATCAGCTGAGATGAAAATTATGAGCACCAATATTTAAAAAAAATCAAAACAAAAACCTGTGACAACAACTAGCAAACAACAACAATTCTAACATCAAGAAAATCAACTCAGCAAAAGTCAGTCAAATTCGGTCGATCCTTCCACAAAACATCTAAAGAAAATCTACAAAGAAGCAAACCATACAAAAAAAGCAGCAGAAACGGTATGGATATAGCATCTTTCATGCATAGAGCTTGCTAACATGATTATGTAGAACCACTAGAATACAAGTATATCAAATGCTAATATATACACGCCTCCATACTATCACTGTCTCGGTATCCATTTTGTAAGACTGCATGAAAGTCATAGGCAAAAATGAAGTTATCCATGACTTATGTGGGTGTATGTATAATTATTATGTCACAGTGTTGATATGGATAGATATCCATGCTGGTTTTCTATCACTGCATGAGTCTGAACACATTTCAAGTGAAGATTATGATTTGTCATTTCTTTTTTTTCCAGACAGAACACACACCTACCAAAGCTGCTGATATGTCTCATGAATTTGAAAAAAAACAACATGCCTCTGTATTGTTGTTCTTTTTTTAGAGTTTCACAAGCAATGAAAGAAATGAAAGTTAAATTTTTGGGGGAATATTTTTCCTTTTTTCTGTCTGGAGTAATGAAACTGTAAAAACCTGATAAATGCAAAGGTTGTATAAAATAAAAACACTCTGATGCACATGCCAACGCTCAAGCCAGCATGTATATAAAAAATCTTAAAGGTTGTTTTTAGGAACAAACCTCTAGAACAGAGTATGAATAACACAATATGCTGAAAAAGTATGTTATAAAATTAACGAGATTTACCACAGCTTTTTTTTTCCTTTTTTTCTTTTTCCTTGTCAAAATTTAGACATGCTTCAGATTTGATGAAAAACTTAAAATTTGTAATTGGCACACAGCTTTAGTCTTCATTGGAAGATGATAATTGATATCAAGACACATGAATGTCATGCAAGGCAAGGCATAGTTCCAATACAAATTCATAGCATTATTTTTTTTTAATGATGGCGTTTTTGTAGTTTGATTTTAAACAGAGTACATGTATAGTATATACATCAGTGAACACTTGTAGCTTAAAAGATGAGAACAAATGACTTGGCTATTTAAAAAAAAGAAAGTTTGTCTGATCATAATTATGATCTTTTCCACTTTCACACTGTCAAAACACTTGGAGATATACCAGAATGTGTGTGTGTGTGTGTGTGTGTGTGTG
>CM054161.1:35042607-35055107 GCA_028751875.1 Rapana venosa
GTTTCGGGTCGAATGTTGTCCCACGCCCTGCTGACCCAGTGATGACGTCTTTCTGGTGGCCTGCCTTAGTTGCCAGCGCAGTCGGTGGCCTGGTTCCCTCATCCACTCCACCCAGCAATCTCTGATGGAGTCCCTTAAAGGCTTGCAAGAGCCACATCCACTGGCTGTGCCAAAGGGGTGCAGCCTGCAGGAATGAACATGGTGTCCACTTGCTGCGCTTGGAGTGCGTCCCTGACTTCCTGAGTCCTATGGGCACTGTAACAGTCCAGAAGCAGGAGGCGGCTATGATGGTGTCTCTGGTCATCCAGCCATTGGCTGTCGCACATACACGAACATTGTCTGGCACTCTCAGCTGCAAAAAAACCCGGGGTGGAATGTTCCCATTTCTCTCTCGCAGGATCACAAAAGCTGGCAATTTGGCTCCATCCGCTGCCGCCGTAAGTGCCACCGTGAAGCCTCGTTTTTCAGCCTTTGTGTTCTTGATTCTAACTTATTTGGCACCTTTCTTGTTGTTGGTACGGGCTGGCATCATGTCAAACCGGACCATCGTCTGATCCATGTTCATGATGTTGGACAGAGATAACCATGGCGATGACGTAGTCGCAGAACGTTCGGTCGGAACTGTAAAAGTTGATCCTCAAAGTCTGCAGGACCTTTTGGCTTGAGCTGGTTCCCTGTCTACAAGACACCAAGTGGCGCTGTTTCCAACGACTTAACCACATTCTGATGCCAAGAAGCCCACCACATGAAAGCACCTGCCAGTTTCCATCGCTTTCCGTTGTAAGTCCTTGTTTCGCACTACCCTGCCTTCAGATCTTTCATCTTCCAGATAAGGCAGCACACCTTGGTCGACATGTTCAGATCTAACTGCTGTCCTTCGACAGTTTCCGTTTTTGTTTGTCTTTTCCGTACTGCTGTTCAAGTCTATCTCTGTTTTCACTCCATTCCCTGATCCTCTCCTATCCACAGAAAATTCACGGCACACTCCGAAACATTCCCACATGCTTCGTTATCCAGATACTGGAGGGCTTGCAATTTGAAAGACACAGTGTAAGACTGTCCCTTCGGCATTTTGCAAAAATGGCACAGAGAGATTCAAGAACCAACTTCCGCTACCAGGAAGCGTGGTCAAAGTACCGGTACCTCACTGACAGAGAAAAGACGTAAGTGGAAAAAGCATGACGTAATTTTAATTCACTTTGTCGGGGATGGGTGGGAGTGAGGAGAGGGGACAAAGAATAAGAAAAAAGGAAAGAAACACGAAAAGGTAAAGGGGAAAAAGATGACTGCACAAATCTTAGTGAAAGTGAGCCTAGTCTCTTTGAAAAAAGCAGGGTGGGCGTTTGCTGGGTAGTTACCCCTGTGCACAACTTTTGGCCCCAAGTTGGGGGTGGGCGTTTGCTAGATGGTGGGCTTATGCTAGGGATTTTACGGTAGTAGTAGTGGTAGTAGTAGTGGTAGTAGTAGTAGTAGTAGTGGTAGAAGTAGTAGTATAGTAGTGGTAGTAGTAGTAGTAGTGGTAGTAGTAGTAATAGTAGTAAATAGTAGTAGCAGCAGAAGTAGTAGTAGTAGCAGTAGTAGTAGTATAATAAAGTAGTAGTAGTAGTAGTGGTAGTAGTAGTGGTAGTAGTAGTAGAAGTAGTAGTATTAGTAGTATAGTAGTGGTAGTAGAAGTAGTAGTAGTAGTAGTAATAGTAAGTAGTAGTGGTAGTAGTAGTGGTAGTAGTAGTAGTAGAAGTAGAAGAAGAAGTAGTAGTAGTAGTGGTAGTAAAGTAGTAGTAATAGTAGTAGTAGTAGTAGTAGTAGTAGTAGTGGTAGTAGTAGTGGTAGTAGTAGTAGTAGAAGTAGTAGTAGTAGTAGTAGTAAGAGTAGTAGTAGTAATAGTCGTAGTAGTAGTAGTAGTGATAGCAGCATTAGTAATAGTAGCAGTAGTAGCAGCAGCAGCAAAGATAGCAGCATTAGTAATAGTAGTAGCAGCAGTGATAGCAGCATTAGAAGTAGTAGTAGTAGCAGCAGCAGCAGCAGTAGCAGCAGCAGCAGCAGCAGCAGCAGCAGCAGCAGCAGCAGCAGCAGCAGCAGCAGCAGCAGCAGCAATATTAGTAGCAGCAGCAATATCAGCAGCAGTAGTAGCAACGTTAGAAGCAACAGAAGCAGGACCAGAATTAGTTGTAGTAAAAGAACAGCAACAGTAGCAGTAGTAATAGTAGCAGCAGCAACAGCAACACTAGCAGCAGTAGCAGTAGGAATAGTAGCAGCAGCAACAGCAATATTAGTAGCGGCAGTAGCAGTAATAGTAGCATTAGCAGAAGTAGCAGTAGTAGTAGCATTACCGTATTAGCAGCAGCAGCTTTAGCAGCAGTAACAATAGCAGCTGCAGCAGTAACAGCAGGAGTAGCAGCATAAGCAGCAGCAGCATTAGCAACATTAGCAGCAGCAGCAGCAGTAGCTGCAGCAGTAGCAGTAGCACTGATTTAATAGCAACAGTAGGTTAACTAAATCATCCATAACAATCACAGCCCTGCTGACCACGCAAATCGTTGATAGTAGGGCTGTCATTATTCAGGCTGTGTGGCAGTATAGTCACACCCATCCTCTCTTTCTCGTTGACATGATACCACATGCGCATGCATACACACAAAGCATACACGCATGCCCATGCGCGCATTTACACACACACATACGCACACACATACACACACGCGCGCGCGCACGCACACACACACACACACACACACACACACACACACACAACACACACACACACAACACACACACACACACACACACACACACACACACACACAACACAACACACGCACGCACATTCTCTCTCTCTCTGTGTCGCTGTCTCTGTATAGTCAGTTATATACCTAGAAACTCTTATCCAATGAAAGTTGCTCTTCTGGAGGCTCTTTGGTTATCCCCAAAGCTTCTAAACCTTCCTAGAAGCTTTTAGATATTTTGAAAACTTCTCAACTAGTCAAGTCAAGTCAAGTCAAAAACACTTTAATCATCCCAGGAACTACATAGGAAACATCTTTCCAAGCCTGGAAACTTCGAGCTTTCATAAAAAAAAAAAACAACAACCCTTAACTATCCTGAAATTTTAACCTAATCTGGACGCTTTTTAACAATCTTGGACGTTTTAAACCATCCTGTAAGCTATTTTCACCCTTCTTGAAGTTCCTTAACTTTCTAACTATTTTGGAAGCGTCTCAACTTTCAAAGTTACTTTCTCTCCAACACTGGAACTTTGAACTACAGGGACCTGAAAATTCCTGAATTTATCCTAGTGGATGCTTCTTAATAATTATTTTGAAAGCTTGTTAACAATTTTGAAGCTGTTCAAATAGCCTGACAAATTCTTGGACAGTCCTACAAGGAACAGTACAAGGAGAGAGACGAAGAGGCAGACAGAGAAAACGATAGGAAGACAACATCAGAGAGTGGACTGGCCTTGAGTGGAACGACTTGTTACGGAAAGCTGAAAAGTGCGAGGAGTGGAGAAAGCTGGTTGCAAAATCTTCAGCGGTGCCCCATCAGTTTAAAAGACTGTAGGATAGGTGAGATGGGGTGAGGACAACTTCTTAATATTCCTGGAAGCTTCTTATAATATATCCTGGAAACACATTGACCATCCTGAGAACCTTTTAGTTATTCTGGAATCTTCTTAGCTATTATAGAAGCCTTTTAACTATCTTAAAGCTTCTAGAACACGCTAGTAAAGGTAACGGTAAAGGTGTTCCCGTAACCTCTGCGGTCGTGGTTAGGGAGCGAAATGTCAGAGACCTCACTTCTCCAGGGGCCAACATCTTGAGGGCGGTGTCCATCTCCTCTCTCCCTCACTGCTTTACCTTCCCTGACCCTAAAGAGGGCAGGTATCTACTTACAGCTGGGTGAACTGGGGGACTGTACTGAAGCCAAGGCGTGCAAACAATCACCCATCTACTTAGTAACCACACTCAATGCTGTTGAACCTTAGCTTGGGGAAAGGGAGTACTCTGACCACTGAGCTGTCCTGTCCCCTTGAGCACACTAAGAGCCCTTAACTATTATTTTTTTTTGTTTGTTTGTCCGTCCTATTCGACGATGACCTCCAAACAGCAGAGGAGGCAGCTGCTGTTTCGGAAATTGGGCAGAAATTTGATTATAATGGAGATGCCTTGCCTACAGCACACTCCCACTCTCTCGGCCAAGTGGGCATAAGGACAGTCAGCGTTGGAGATGTTCTCCAAAGGCCAACCAGCCCCCAGAGCTGCAGTACATAAGAACTTGTGCAAGTCAAGCCTCCTAGTCAGAGAGTCATAGTCGATCACTAAAGACTAAGCTGTAAAGTGGAATTCCATGAGTGGGAAAGAAAGCCACTGGTCATAACACAGCCTCTCACCTTGCTGTTTCCCCCAGCGTCAATGGTTTAATCAAGAACTGTGATAAACCCCAGCCGCTGACCTCCCTCCAACCTTTTCAAATCTTCAAATTCTTCACTACGGGCATCCATCCATCCATCCATCCATCCATCCATCCATCCATCCATCCATCCATTCATCCATCTATCCATCCATCCATCCATCCATCCATCCACTCACCCATCCACCCATCCACAAATCCACACACCCACCCATCCATCCATCCACCCATCCATACACACACCCACCCAACCACCCACCCACCCATCCACACACCCACCCATCCATCCATCCACATACCCACCCCATCCATATACCCACCCACCCAATCCATCCACCCACCCTCCACCCAGCTCACCCCCCCAAAACCCAACCACCCACCCTCCAACCCACCACCCCCCACCCCCCACACCCCCCTCTCCACCCCCCCCAACACACCCCCCTCTCCACCCCCTCCACCCAACCAACCCACACCCCCCTCCACACCCCCCTCCAACCCCCCTCCCACACCCCCCCCTCTCCACCCCCCTCCACCCCACCCACCCCATCCTCCCACCCCCCCTCCCCCCCCAAGACCCTCCACCCCCCCCAACCCCCCCCCCCCCCCCAACACACCCCTCCCCCCCCCCCCCCCCCAACCCCCCCCCCAACCCCAACAACCACCCCCCACCCCCCCACCAACCCCCCTCTCACCCCCCCTCCCAACAACCCCCCCCCTCCACCTCACCCCCCCCAAACCACCCCCCACCCCACCCACCCCACCCCCACAACCCAACACCACTCCACCCAACTCCATGGACTCACTTGAGCTTCAATACGGGCGGCGGTTTCAGCCGACAGCTGGTCCTTGAGCAGGTGGACCTGGGCGATGGCCACCTGGGTCTGGTGCTGCTGCTGCTCCAGCTGCTGCCGGGCCAGCTGCATCTGGTGGTGGGTGCTGAGCGGCAGGCGGCCCTTGCGCTCCTCCTCCTCCTCCCCGAGTACCATGGGCGACCCCAGGGGCGAGGAGATGGTCGTGGCTCCCACCTGAGGGACCATCACCCGAACCCGCCAACCACCATCACCAAAAAAAAAAAAAAGAAAAGAAAAAAGAGAGAGAGATATATATGTATGTATGTATATATATATGTATGTATGTATGTATGTATGTATGTATGTATGTATGTATATATATATATATATATATATATATATATATATATATATATGTATATATATATATATATAATATATATTATATATATATATATAATATATATATATATATATATATATATATGTACATACATATACACATACACACACGCACGCACGCGCACACACACACATACACATACACACGCACGCACACACACATACACATACATACGCACACACACATACACATACATACATACACATACACACACATATACACATACATATACACATACATACACACATACATACATACGCGCACGCACGCATTCACGCACGCACGCGCACATACGAACACACACACATACACACGCACGAACGCACACACACACACACACAAACACACGCACGAACGCATCCACACACACACACGCACGCTTGCACGCACATACACACATACACATACACACGCACGCACACACACATACACATACATACGCACACACACATACACATACATACATACACATACACACACATATACACATACATATACACATACATACACACATACATACATACGCGCACGCACGCATTCACGCACGCACGCGCACATACGAACACACACACATACACACGCACGAACGCACACACACACACACACAAACACAGCACGAACGCATCCACACACACAAACGCACGCTTGCACGCACAACAGCACGCACGCAAAACACACACACCACGCACGCACACATACATACACATACACACACGAACACACACACACACACACACACACACACACACACACACACACCCCACACACACACACACACACACACTGGAGTTAACATCATGCAGACTCCACTTTCCCCTAAAAAGTCCTTCGGATGAGACTATAAACCGAGGTCCCGTGTGCGAACGCACGCAGAACATCTTTTGCGCACACGTTACATCCTGTTCCGCTTTTCGTAAGAGTAGGCCATTGTGTGCCGGGTGGGAACGGGGATGACAAAGATTACTCAACCGCATACACACGGGGACTGGATGTAAAAAAAAAGCACATAAGTGCTTATTCCATTATCCTCGATATAAAAGAATAAAATAAAATAAATAAAAAAATACCCCTCCCCCCCCCACCAAATTGTTTTCACTTCTTTGGTTTTGGGATTTTGTCAGTGTATGGTACGTGTCTTCTTGTAAAAAACCGATTATCCTCGAAATAAAAGAATAAATAGATAAGAGAAAATAGATAAATAAATAAATAAATAGACAAAAACTGGTGTGTATAGTCAGTGTTATACATAGAATGTAGTACATTTAGTATGTGTATCGTGGTTGTTTGTTTGTTTGTTTGTTCACTGGCTAGTTTCGAAGTTCACCAATGGTGAGATTTATGCGTATGCTACAGTTTTTGAAGAAGAAGAAGAAGGATGCAAAGCAGAAGAAGAAGAAGGAGGAGGAGGAGGAGAGGAGGAGGAGGAGGAGAATGCAAAGAAAAAGAAGAATGCAAAGAAGAAGAATGCAAAGAAGAGAAGAAGAAGAAGAACAAGAACAAGAACAAGAACAAGAATTGCGAAGAAGAACAAGAATTGCGAAGAAGAAGAAGAAGAAGAAGAAGAAGAAGAAGAATTGCGAAGAAGAAGAATTGCGAAGAAGAAGAAGAATTGCGAAGAAGAAGAAGAAGAAGAAGAAGAAGAAGAACTGCGAAGAAGAAGAAGAAGAAGAATGCAAAGAAGAAGAAGAAGAAGAACAAGAACAAGAACAAGAACAAGAATTGCGAAGAAGAAGAAGAATTGCGAAGAAGAAGAAGAAGAATTGCGAAGAAGAATTGCGAAGAAGAAGGAGAAGAAGAAGAAGAAGAAGAAGAAGAAGAAGAAGAAGAAAGAAAAGAAAGAAAACAGAAAAAAGGACAGCAAAAAGAACTACACCACCACCAAACACCACCACCACCACCATACACCAAACCCCAACCACCACATCAACCACCACCACCACCACCACCACCACATCAACCCCACCACCACCACCACCACCTCAACCACCAAACACCCACCACCACCACACAACACACCACCACCACCACCACCTCAACAACCATACCACCACCACCACCACCACCATAACCATCGTTTCAAACCACCACCACCACCAACACCACCACACACCAAACCCCCACCACCACCACCACCACTCATCACCAAACCACTACCACAACCACCAAACACCACCACCACCAAACACCACCACTACCCCCACCAAACACACCCCCCCCCTTACCACCACCTCAATACTATCCCCCCCACCACCCCCACCACCACCCCCAGCCAAACTACCCCCACCACCACCAAACACCACACACCACCACACCATACCCCCCCCCCCCCCAACCACCCCCACCGTAACGCACCGTTTGCAGTATGGTCTGTTTTAAAGCCAGGTCTGTCGGGGCGAAACCTTCTCCGCTTCTTCGAAATGCGGTTTGGTGTTCAGTTCTTTCTCCTCGTTCACTTCAGCATCCTGTCTGTAACACACACATACACACACGCATGCACGCACACACGCACGCACGCACACACACAAACACACAGCCATGCATGTAATTGAAACACACATACACAACATGCACGCGATGCATGCATATTGGGGGGGGGCCACACACCTCATCACATCTACGCAACACACACACAGAACATGAATAAATGTAATACATGCTGAGAAGAAACAACGAAGACATGGACAGAGATAATAGAGAAAGAATGGGAGTAAAAAGATCTACGATCGGGTTGACGAGAGAATGACTAGAACACCAAGCGAGGAGAGAGAGATGAGAAGGCCGTGACTGGAGGAAGATGACGGAGATTTGGAGAGCGTTGTGAGGACGTAGAGTGAGAGAGAGAGATGAGATTGAGGACAGGCAGGAGTGAGAGAGGGAGAGAGAGAGAGTGGAGATGAAGTAGATTAAGAGGAATGTGAGAGGAGAGAGGCAGCGACAGACAGAACAGACAGAAGGCCGAGGACAGACAGCGGGGACAGAGAGAGAGAAAGAATGAGACGAGCGAGACGAGAAAAGAGAGTGAGAGAGGAGAGAGACGAGAGAGAGAGGACAGACGAAAGACAAGAGACAGACATGAGACAGATGACAAACAGGCAGTGACGGACAGACAGGAGACAGAGAGAGAGAGAAGATTGAGAGAGAGGAGAGTGGAGTCGCATGAGACAGACAGACAGACTGACTGACAGACAAGGCAGAGACAGGACTGACAGGCAAAGGCTACAGGAGAGACGAGAGAGCAGACAGAGATGACTCAGACCAGACAGACGACTATGACGGCGAGAGAGGGGGGAGAAGAGAGCGAGAGAGAGAGAGAGCCAGACAGACAGAGAAGACTAGGACCGCCAGACAGACAGACAGATCAGAGACAGGGTGACAGACAGAGACAGCAGAGCACACAGGGACAGAGAGACAGACAGAGAAGACAACAGATGAGAGAGCGGAGAGAGAGAGACAGGTCAGACAGACAACAAGAGACAGACACGACAGGGAGACTGATCGGACAACTTAGAACAGGCGACACCACAGAATAAGAGAAAGAGAGATAGTCAGCAGACAGAGAGGAGAGATTATCTTATCCCATAGATCTAGAAAAGCGAATTACAACCGCAAAGATACTCTAGACATTCAGTTTACAAATCGTCTCTTTAAAGCCACACCGTAAGAAATTAAAAGAACCCAACAAAGAAAAACGCTAAAACGGAAAAAGAACCCCCCTCCCAACCCCCCCCCCTCCTTCCCCAACACAACACCAACATCAAAAATACAAACAACAACAACAACAACCAACAACCCCTACAAAAGCGGTGGAGGGGTTTAGCGTAGTGTGGCATGCGCTGGTGTTTTCTTTTATATTGTGCATGTGAATTCTTTGGCAGCTCAGTAGATTTGTTGTTTTTTCGTTTTTGTTTTTTTGTGGGGGCATTGACTCGATCTGGTGTGTTTGTTGGGGAACACGCGCGCGCAGCGCGGGCCGTGTGGGGGGGCGCGTGGTGTGTTGTGTGTGTGAGTGTGTGTGTGATGTTGTTGTGGGCGTGTGTGCGGTGCCGTGCTATGTAGTGGTGGTGTAGGTGATGTGGTTGGTTAGTGGTTATGTGTGTTTGTGTTGTTCGGTTGGTTGGTTGGTTGGGTGGTAGGGGCTGTGTGTGTATGTGCGTGCGCGCGCAGCGTTGTTAGGGTGTTACCACAAACACACACACGCAACACTTTCACCACGCTCCCCCCCCACGCCCCCCCCCCCCTCCAACAACATATCACACGCTTTTACCTTACCTCTATCCTTTTCCCCCTCACCCACCTTTTACACCTCCCCGTCCCAATCCACATCTCCAACACTCCCTCCACCCCGTAACCCTCCATCCCCCTCACCACCCACAACCCGAGAGCTTATACACCCTCAACAATCCCAACTCTAATACGCACACTATGAAACAACCACACCCCACCATAAAAAAAAAGAAGCTCCACTTGCTATACATTAACGGAATCATTTTTCAGGTGGGGGTACCATACAACGGATAGACGGAGATAGTCGGGTCGGAGCACTCGCTCTTTGTTCCCCCAGCCCAAGTTTTATGCAAGCGTCGAGCGTGGTTACAGTTGGATGGGTGACGTTTGCGCCACGGATGGCTTCGCTTGTACAGTTCCCCAGTTAACCACCTAGGCTGTGAAGATGGTACCTGCGTCTTTTTTTAGGTTCAGAAGTAGAAAAGAGACAGCGGAGGGATGAGGAGAGGTGGTATAGGCGCCGCTCTCATAGGCTGGTCTCCTAGAGAAGTGAGGTCTCTGACGCCTCGCTCCCCTACGACCTTTACTATTGGTTATGGGACTCCTTTACTTTTTTTTCCCTTTTTTTTTACATACCTTTTAGATGACGGCGTTCGTTTTTGTCGTCGGACGAGCGGTCACTGGCTTCATCCTTGTGGTCAGAGTGGGTCGGTGGACGACCCTGCTTTGTGGCACACTCGAAGGCTTTGACCACTGGTCCGCACGAACCGCTATGGCTCTGACTCTGCACACTACACCGACAGACAGAACACGATGAGCAATGGGACTAGGATTTGGAATGGGAGTCCAAATAAGGTCAATGGCAGTGAGAGTAGAATGACATGAAAGTTGGATATAGGCTTTGTAACACTGGTGGTTGCTTCTGTGCTGCTGTGTCTGCTGCATGCTGTTGCTGCTGCTGCTGTTGCTGTTGTTGCTGCTGCTACTCTATTGCTGGGCTGCTGCTGCTACTGCTATACTACTACTACTTGCGGTGCTGCTTTGCTGCTGCTGCTTGCTCCTACTACTACTACTGGTGTTGTTATTGTTGTTGTGTTTGCTGTTTGATGCTACTACCTACTGTTGTTGCTGTTGTGCTGCTGCTATGACTGCGCTGCTAGACTACTACTACTACTACTACTACTACTTCTACTACTACTACTACTACTACTATCAATACTACTACTTACCTACTATTGTTGTTGCGGCCGTACTATTACTGTTATTTGTTGTTGCTGCTAGCACTGTTGTTGTTCGTTGTTTTGTTTTGTTGTGTGGTTGTGGTGCGGCTGTGGCTATACTACTTTTGTTGTTGCTGCTACTACTACTGTTGTTGCTGCTGCTGCTACTGTTGTTGTTGTTGGTTGCGCATGCTGCTACTGTTTTTAGTGCCACAGCTGTGTTTTTCTGTACTACTACTGCTACTGCTACTACTACTACTACTACTACTACTACTGCTACTGCCACTTTATGTTTTTCATGGGTGGCACTACTTTTATTGTACAGCACTCCTTTCAGGGGACAGAAGCATGAATTTTCACGCAGAGAAGTCTGCCGTCGATTGATGAAAGCGATATACAGTATTTATTTATTTATTTATTTATACCACTTTTAGTCACGAGATTTCTCTGCGTGAAAATCGGGCTGCTCTCCGGGGAGAGCGCGGTCGGCCAGGAGTGCAGCGCCACCCATTCTTTTTTTTGGTGTGGTCGTGCATCTGTATTTGTATTCCCTATCAGAGTGGCTTGTTTTAGATTTTGCCCAGGGTTTATCGTCTCTTCCGAGAGTCTAGCGCCCAGACCACCACTTCATGGTGTCTAAGGGCTGGGGAAAGTTTTGGGCCCAACGGGATGTGAACCACCGCACCACATCAGACCCGGACTTTTCGCTTTCTCTCGGCGCGTTACCTCTAGACCCGATCCATCCAGTATATACCATTATACAATACAATACAATACAATACTATACAATACAATCAATATAACACAATTCAATATAATACATAAAATATAATACAATGATCAACCGCCCCCCCAAAAAAAAAAAAACATCCCCTCCAAAAACAAAAAACAACCTCCCAAAACACATAATACGAACAAAAAAACCGCAACCAAAGACCCACAAAATGCAAAAATAACCAAAACAACAACAAAACACAAAAAGACAGCAACAACAACAGCGCAAGCCTAGAACAACAGCGTAACAAACAAACAAACAAAACAAACAAAAGTTACATCCCCCCAACAACAACAACAACAAAAACCCAAACCAAAGAATGCAAAATTCAAATTACCCCTTTTTAACACACCCCCACACAAACATCCACCCCGGCGGAAAACACACACACACACACACACACACACACACACACACACACACACACCACACACAACGCACACACACACGCACACGCACAAAACACAATACACCCATGTATGGTTTATTTTTCTAGCTAATCTCACTGAGAGTGAAAAGAGGGTTAAAAACGGAAGACACTAACAACACACACCCACAATCAAATCACACACACAAAACACACATTACACACACCCCACACACACACACACACACACAACACACACACACCACCCACACCACACACACACACACACACTTTACACACCACATCACAACAA
>CM054161.1:35057607-35062607 GCA_028751875.1 Rapana venosa
GGAGAGAGAGAGTGATGAGTGAGAGAGAGAGAGAATGTGTGTGTAGTGACGTGTGTTGATGTGTATGTGGGTGTGTTGAGATGAGAGAGGAGAGAGAGAGAGAGTGAGAGAGGAGAGAGAGAGTGAGTCATGAGCGTTCGTGGAGAGGAGATGAGAGGAGAGAGAGGATTTGTGAGATGAGTGAGAGAACGCGGTCTGTGTGTGTTGTGTGTGGCTATGTGTGTCGTGAGAAGTGTTTTTTTGTTATTATTTCTTTCTCTTTGAGTACTGCACTTTTTGTGTGTGTGTGTGTGTGTGTGTGTTTGTGTTTGTGTGAGAGAGAGATGACGAGAGAGAGGAAGAGAGAGTCCTGCAGAGAGAGAAAGTGTTGTGAAGTGTGGTTTTCTTCTTTGTCGTGTGTGGTGAGTGTGTGAGAAGAGAGAAGAGTGACATTCCATGAGATATGTGAGAGAAGAGAGACGCGATTGAAGAAGAGACGAGAGAGCGGAGATGGGGAGAGAGAGTAGATCGACGAGGAGAGAGAAAGGAGAGAGAGATGTGTGTTTGTTGTGTGTGTGTGAGATGATGAGAGAGAGGAATGTGTGTCGTGTGTTGTGTGTGTTGAGAGAGATGGAGAGAGACCGAGACTGGAGAGAGAGAGGAGAATGTGTGGTGTGCGTGGTGAGAGATGAGAGAGAGAGAGAGCGAGAGAGAGAGTTAGAGAGAGAGACGAGAAGAGAAGTGGTTGTGTGTGTTGGTGTGTGATTTGTGGAGAGAGATCAGCAGATGAGAGGACAGAGACGAGTGAAGAAGGTTGAGAGTGATGATTCGATGAGAGGATGGAGAGAGAGAATGTGTGTGAGTGTGTGAAGTGTGTGTGTGTGTGATGTTTTGTGTGTTGTGAAGTTGTGAGGTGTGTGTGTTTTTTTTTTTGTGGGTTTTGGTCCTTAGTGAATTTTTTGGGTTGTTTGTGGAGAGAGGGAGGAGAGAGTGAGAGGAGACTGATACTGAGGAGACGTGAGAGAGAGGTGGAGGGTGAGAGAGGGCGTTCGTTGATTTTATGAGAGATGAGAGATGAGGGAGAGAGAGGAAAAAGAGAGAGAAATGTGTGTGTGTGAAGTGTTTGGTGCCTTGTGTGTGTGTGTGTATGTGATGTGTGACTATTGTGTTTGTGTGTATAGTGTTGTGAGAGAGGAGAAGGAGAGGAGGAGATGACTTATGAGATCGAGAGATGGAGAGCGCTGAGGGGAGGGGGAGAGAGAGGGAGAGAAGATGCTGTGTGTGCATTTCTTTGTGTGATGTGTGTGTTGGTGTAATGTGTGTCTCGCTACATTTGTGTGTGTGTGTTGTTGTGTGTGGTGATGTTTGTAGTGTGTGTGTGAGAAGTATGAGTGTGTGTGTGTGTGTGTGTTGTGTGTGAGAGAGAGAGAGACGGGAGAGAGAGAGAGACTAACGAGTATGTGAGGTTATGTATGTTAGTGTGTGTGTGGGTGTGTGTGATTGTGTGTGTTGTGGTGCTGTGTGTGTGTGAGTGTGTGTTGTGTGTGTTGTCGTGTGTTGTGTGTGTGTGTTTGGTGTGGTGACGTGTGTGTGTTGTTTTTGTTGTCTTTTTTTGCATCCGCCCCCGCCCTTAGGGATCTATATGATAATAACAAAACAGAAAACACAGAAACAACCCCAAAAAAATAGCAAATTAATAGAATTTCCTCTTTTCTATCCCTTTCTTTGTTTCTGCCTTGTTTCTTTTTCTTCCTGTCACTACCTTCTTCTTGTCTTTTTCTCTCTCGCCTTCTTGGTCCGTTCAGGATATGAAAAAAAAGTGTAAACTTAATCTTTTACCCTCAACAAAGATCATTATGACTTGACTTGATTCTCCTGCCTTTTTTTTCCCCAAATGACTGGACGGGATAGCCTAGTGGTTAGAACATTGCGCTCGCAATCTAACGATCAGCGTTCGATTCCCGTTCAAGGGGATATTTTCCCCTGGAGTTAACATCAGTGCAGACTCCACTCTCCTCCAAAAGTCCTTCGGATGAGACTATAAACCGAGGCCCCATGTGCGAACGCACGCAGAACATCTTGCGCACACGTTAAAACCTGTTCCGCTTGCTTTTCGTAAGAGTGGGAACAGATGACAGAATTGACAAAACCGCATACACACGGGGACTGGGTGTAAAAAAAAGCACATATTAAGTGCTTATTCCATTATCCTTGATATAAAAGAACAAAATAAAAAATAAAAATAAAAATAAATGAAATAACAATTCTTTCCCATAATTAGCTGAAGTCAGATGCGCAGGGCCTTGCTTGTCAAGGCGCTTAACGGCAGCGCAACGCAAGAAAAAGAAGTAGTATGGGTCCATCATACTCTTCCCCCCCCCCTCCCCCCCCCCCCCCCCCCCCCAATCATCATCATCATCATCAGTCCCCTGACCTTGGCGGTCGTGGAGGAGACACGAAAGACGATGCCGTGGTAAGCCTCCTCCATCCATCTCCGTCTTCGGCTCTGCCCAGTAGTGCCGAGTCATTATCCTGGTCCAAAGCATCTATCTAACCTCTGCCGTGATAAGCATCTCGCTCCTCGCAGGTTCACAAGTAAAAGCAGGAGACCTAAGCCCCTTCTCCCCACAGCACAACTTCCATTATCTAGTCAGGACGTAGGCTAAAAGAGCTCCCCTAGAGCATGCCCATTACATTACCTTGGTTGGTTGACTGCTTGTCGGGACCTTTTCCGGTGCTAAGACACTTTCTTGTTGAGCCTGTATATAGGCCACACTCCTGCTTTAGTTTGGGGGTCATGTAGTACCTTGTACACAGTGCTAGTCGGAAAATATTTTTGGTGATTTTCACAGATTAAAAAAAAAAGTATGCACTGTGTACTTGTTTTGGGGATCGAGGACATAGAGCAATACGAGGTAGTCACGAGAAAGTTGGAAATAGCCAACAAACGAGGATTGCCTGTATTCCTACAGCGTTGACCCCATGCATGCATATTCTGGTAAGGAAGCTAGCAGATGACAAGAGACTGAGGGGGTACAGTGTCTCACGAAAATAAAATCAAAACTACCAAATTTGTGCAAAATCACACGAGTTTTGAGTTAGAGGCCAGTCTTTTTTTTAAAAAAAAAGTGGTTTTTATTTCTATGGATGCCTTAGTACGTGCCGTATGAATGCAAGAGTAATGTAAGGAAAACAGAAACAAAAAGTGGCAAAAGTTAACTGTGTCTGCACCCATACCACTTCTCCCCTCACCACAGCACAACTTCCATTATCCAATCAGGACGTAGGCTTAAAAGAGCTCCACGGAGCATGGGCATTAGGTTGGTTGACTGCTTGTCGGGGCATTTTCCGGTGCTAAGACACTTTCTTGTTGCGCCTGAGTAATGCACTGCTGTTATCGTCTGGAGTGCCACCATGGTCACTAGCCTTTCTTCCGAAGGAAAGCAAAAACAGCGTCTCTCTATAGAGAAAGAGTAGAGAAAAGTTTTGAACAAAGAAAATGGGATTCCAGAAGAGGTTGCCCAGGAAGGGTGAGGGTGGGGGGTGAGGTGGAGGTTGGGGGGTTGGGGGAGATTCTAGGTTTGGAATTTCAAAGGGTGAAACTTGACATTTCAAATTTAAATGGAAGATTGGAGTTTATTTCTGCCGTGAGGATTGACATTTCAAATTTAAATGGAAGATTGCGTTTATTTTAGGGGTGAGGCTTGGCATTTCAAATTTAATGGAAGATTGCGTTTATTTCAGGTGGTAAAACTTGACATTTCCAATTTAATGGAAGAATGGGTTTATTTTAGGAGTGAGGCTTGACATTTCAAATTTAATGGAAGACTGCGTTTATTTTAGGGGTGAGGCTTGACATTTCAAATTTAAAGGAAGATTGCGTTTATTTTAGGGGTGGGGACTTGACATTTCAAATTTGATGGAAGATTGCGTTTATTTTAGGGGTGAGGCTTGACATTTCAAATTTGATGGAAGATTGCGTTTATTTCAGGTGTTAAACTTCACATTTCAAATGAAAGATTGGGATTATTTCAGGGGTAAAACTGGACATTTCAAATTAATGGAAGATGGGTTTATTTCAGGGGTAAAACTGGACATTTCAAATTAATGGAAGACTGCGTTTATTTTAGGGGTGAGGCTTGACATTTCAAATTAATGGAAGATTGCATTTATTTCAGGTGTTAGAATTCACATTTCAAATGAAAGATTGCGTTTATTTCAGGGGTAAAACTGGACATTTCAAATTAATGGAAGATCACGTTTATTTTAGAGGTAAAACTTGACATTTTAAATGAATGGAAGACTGCGTTTATTTTAAGGGTGAGGCTTGACATTTCAAATGGGAGAACTATTGTTGGCTGTCATTGGAGCTAAAATATGTTGTGCTGCCAGTAAGTCTCTCTCTCTCTCTCTCTCTCTCTCTTTCTCTCCCTCTCTATCTTCTCTCCGCCTGACTGCATGCTTGCCTCTGTATTCTTATATTATTCCATTTCTCCGTTTTTAGTGTTTCTTTGCTCAAAATGCTTTTCTTTCTCTTTTCTTTTCTTTTCTTTTCTTTCTTTATCTTTTTTCTTTCTTCCTTTTTTGGGGTGGGGGTGGAGTGTGTGTGTGTGTTGTGTGTGTGTGTGTGTGTGTGTGTGTGTGAGTGTGTGTGCAAAACAAAAGAGAAAGGAAGATCATAACGGCGGATGCAAGGGGCGGCAAACGCTTCGGAAAGTTAGCTCTGTTGACAAATGGGAAACAACTGTGATTAAAGAAAAGTTTTCTCTTCCCTGAACTTTATGGGTTTCACTCCCTTGGGTTGCGGGAGACGGGCGAGTTGGGGGTTGAAGGTTGGGGGTAGGGTTGGGGGTGGGGGGGGGTGTGGGGGTGGTGGTTGGGGGGGGGTGGGGGGAGGTGGGTGGGGGGGGGGAGGGGGGGGGGGGGTAAGCGTGTCAACCAATGATGAAGCGTTATGTGAATTTTCCTGTCTTCTTTTGTTTTGTTCTTTTTGGTATCGAATTTCTTTTTCTTTTCTTTCT
>CM054161.1:35072607-35075107 GCA_028751875.1 Rapana venosa
ACAGCTGATATCCCATCACCCTGCTAAAGTGTACAACCTGTGTGTGTGTGTATGTGTGTGTGTGTGTGTGTGTGTGTGTGTGTGTGTGTGTGTGTGTGTGTGTGTGTGTGTGTGTGTGTGTACATTTGAATTTGTTTAAACTATTAATTGTTATTGGTTGCATGATGCATAAGAATAGGTTGAATGCAAGCGCTTTGATTTGTCTTTGCAAGATATAGCGCTATGTAAATTCCATTCATCATCATCATCATCATCATCATCATCATCATCATCATCATCATCATCATCATCATCATCATCATCATCATCATTTTTATGATGATTTTGATGATGATGATAATTCTTCTTCTTCTTCTTCTTCTTCTCCTTCTCCTCCTCCTCCTCCTCCTCCTCCTCTTCCTTCTTCTTCTTGTTCTTTTTCTTTTTCTTCTTGTTCTTCTTGTTCTTCTTGTTCTTCTTCTTCTTCTTTTTTCTTTTCTTCTTCTTCTTCTTCTTCTTCTTCTTCTTCTTCTTCCTTCTCCTCTTCTCTTTTTCCTTCTTCCTTTTGTTTTGTTGTTGTTGTTGTTGTTGTTGTTCTTCTTTCTTCTTCTTCTTCTTCTTCTTTTCTTCTTCTTCTTCTTCTTCTTTCTTTCTTCTTCTTTCTTCTTTGTTGTTGTTGTTGTTGTTTTTGTTGTTGTTGTTTTTTCCCTTCTTCTTCTTTCTTCTTCTTCTTTTCTTTTCTTTCTTCTTCTTCTTCTTTTTTTCTTCTCTTCTTCTTCTTCTTACATAGCTGGTCGTTTTTTTAAACACAGAAATGAAAGTTGTATCGAACCCAGTGGCAGTTTTTAGACCAGCTTGAGCCCCTGTTTTTCGTGCACATCAATTATTTAGAGTTAGTTAGCCCCTTTTGCTTTTAGCGACGCTGTGTTATGTCAATAGCGAACAGCGCGTGTATATGTGTGTGTTTTTAAGCGGGTGGGGGTGGGGTGGGGTGGGGGGGGGGTGAGTGGAAAGTGTGTGGTGTGTATGTGGGTGTATGTGGGTAAGGGGGGTTGAGTGGAAGTGTGGTGGTGTGTGAGTGTGTGGTAGTGTGTGTGTATGAATGTGTGGTATGTTGTATTAAGGGGTGGGTGGGTAGTGGAAGTGTGTGTGGGTGTGTGTGTGTATGTGTGGGGTGTATGAATGTGTGGTATGTGTATGAAGGGGGGGTGGGTGGAGGGGAAAGTGGGGTGTGGTGTGTGTGTTGTGAGTGTGTGTGTGTATGAAAAGGGGGGGGGGGGTTTGAGTGGAAGTGTGTGTGTGTGTGTGTGTGTGTGCGTGAGTGTGTGTGTGTGTAGTGTGTGTGTGTGAGTGTGTATGTGTGAATGTTTTTATGTGTGTATGTGTATGTGTGTGTGTAGGGTATGCATTGTGTGTGTGAGAGTGTAAGGGGGGGGTGCTGAGTGGGAGTGTGTGTGTGTGTGTGTGTGTCTGTGCACGTGCGTGTCACACGGACGCACACGTCCATGCGTGCATGCTACAGGCGCACAGGTCCCTCATGTGTGCAAGCATGTGTGCATAAATACACATGTACGCATACTATTTGGTAAACTAGACAAAGCACGAAAAACTAACAAAATTACAGAGTTAAAAAAACAAACATGTTTATGTTTGTATTTTCCTCAGTTGTTAACGACTATAACAGAAAAGGTGTCCCATAATCTATGTGGTCCTTAGGGAGCGAGGTGTCAGAGACCTCAGCTTCTCCAGGGCCAGCATATTGAGGGGAGGGCGCCCATATATATATATATAATATATATTTTATATTATTATAATATATACAATATAATAATTAATAATATCCCCTCTCATCTCTCTCTCCCCTCTCTGTCTGTGTCTCTCTCTTCCTGTATAGATTCTGTCTACTCATGGCATCTAGTCACCCTGAGATTGTGCGCAGCCTTGCTTTATATTTGTGTAAAGTTTTTAGAATAAGAGATATCTTGGTTTCTTAAGTCATATTTTTTGGAAGTGATTTTTTATGTGGTAGTTGTGGGTATACAATAATATTTTGGTTTTTGTGTTACTTATTTTTCTCACTAAAATACTAAGCAGTTTGGCAACCCCCCTTCATGTATGGGCCAATGGCCTTTTTGTGAATAAATCTTTCGAGTTCGAGTTCTCTCTCTCTCTCTCTCCTCTCTCCTCTTCTCTCTTCTCCCTTCTCTCTCTCTCTCTCATCTCTCTCTCCTCTCTCTCTCTCTCCTTTCTCTTCTCATTCTCTCTCTCTCCTCTCTCTCTTTTCTCTCTCTCTCTCTCTTTCTCTTTCTCTTCTTTCTCTCTCTCTCTCTCTCTCTCCTCTTCTCTCATCTCTCTCTCTCTCATCTCTCTCTCTCTCTCTCTTCTCCTCTCTTTCTCTCCTCTCTCTTCTTTTTTCTTCTCTTTTTTCTTCTGTTTTGTGTGAGAGCATGGTGTAAAGAAGCCCTGTGCTTATCCATTTACTCTTAATAAACATTTCGAGTTCGAGTTCGAGTTCGAGTTC
>CM054161.1:35090107-35097607 GCA_028751875.1 Rapana venosa
CTAAGTTCTCCTTAACCACCCCCCTCTCTATCCCCCATATATCCCTCTGTGTCTTTGTAATTTTTCCTGTCTTCCCTTTTCCTTGTTGGATTTTTATGGTTGATTTTTATTCTCTTGAAAAAAAAATTATTTGCTGTTGTTGTTGTTCTCTGTATGTACATGATATTATTTCCATCATAAAGATGTCTCTTGTCGTCGCAAGTCCTTCGGATGAGTCTATAAGCTGAGGCCCCGTGTGCGAACGCACGCAGAACATCTTGCGCACACGTTAAATCCTGTTCCGCTTTTTGGAAGAGTAGGCCATTGTGTGCCGGTGGGAACAGATGACAAAATTTACAAAACCGCATACACGCGGGGACTAGATGTAAAAAAACACATGAGTGCTTATTCCATTATCATCGATATAAAAGAATAAAAAATAAAAGTAAAAATATCCCTCTGTCTCTTTCTAACTTTTCCTGTCTCCCATTTTCCTTGTTGTTTTTTATGGTAGATTTTTCTTTTCTTTTTTAAAAACAACATTTATTTGATGTTGTTGTTGTTGTTGTTGTAGTTCTCTGTATGTACATTATCTTATTTCCATCATAAAGATGTCTCTTGTCTCGAAATTTTGCCAAGGAACAATCCTCTTGCTGTCTCGGTGAGTTTTTTAAAATATATTTTAATTTTTTTTAACATATTATGTAAATTGTACTCGGGGCCTCGGCATTCTATCCAAGAGCAAAATAGAAACGAATAAAAAAATAAAAAAGCTTGAGGAGGAGGAGAGAGGTGAGGAGAGAAGGGGGAGAGAGAGAGAGAGAGAGAGAGAGAGAGAGAGAGAGAGAGAGAGAGAGAGAGAGAGAGAGAGAGAGACAGAGAGAATGACAATGACACTGACAAATTCTTTTATTTCGAGGATAATAATAATAATAATAATAATAATGATAATAATAATAATAATAATAATAATAATAATAATAATAATGTATGGAATGTATATAGCGCTGAATCTTGTAAAGCAACAAATCAAAGCACTCAGATGACATGATTTTTTCCCCCGAGGATAATGGAATAAGCACTCAAGTGCTTTAAAAAAAAATCCAGTCCCCGTGTGTAAGCGGTTTTGTAAATTTTGTCATCTGTTCACACCGGCACACAATGGCCTACTCTTTCGAAAAGCGGAACAGGAGTTAACGTGTGCGCAAGATGTTCTGCATGCGTTCGCACACGGGGCCTCGGTTTATAGTCTCATCCGAAGGACCGAAGGATAAGGAATAAGCACTCATGTGCTTTTTTACATCCAGTCCCCGCCCGTGCATACAGAGAACTACAACAACAACAGCAGCAAATAAATCAATAAATTAAAAAGAGAATACAAATCAACGATAAAAAAACCACAGAGAGAGAGAGAAGAAGAAGAAGAGAGAGAGATAGAGAGAGAGAGAGAGAGAGAGAGAGAGAGAGAGAGAGAGAGAGAGAGAAAAGAAAGAAAGAGAGAGAGAGAGAGAGAGGGAGAGAGAGAGAGAGAGAGAGAGAGAGAGAGAGAGAAGAAAGAAAGAAAGAGAGAGAGGAGAGAGAGAGAGAGAGAGAGAGAGAGAGAGAGAGAGAGAGAGAGTGATGAGAGAGAGAGAGAGAGAGAGGAGAGAGAAAGGGAGGGGGGAGGAGAGAGGAGAATGAAGAATGTATCTGGTCCATCCACCCACCCACCCACCGCTTTCCCCTCCCCTCTCTACCCTTCCAAAATCTAACGATCATCTCAGTATGTTGTCCACGCGCATACTCGTGTGTGCCATTTCAATTCCACATCGCAAGCGTCAACTATCGCAAGTTGTTATGTTGACACAAGAATTAGGAAAGGAAAGGGAAGGGAAGCAAAAAAAAAAAAAAAAAAAAAAGAAAGAAAAGGCGTGAATTGAATTTTTTAAAAAAGAAATTTATCAAACTTTTTGGGTTCCGTTTTTGTCTCTAAAAGCAAACAGACACCCCCCACAAAAAACAGCCCCAATAAAAAGGGTAAACAAAAAAAAAAAAACCAGGCCCAGTACAGACAGAAAGACGGGAAGGGAGACACACACACCCCCACACCAAGCAAAGAAAAAACGGGACACGGGAAGAAAAGAGAAAAAAAGAGAAAATGACAATGAAAATGACAAATTTTTTTTATTTCGGGGGGATAATTGAATAGACCCCCAAGTGCTTTTTTGACCCCCAAAGCCCCCGCCCGTTAGGGATACACCCTTAAAATAATAAAAACCCCCCAATTTTTTCAGCCCTCCAAAAAAAAAACCCAAGGGGGAAAAAACCCTTTTAAAACAGCTCCCCAAAAACCCCCCCAAAAAACCCTCCCCCCCCCCCCCAAAAGCAAGCAATTAAAAGAAAAATCCAAAAAAATTTCCCCCACCACCCCCCAAACCCCCCAAAAAAAAACCCCTTTAACCAAAAAAAAACCAAACAAACAAAAGAGAAAAAAAACCCCCAAAACCCAAACAAAAGATGAAAAAAAAGAGAAAAAAACAGACAAAAAAAACCAACAAACGCAATAAAACAAAGCCCAAGAAAAAATACAAAAAACCCAAATTAAAAAAGCCCTTTAAAAAATAAACTTTCTACACATTTTTAAAATGGTTTCCATTACTTGTTACACAAAATTTTAAAAGATATTAAAAATAGGGCTCTTTAAAAATTTAAAGTACAGAGGCAAGCCCAAAAAAGTTTTTGAAATATAAAAATGTTTCCCTTCATCAGGTTATACAAATGACTATAAGAAGGACGAAAAAAAAGGTGAGAGAGGAGACGAAAAGGGAAAAGAAAAAAGTGTGTTTTTGTGTGTGTTTTTTGAAAATAAAAACCCAAAAAATAATTCCCAAAACATTATCCCAACCCCATAACAATTTTTTTAGATTATACCTTTTCCCAAATTATTTGTAAATGAAAATGAAAAAAATTTTAATACCATACACCCACAAAAATTAAAAAACAAAGAAAAAAACCAAAAAAAAAATTTAAAACTATACAGTGGGGTTGGGGAGAGAATTTGATTTGGGTGAGTGAGTGGGGAGTGAGTGTGTCGTTTTGAGCGTGTGTGTGGGGGGGTTTGGGGGGGGGGGGGGGTGGGGGGGGGGGGGGGTTTTCGGGATTAATACAAATTATGTAAAAATCAAATAGCACACGATCCCCACAAACACTTTTTAATTTTTAAATCTTTTAAAAATTGAATTTTGGTAATAAAATAAGTGAAATCCCCATACATCCACATAATTATAAGGGGGGAAAAAAGCCAATAAAGTATAAAAAAGAACATCTAAAACATTTTTAAGTAATAAAAAACAAAATCTTTTTTTCCAGGAAAATTTAATAAGTTTCATGTGTTTTTTTTACTTTAGTCCCCGCCATGGGGGCCCACTTTTTGAAAATGAAATCCAGTATTTCATATTTTCCCAACCCAAAAGAACCCAAAAGGAAAAAAAAACTTTTTTTTTTTAAAAGAAAAAGAGGAGAAGAAAAAAACAAACATCCAAAAACAAAAAAACAAAAAACCCCAGACGAGCAAAAAGCCCAAACTTACCCAAGAACCCCCCCCCCCCCCAACCCCACCAAAAAAAAAAAAAAAAAACAAAAAAAACAAAACCAAAGAAAAAAAAAAAAAAAAAAGGACAACAACAAAAAAACCCAAAAAAAACAAAAAAAAAAACCCCCCTTTTCCAAAATTAAACAACAAAAAAAAAAGAAAAAAACAAAAAACAAAAAAAAACAAATAAAAAAAAAACACCTTTAAAAAAACCCCCAAAAAAACTAAAAAAACCCAAAAAAACAATTAAAAAAAAAAAAGAAACCGCCCCCCCCCTTACCCCCAAAACCCAAAACACCAAAACACACCAAAACACACACACACCACCCCAACACCCCCAAAACCCACCCCCACACACACACACACACACCACCCAACCACACCCACCCCAAAAACAAAAAAAAAAAACAAGGGGGAAAAACCTTTAAAATTTCCCAACAAGAACAAAGTAAAAAACTACAGCAACAAACAACAAAAAGAAAAAGGAGAGTGAGAAAGACGAGAGAGGAGAGTGAGAGAGAGGAAAATGAGGAGAAAGGGAACTGGGGAGAGGGAGAGAGAGTAACCCAACTTTTAAAAATAAAAAAATTTGAACAATTTCATATTGTAGTTTAGTAAACATATTTGTTACCGGGGGAATTTTAAGATATTAAAATAGGAGTTCACTGGGTCAATTTCAGCCCAAAAAAGGCCCCAAAAAAATATTAAAAATCGAAAGGGATGAATATCCCCTTTTTATTAGAATACACAATAAAATAGAAGGAGGGGGAGAGAGAGAGAGAGAAGAGATGAGGAGAAAAAAGATTGGGAGGAGGAAGGGAGGAGAGGAGTGAGAGAGAAAAGGTGAGAATAAATTAATTGCGTCGGTTTTGGGCCCCCAATCAGAGAGAGGGAGAGTTTAAATGGTGGGGAAAAGTTTAAGGTTTTAAGAGGAGAGGGAGAGAAAAGAGAGAGAGGACCCTTGTGTGTGTGTGTGTGTGGGCTGTGTGTGTGTGTTTTGTTTTTCAGAGATGGTACAAAAAATTTTAAAATTCTCAAAAACAGTAAAGGGATCCCCTTGGGACTCTTTTTTTGGTTTTCCTTTTTCCCAAAAAATTTGTTTTGTTTAAAATTTTTTAAAATTTAAATATATCCCAAATAAAAATTAAAAATTTTAAATTTAAAAAAAAAACAAACAAACCTCAATCCCCTTACCCCTCCACAATAAAAAAAAGGAAGGAAAAGAAAGAAAAAAAAAGAAAAAAAAAAAAACAACTACACCCAAAATTTTTAAAAAGGTCATAGTAAAGGAGAGTGGAGAAGATAGGGGGGGGGAGAGAGGGGTGAGAGAGAGGGGAAAAGAGAAAAGAGAGTTTCAGGGGATAACCCCAAAAATATAAAATTTCTCAAGACAGTCCCACGTCACCGTCAACAAAATTTTTGATTTTTACTCTTTTGCAGATTATATGAAAGGTAATGAAATAAACTCAATCCCCGTATACTCTTTTAAAATTTAAAATTAAGGAGAGGGAGGGGGGGGGGGGGGAAATAAAAAGAAATTCTTTTAAGGGTTTCAGGGGAGAGAAAAAGAATGAAAAGAGAAAGAGAGGGAAGTGGGGAGAGAGAGTGGGGGGGGGGGAAAAAGAGAGAGAGAGAGAGTTTGGTTGTTTTTGGTGTGTGTGTGTGTCTTTGGGGCGTGTTTCAAGGATATACAAAATATTTAATTCTCGAGACAGCCCCGGTTCACCATAAATTTTTAAATTTTCTTTTTTCAAATTTTTAATCGTAAAAATTTTGGGGGGCCTTGAAAAAAAAAAACCCCAACGTCAATTACACCCCAAGCAAAAAGGGAAAAAAAATTTGGGCAAAAGTCATAAAATGAAATTTCTATACATGTAAGAAAGAAGGAGAGAGGGGGGGGGGGGGGGGGGGGGGGGGGGAAAAGAAATGATAGAGAGTGGGGAGGTTTGTGTTTTTGGGGGTGTGTGTTTTGTGTTGGGGGGTTTTGTGTGTGTGTGTGTTTTGTGTGTGGGGTTTTAAAAGATTTTTTTGTTTTTTTGTTTGAAAACAAACAAAAACAAAGGGGAATGGGAAAAAAATCCCGGGAATTTTGGGAGAGGAGAGAGAGGGGAGAGGGGGAAAAGGGGGTGAGAGAGCCAGGGGGGAGACAGAGAGAGAGACAGAGAGAGAAAAGGAGACAGAGAGAGAGGAGACGACAGAGGGAGGGGAAGGGGACAGAGAGAGAGGAGAGAGATGAGAGAGGGTGAGAAAGACGAAAAGAGGGGGTGAGAGCGAGAGAGAGAAAAGTGAGGGGAGAGCGGGGGAGAGAGGGGAGAGAGAGAGGAGAAACGAAACGCAAACTACAAAAAAAAAACATAAAAAAAAAAAAAAACCCAAACACATTGTCGTTTGTACCCCAGAAAACAAAAGTGAAAAAAGACAACAGGGGAAAGGGGAGGTCGGATGGAAAAGTTTTGTGTTGTGTGGTGTGTGGTGTGAGTGTGTGGGGGGGGTGTATGTTTTTGTGTGTGGTTTGTGTGGGTGGGTTTGAGTGTGTGTGTTTTTTGGTGTGTGTATGTATGGGGTGTTTTTGGTGGTGGTGTGTGTGGGGTGTGTGTGTGTGGGGTGTTTGTGTGTTTGTGTTTTTTTCCTTCTTGTTTTTAAACTTTCTGTTCATTAAAGTGAAGGTTTCCCGATTTGTTTGTTTTACAGTTTTCAGCGCTATAAAAAATTCGTTATTTTATTTATTTTTATTATTTTTTAAGTGAAAATTGAGGGGGGGGGGGGGGGGGGGGGGGGGGGGGGGGGGGAGGGGGGGGGAAGGGGGGGGGGGAGCCCTATAGCAAAACAATAGAAGACAGACGGAAAGAGAGTCATGTAACAGATTAGTATTCAAACATCATTACATTAGTACATTATTCAAAACATCAAATGTTATGTATGTGGGGTTTTGTTGTGTGTGCGTGTGTGTGTATTGTGTGTGTGTGTTGTGTGTGTGTGTGTGTGTGTCTGTGTCTGTGTGTGTGTATGTTTGTGCATGCATGCGTGTATGCGCGTGTATGTGTGTATGCGCGCGTGTGTGTGTGCGCACACACAAAGCTGGGTCCATGAGCAACTGCTGAGTGGATGCATAATTTAAAAAAATTCTTTTACATCGAGGATAATGGAATAAGCACTTATGTGCTTTTTTTACATCCAGTCCCAGTGTGTATGCGGTTTTGTGAATTCTGTCATCTGTTCCCATTACTTACTACTAATTACTTGTGTGTGGGGTGTGCGCATGCCTGCGTGCATACGTGTGTGTGTGTGTGTGTGTTTTGTGCGTGCGTGCATGCGTGTGTGTGTGTGTGTGTGTGCGGTCCGTCCGTGTGCGGGTGTGTATGTTTGTGTGTGTGTGTGCATGCGTGCGTGCATGCGTGTGTGTGTTTGTGCATGCGCCTGCTTGCTTGCTTTGCGTGCATGTATACAGATATATTATATATATTATATATTATATATTATATTATATATATATGTTAATATATAATATATTTTATATATATATATTTAATATTATATTAATATTTTAATATGTGGTGGGGTTGTGTGTGTGTGCTGTGTGTGTGTGCATGCGTGCGTGCGGGGGCATGTGTGTGTGTACGTGCATACGTGTGTACATGCGCTTGCTTGCTTGCTTGCTTGCACGCATGTATGCAGATATATGTGTATGTACTATGTGTGTGTGTATGTGTGTTTTGTTTTGTTTGATTTGTTTAATGTCTTTTCACTACATGGTGATTTAGACACATCCGCATTCATACCAAAGTACCTATTATTACACACCCCATCTCTCTCTCTCTCTCTCTCTTTTTCTCACTTACTCACACCACACACACACACACCCTTTGTCTGCGCAGGCGACGCGCCAGTGGTGCTTAAACCCTTGCGCAGTGCCGGCGCGGCACAAACAATGAACGAGCATGTGACGGCGT
>CM054161.1:35110107-35112607 GCA_028751875.1 Rapana venosa
GATGAGAGGAGAGAGAGAGGAGAGAGAGAGAGAGAGAGGAGAGAGACAGACAGACAGAGAGACAGAGAGACAGAGACAGACAGAAAGAGAGACAGAGAGACAGAGGCAGAGAGAGACAGAGAGAGACACAGAGAGAGAAACAGAGAGAGACAGAGAGAGACAGAGAGAGAGACAGAGACAGAGAGAGACAGAGACAGAGAGACAGATAGACAGAGACAGAGGCAGACAGACAGAAAGAGAGACAGAGAGAGAGAGAGAGAGGAGGCTGAAAAAGAGAAAGTAGATCATGAGCAATTTAAAGATGTGTAAGAAAAAGGGGACGCCATACCAAAACAAGCAACTGCCCTCCCTCCCTCCTCCCCCCGTCCCCCTTCCGCAACACCACACAGACACACACACACACACTCACACACACATACACACACACACACACACACACACACACACACACACACACACACACACACACACACACACACACCCTACTCTCACTAGACTTGAAAGGGAGAGGGTTGCCGGATCGCGCAGGAGTCGGCGACTGCAGGAAGATGGCAGCTGAGGAAAGGGATGAGGGTGCGGGAGGTGGAGGAGGTCAGAGGGTAGGGGGGTGGGGGATGGGTGGGGGGTTGGGGGTGTGGAGGGTGGGTGGGAGGAGCAGGTAGGCTTGAACCAGAGACAGGTACAACAGAGGCCAGGTACCACCGGCACCAGGTAGGTAGGTAATAAGAAAACCATTAACCAGACCTCTTCATCCCGCTTCCGGCATCTTTCTGGTCTTCTGCCTGCCTAGCCCTGGGTGAGCGTTTATCTACAACATCACCCGTACTGAGGCCACCCCCCCTCCCCCCTGCCTTCCCCTCCCACCCCCCCCCCCCCCACTCCTGTCTTCCCCCTACCCTTCCCTTCTGTCTTCTTCTTCCCTTCTCTCTTGCCTTCTTCTTCCCTTCCCCTTCTATAGCTCAACTGTTGGACTCTAGGCTAATAATGCTACTGCTCTATAATTATAATACTAGTAACCCATGCCAGGTGATATCAGCGATACACCCTCTGTATTTCTGTTGCGTGGTTGTTGTTTTCTCTTTTTCTGGCTGTTCAGCCTGTCCGATTTTCTTCTTCTTCTTCTTCTTCTTCTTCTTCTTCTTCTTCTTCTTCTTCTTCTTCTTCTTCTTCTTCTTCTTCTTCTTCTTCTTACATTCTGGCACTTTTCCTTCTATTTTCATATACTACTACTACTACTACTACTACTACTACTACTACTACTACTACTACTACTACTACTACTCCTACTCCTACTACTACTACTACAGAATGGAATTTATATAGCGCTGTATCTTGCACAGAAAATACTACATATTATCACTCTGGCATTCGTACTGCAAGTACTTGAGGCATCCACAGAAATAGAAGCCACATTTTTGTGAAAGACTAGCCCCCTGACTCAAAACTCGGGACAATACTAACAAATTTGGTAGGTTTGACTTTTGAAAAAAAAAATTCAGTGAGCACTGTACCCCCTCAGTCCTTTGTTAGTCTGCTAGCTGCCTGACCATAATATACATGCGCGGGGTCAACGCTGTAGGAACACAAGCAATCCTCATTTGGATGATTATTTCCAATTTTCTCGTGACTACCTGGTATTGCTCTATATCCTCAATCCCCCCAAACAAATACATAGTGCATTTTTTTGTACTTAAAAAAAAAAATCTTAAAAATTACCAATTTTTTTTCCTGACTAGTACTCTATACAAGGTACTACATGACCCGCAAGCTAACGCAGAAGTGTAACCTTCTGGTAGTCTAGTCTCCCCGATTTTGTTCTTCTTCGGCTGCACACTGTATTAAAAAATCACTCTTTTTCCTTCTGTTTTTCTATGTGACTCTTATATTCATACCGCAGTACTAAGGCATCCTCAGAAATAAAAACCACTTTTTGTGAAAGACTAGCCTCTGACTCAAAACTCATGTGATTCTGAACAAATTTGGTAGGTTTGAAATTTTAAAATTTTTCAGCAAACACTGTACCCCTTCAGTCCTTTGTTGTCTGCTAGCTTCCTTACCGCAATATGCATGCGCGGGTCAACGCAGTAGGAATACAGGCAAACCTCATTTGATGGTTATTTCCAACTTTCTCATGACTACCTGGTATTGCTCTATGTCCTCAATCCCCAAAACAAGAGCACAGTCCATTTTTTCATGCTTAAAAAATCTGAGAAAATCATCAACATTTTTTCCCACTCGCACTCTATACAAGATACTACATAACCCCCAAATTAATACCGGTGTGTAGCCTTCTTATTATGCAGGCTACACTCCTACCATGGCTTCCGGATCATGTAGTATCTTCTATAGAGTGCTAGTCCAAAAACAAGAATTCTGATGATTTTCACAGATTTGTTTTAAAGTATGAAAAAAATCCACTTTTCCAATGTTCTTTTTTTAGGGGGGGGGGGGGGGGGGGGGGGGGGGTAGGGGGAGGGCGTGGAATTGAGGAAATAGAGCA
>CM054161.1:35117607-35130107 GCA_028751875.1 Rapana venosa
CCCCTCCCCCCACCCCCTCACCCCCCCCCCCACCTCAACCCCCCCCCCCCAACCCCCCAACCACCAAACTCTCAACACCCGAATCCACTTTTACTACATAAAAACCGACAACAACTAAACCCAGACAGATGCAAATCCCTCCTCCACACGTTTAGAACCCCACACAACTACAGCACACACTAGAGCGACTATAAACCCAGACCATTGTCCCTGCTGCAGCTGAATATCAATAGAAAGAACGTAGGCAGCAGTTCACACTGGGGGCAGTTGTTGCTGCAGACAGTAGGTAAGATATAAGAGAGAAAGGTTGGTTTATGTAAACAAGGAAAAACAAAGACACTCCCCCCCCCCCCTCCACCAAACAAAAAAAAAAGGTTTGGGGTTCTAGGGGTTTATTATTTGTTTCTTTTTAGGGTTATTTTTGGCCAATGAAGAGAGGCGTGTGAAGCACTCACCTAAAAAAAAAAATAGAGAAAAGAGAAAAAAAGGAAAAAAAAGAAGAAAAGAACATCCCAAAAGATGATGCTCCTTGACCTGTATGCAACTGAGGCCCCCCAAAAAACCCAACAACAACAACAACAAAAAACCCGACACTCATGGCACCTGAACCTACTTTTCCTGATTTTTTCTTTAAAAAACCCCACTTAAAACCGACGCTCATAACACCTAAACCTTTTAAAATTATTATTATTTTTTAAAACTTAAAATCGACACTCTTAACACCTAGTCATTTTTTTTTTTTTATTAATTAAAAACGACACTCATAACACCTGCACCTATATTTATCGATTAAGACCGACACTAACAACACCTAATCCTACTTTTATCAATTAAACTGACATTCTTAACACCTAAACATACTTTAATTAATCAAAACCGATTCTCTCAACATGTAAATATTTATTATTATTACTATTACTATTATTATTATTATTATTATTATTATATTATTATTATTATTATTATTATTATTATTATTATTATAATATTAATAAAACCGACACTCTAAACACCTGAACCTTCCTTCGGATGAGACTATAAACCGAGGCCCCGTGTGCAAACGCACGCAGAACATCTTGCGCACACGTTAAATCCTGTTCCACTTATCGTAAGAGTAGGCCATTGTGTGCTGGTGGGAAAAGATGACAGAATTTACAAAACTGCATACACATGGGGGACTGAATGTAAAAAAGCACATGAGGGCTTATTCCATTATCCTCGATATAAAAAATTAAAAAACAAAACAAAAACAAACAAAAAACCCCACCTATTTTTATTAATAAAGCAACAACCCCCCCCCCCCCCCCCCTTGCCACCTCTACCTATTTTTATTAAGTAAAGCTGACGCGCATAACACCTAAACGTATTTGTATTCATCAAAACCGACACTCTAAACACCTAAACCTATATTTACTAAGTGAACAGACGCTGAACCTATTTTTAATTGTTTAAAACTGACACTATTAACACATAAACCTATATTTTTATTGTTTAAAACTGACAGTCTTAACACATAAACCTATATTTTTATTGTTTAAAACTGACAGTCTTAACACATAAACCTATATTTTTATTGTTTAAAACTGACTCTCTTAACACATAAACCTATATTTTTATTGTTTAAAACTGACACTCTAAACACATAAACCTGTTTTTTTTATTGTTTAAAACTGACAGTCTTAACACATAAACCTATATTTTTATTGTTTAAAACTGACTCTCTTAACACATAAACCTATATTTTTATTGTTTAAAACTGACTCTCTTAACACATAAACCTATATTTTTATTGTTTAAAACTGACACTCTTAACACATAAACCTATATTTTTATTGTTTAAAGCTAACACTCTTAACACAAAAACCTATATTTTTATTGTTTAAAACTGACACTGTTAACACATAAACCTATATTTTCATTAATTGAACTCAACACTATTGATACCGAAACCGTATTTTTTTGTTGTTTGTTAATGAAACCCTACACTCTTAACAATTAAACCTACTTTTTAATTTATTAAAATCTTAACACCTGAACCTATTTTTTTATATCAATTAAAACCGACACTTGGCACCTAGACCTATGCTTATTAATTAAATCCCACACTCATAATACCTGAGCCTATTTTTTATTTAATCAATTAAGCCCGACACTCATAACATCTGCAATATTTTGATTAATTAAAGCTGAAACTTTAACACCTGAGCCTATTTTTTATATTAATTAAAACCGACACTTGTCGCCTAGACCTATGCTTATTAATTAATTCCCACACTCATAATACCTGAACCTTTTTTAAAATTTTATATTAATTAAGGCCAACACTCATAACACCTGCAATATTTTGATTAATTAAAGCTGAAACTTTAACACCTGAGCCTATTTTTTAAAATTAATTAAAACCGACACTTGGCACCTAGACCTATGCTTATTAATTAAATCCCACACTCATAATACCTGAACCTTTTTAATTTTTTAAAATATTAATTAAGCCTGACACTCATAACACCTGCAATATTTTGATTAATTAAAGCTGAAACTTTAACACCTGAAGCTTTTTTTAATTTTATTTAATTAAACCAGGTATTGATAAAACATTAACTTAATGTTGTTAATTAAACCTCGACACTCTTAACATAGAAACCTACTTTTCCACAAAGCAACAGAGAAAACATTCCAATAATTATGACCATGATCTTAAAACCATGAACTGGCTTTTTTATGTGAGGAATAATATTCAGGTTGGTCTTTTTCTTTAGATTACAAAAAGAGCCTTTTTTTTCTTTCCACAGAATAATGTGTCATAGAAGTTCAAAGTGCAATACAAATTTGAACAAATAAAACGTTGAACAAGATGTTTTTAACGGATCGCTTCAACTTCTTTTGTTGTTGACATTGTTGTTGTTGTTGCAATTGTTGTTGTTGTTGTTGTTGTTGTTGTTTCTTCTTCTTCTTCTTCTTCTTCTTCTTCTTCTTCTTCTTTCTTCTTCTTCTTCTTCTTCTTCTTCTTCGCAATTCTTCTTCTTCGCAATTCTTCTTCTTCGCAATTCTTCTTCTTCGCAATTCTTCTTCTTCTCCTCCTCTGTCTATCTCTCTCATCTTTGTTTTCTTCTTCTTCTTCTTCTTCTTCTTCTTCTTCTTCTTCTCTTCTTCTTCTTCTCTTCATCTTCTTCTCATCATCATCATCATCACCACATCTCATCCATCACCACCATCACATCTCACCACCACACCACCACCACCACACCACCACCACCACCACCATATCCTGACTGACAGTAGTCAACGTACTTTTCCTACAGTTACACAACACTCCTCTACATCACCACTCTCCAGAGAACTGGTTCCTTCCACGCAGGAGTGGGGGGGGGGGGGGGGGGGGGGGGGGGGGGGGGGGGGGGGGTTTAAGAAGAAGAAAAAAAGAAAAGCCCCCCTCCCTCCCCTTTTTTAACACATTGGCTGGGATGCAACAACAAATACATTAACTCTTAAACCACTGTCATCGTTGTTGTTGATGTCGTCGTCGTTGTTGTCGTTGCTGCTACTGCTGCTACTATTTTGTTATTACAGTCTTCACTTTCTGTGCGCGTGACTGTCATCACACACACACACACACACATCTCCACAAGTCACGATGGCACAAGCGGTGTCCCAAACACACACTGACACACCTGCACTGTCACAAAAAAAAAGACCGACACTGACCAACACAAAAAATCAAATAAAATAGTGCACCTCACTCTCACTACAGACAGAACCTCAACCCTTCCACTCACTCTCGCTAGAAACTCTGACAAGAGCAATATACATACAGACATACATAGGCCAGCATCCATGTAAAGAACTTTCAAGCCTAGGCTACAGGTAAAGATGGAGGGTGGGGGTGGAGGGGGTGGGGTGGGGTGGTGGGGGGGATGAGAGTATGTGTGTGGTGTGTGAGGGGGGTGGGTGGGTGGGTAGGTGGGGGGTTCTACTTGCGCATGCAGTCACCCTTGGTCATGTTTATCACTGGGATGAGGGAGGGGGGAGGGGAAGGAGGGAGGGGAAGGGGAGGGGGGAGGGGGTTAGTGGGGGAAAATAGAAAGTTTACGAACGTTCAACCGCTGTAAAAGGATGGGGGGGGGGGGGGGGGGGGGGGGTGAGGGGAAGGTGGAGGGGGGTTAGGGAGGGGGGAGGGGGGTTGAACTGGGGAGGGGAAGGGACGGGGAGGGGAGGGGAGGGGAGGGGAGGGGGATAAAAACTGACAGGTAATGACGGGTAGATATCGCTGTGAGAGTTGAGAGAAGGGGGAGTTGGGAGTGGGGTGGAGGTGAGGGAGATGGATGAAGAGGAGAGGATAGATAAGCGGGACTCATAATCATACATGTGTGTGTGTACGCGCGTGTTCGCACTGAGAGAGAGAGATAGAGAGAGAGAGGAGAGAGGAGAGAGAGAGAGAGAGAGGAGAGGAGAGAGAGAGGAGAAGAGAGAAGGAGAGATGAGAGAGTGAGAAAAGCGAGACACTGAACAGAGGAAAGAAGACTGACGAGAGAAGAGACGACAGAATACCTCCAAGACAGAGATATATAAACAGACAGACAGACAACAGACAGACTCTTGACAAATACAAATCCCACTTGTACACACAGACAGGACAGAGAGACAGGCAACACGAAACACAAGACATAGATACATAGAAACACCACACCCACCCACATCACACATCATCATCCACACACCCCACCACACACTCCCACACACGTCCACACACACCAGCACACACACACTCCACACACACACAAACATACATAACAATACACAACCCTCTTTCCTCTCTCCCGCTACACACACACACACACACACACACACACACACACACACACACACACACACACACACACACACACACACACACACACACCACACACACACACACACACACACACACACACACACATCCACACACACACACAAACACACACACAACACACACACACACAGATCCCCGTACCCTCCGCTCCCACTCTCTCACACTACACGCACACGCACGCCGTCTCTCCTCCCTCCCTTTCACCCCTCCCCTCCCCCTTTACACACACACACACGCACACACACACACACACACACAACACACACACACACACACACACACACACACACACACTACACACACACACACACAACACACACACACATTCTTCACTTCTCTCCAACCTCACCCCACCCCACCTACCCATTCTCTCTTCACACCCCCATCCCATCCCACCGTCCCCCTACCCCCCCCACCCTACCCCACTCCCCCCCCCACACCACACATCATACACCCTATCCCCCTTCTACCCCCCCCCCCCCCCCCCCCACAACCAACTCCAACCCTCTACTTCAGACAAATAATAATAAAACTAAAACCAAAACCAAAACAGAAAAGTAGGAACATCAATGATGCCTTCATCTGCAGAGAACTTGACTTGAAACCGGGCCTGCAGTTTGGAGTGGAGTGGAGTGGCTCAGTGCAGGTAAAATAACTGATAAGGCTTAGGTCAATAGGGGTGAGAGGACGGACAGAAAGAAGAGAAGAGAGAGAGGGGGGGAGGGAGAGAGGGGGGGTGGGAGGGAGAGAGAGAGGGAGGAGGGTGGGAGGGAGAGAGAGGAGAGGGGGGAGGGAGGGAGAGAGTGGGGGGAAGGGATGGAGGGAGAGGGAAGGAGAGGGAGGGAGAGAGAGAGAGAGGAGAGGGAGAGGGAGGAGAGGGAGAGAGAGAGAGAGAGAGAGAGAGAGAGAGAAAGGAAGGAGAGGAGAGGAGAGAGAGAGGAGAGAGGAGAGAGGAAGGGGGGGGGGGGAGAGGAGTGGAGAGAAGAGAGAGAGAGGAGGAGAGGGAGGGTAGAGAAGAGAGAGAGACAGTCTGACAGACAGAGAGAGAGGAGAGAGAGAGGAGGGTGGAGGGATGGAGGGGAGACAAACAGACAGAGACAGAGACAGAGACAGAGAGAGAGGAGAGAGGAGAGAGGAGACAGAGAGGAGACAGAGAGAAAGAGAGAGGAGGGAGAGGAGCGAGCGAGCGAGACTAGAGAGAGAGAGAGATAGATAGACAGACAGACAGGACAGACAGACAGAAAGACAGATAGACCCACAGAGACAGACAGAGACAGACAGACAGACAGATAGACCGACAGACAGACAGACAGATAGACCGACCGACAGACAGACAGACAGACCGACAGGCAGAGAGGGTAGCTGACCAAATCACACCTGGGAAAGGTTAAAAAGCAGGCAGGGGGCAGAGGGAGGGTGGTGGTGGCGGTGGTGGTGGTGGTGGTGGTGATGGGGAGGAGGTGGTTAGGGTGTACAACACCTCTCCCACCCCACCCCAGCCTCCCCATCACCAGCGCCCCCCGCCCCCCCCCCCCTCCCCCCCACTTCCGCCATACCCCCTACCAGCAGATCTTCACACACCTCCCATCTTTTCTTTCTTTTTTTCTCTTCCTTCCTTCCTTGTTCTTTTCTTCCTTCTTTCTTTCCTTCCTCTTTTCTTTCTTTCTTCCTTCTTTTCTTTCTTTCTTCCTTCTTTCTTCCTTCTTTCTTTCCTTCCTTCTTCTTCTTCTTCTTCTCTTTCTTCCTTCTTTCTTTCTTCCTTCTTTCTTCTTTCTTCTTCTTTTCTTTCTTTCTTCCTTCTTTTCTTTCTCTTCCTTTTCCTTCTTTTCTTTGTTCCTTTCATTCCTTCTTTTCTTCCTTCTCTTCCTCTCTTTCTTTCTTTCTTTTTTCCTTCCTTCCTTCCTCTCTTCCTCTCTTTCTTTCTTCCTTCCTTCTTCCTTCCGTCCTTCCTTCTTTCCATCTTCATCTCCATCATCCATCCATCCATCCACCCGTCCATCCGTCATCCATCCATCATCTATCCATCCATCCATCCTCCATCCATCCATCCATCCATCATCCATCCATCCATCCATCCATCCATCATCCATCTTTCCTTCCTTCCTTCAATCCTTCTCTTCCTTCCTTCCTTCCTTTCTTCTTCCGTTCATCCATCCATCCATCCATCCATCCATCCATCCATCCATCCATCCATCCATCCATCCATCCATCCATCCTTCCTTCATCCCTCCCTCCCTCCCTTCCTTCCTTCCTTCCTTTCTTCCTTCCTTCTTTCCTTTCTTTCTTCCTTCCTTTCTTTCTTTCCTTCCTTTCCTCTTTCCTTCCTCCTTCTCTTCCTTTCTTCCTCCCTTCCTTCTCTTCCTCCTTCCTTCCTTCTTCCTTTCCTTCCGTCCTTCTCTTCCTTCCTTCCTTCTCTTTCTTCCTTCCTTCCTTCTTTCTTTCTTCCTTCCTTCTTTCTTTCTTCCTTCCTTTCTTCCTTTCTTCCTTCTCTCCTTCCTTCCTTTCCCTCCTTCTTCCTTCTTTCCTCCTTCTTCTTCCTTTCCTTCCTTCCTTCCTTCCTTCCTTCCTCTCTTCTTCCTTCCTCTCTTCCTTCCCTTCTTTCCTTCCTTCTCTTCCTTCTTTCCTTCCTTCCTTCCTTCCTTTCTTCCTTTCTTCCTTCCTTCCTTTCTTCTTACCTTCCTTCTCATCTTTCTGCTGTCTTTTCTGTTCTCCCGATGTCGTAGTGTCGATATAGTCTGAGGTGAGAGTGATTTAGCTGGCACCAAGGGATGCTGTCCTGCCTGCAGCCGCAGGTGTACAATGTTGTATGTTGTCCTGTATGTATGTATGTATGTATGTATGTGTGTGTCTGTGTGTCATGTGATGTGTGTGTATGTATGTATGTATGTATGTATGTGTGTGTGTATGTATGTTTGTATGTATGTAGTATGTAGTATGTATGATGTAATGTATGTGTGTGTGTATGCTGTATGTATGTATGTTGTTGTATTATGTATGTGTATGTGTGTATGTTGTATGTGTGTATGTATGTATGTATGTATGTATGTATGTATGTATGTATGCATGCATGTATGTATGTGGCGCTGGAATCGCCTAGCCAAAGCGTCTCTGTCTGTCTGTCTGTGTGCCTATCTCTGTTGTGTGTGTTGTGTGTGTGTGTGTGTGTGTGTGTGTGTGTGTGTGTGTGTTTCTGTGTGTCTGTCTGTCTGTTTTTCTGTGTTTCTGTCTCTGTCTGTCTTTCTGTGTGTCTGTTTTAAATTTTTTTTTAATTATAAATTTTATTCTTTTATTTCGAGGAAATGGAATAAGCACTCACGTGCTCTTTTTTTTAATCCAGTCCCCGTGTGTATGCAGTTTTGTAAATTTTGTCATCCGTTCCCACCGGCACACAATGGCCTACTCTTCCAAAAAAGCGGAACGGGATTTAACGTGTGCGCAAGATGTTCTGCGTGCGTTCGCACACGGGACCTCGGTTTATAGTCTCATCCGGACTGTCTGTTTGTCTCTGTTGGGTGTGGTGTGTGTGTGTGTGTGTGTGTGTGTGTGTGTGTGTGTGTGCGTGTATGTGTGTGTGTTGTATGTGTGTGTGTGTGTCTGTTTGTTCTGTCTGTGTCTGTGTCTGTCTGTAATTCTTATCTGATTAATAATGAAGGTTTGTAGTATTTGAGGATGACATTATTTATCTGCTTGCGATTATTATCATAATATTTGTTATTATGATGATCGTAGTTTGAATCTCTCTCTCTCTCTCTCTCTCTCTCTCTCTCTCTCTCTCTCTCTCTCTCTCTCTCCTCTCTCCCTCCTTCTCTCCTCTCCTCCCTCCCTCCTCTCACCCCTCCTCTCTCCCTCCCTCCATTGCACCCCCTTCTCTCCCTCCCATCCCCTCTCTCTCCCTCCCTCCCTTCCTCCCTGCCCCCCTCTCTCTCCCCTCCCTTCCCCTCTCTCTCTCCCTCTCCCCCCCCTCTCCCTTCCCCAAAGCACTCTCTTCTCCTTCAAATGCATTGATACGGAACCTCTGATAACTTTGCTAAGAACCAAAGTCACGCTCTTGCTGCCGACTATCTTCAGGCTTCAAGAGATATTCTCTACCCCTCCCCACCCAACCCTCATCCCACCCCCTCCTCTTTCTTTCTTTCCCACCCATCCATCCATCCATCCATATATCCATCCATCCATCCATCCATCCATCCGTCGTCCGTCCGTCCGTCCGTCCTCCACTCCATCCATCCATCCATCCATCCATCCATCCATCATCCTCCATCATCCATCCATCCATCCATCCATCATCTCACCTCCATCCATCCATCCATCCATATCTACATTCCTCCTTCCATCCATCCATCCACTCCATCCATCCATATATCATCCACATCCATCACCATCTTCCCTCCACCCATCATCCCATCCATCCACCCATCCATCCATCTCTTCCCCACCTACCACCCTCCAACATCTCTTCATCCATCCATCTCCATCCATCCATACCACCCATCCATCCATTCCATCATCCTACTCCATCCATCCATCCATCCATCTATCCTTCTCCTTCTTCCATCCTTTCTATCCATCCATCCTACTCCATCCACATCCCATCCCTCCACATCCATCCCATCCATCCATCCATCCATCCACCCACCACCCACCCACCACCACCATCCATCCATCCATCATCCATCCCTCCATCCATCCATTCCATCCATCCATACATTCATCCATCCATCAATTCTTCTTCCTTCTCTTCCATCCATCCAATACCACCCATTCTCCCTCAACCACAACCTTCCATCCATCCTTCCTTCCATCCATCCACTCTTCACCACCCATCCATCCATCCATCCATCCACCCACCATCCATCCATCTCTTTCATCCATCCATCCATCCATCTATCATCATCCATCATCCTTTTCTTTCTTTCCTTCCTTTCTTCCTTCAAAACCACAACATCCATCCATTCCATCATCATCATCTATCCACCATCCACCACCCATCACCATCCACACACCATCCATCTTCCATCCATCCATCCATCCATCCATCCATCCAATCCATCCATCCATCCATCCATCCTTCCATCCATCCATCCACCCATCACCCACCCATTCATCCATCTCTCCATTTTCCCTTTCCCTTCAATCCATCCATCCATCCATCCTCCATCCATCCATCCATCCATCCACCCTCCACCATCCATCCATCTTTTCCATCCTTCCATCCATCCATCCATCCATACAACCAACCAACCACCCACCCATCCGTCCACCCACTCATCCATCCATCCATCCTTCCGTGTGTTGTCTGTCTGTCCGTCTGTCTGTTTATCTAACTGACCCAAGTCGCCCAGAATCAAAATTCCTGCGAATTAAGATCAGGGAAAGTCTGGCATCCACTCACGACACGGGAAAGGGCCAAACCCTTGTAGCCCCTGCCAGCGATAAGGGGCCGTGCACTGCACACAGAAGCCTGTGTTCCCTCCCCTAAGAAGTGGGGTGGGGGTGGGGGTGGGGGACGATAACGATAACGACATGTTATTTTCTGAGGGTATGTATGTATGTATGTGTACGGGGACGGGATAGCTCAGTGGTGAGAGCACTCGCTTTCCCCCAGCCAAGTTAAGCAGCGTCGAGCGTGGTTACCAGTTGGATGGGTGACCGTTTGCGCGCCTTGGCTTCAGTACAGTTCCCCCAGTTCACCCAGCTGTAAATGGGTACCTGGCCTCTTTAGGGTCAGGGAAGGTAAAGCAGCGAGGGAGAGGAGATGGGTGCCGCCCTCAATATGCTGGGTTCTAGAGAAGTGAGGTCTCTGACGCCTCGCTTCCCTACGACCTTATAGGTTATGGGACTCCTTTACCTTTACCTATGTATGTATGTATGTATATATGTATGTATGTATGTATGTATGTATGTATGTATGTATGTATGTATGTATGTTAGTCCGTCGTTTTCGACGTTGATCTCCAAAACAGCAGAGGAGGCAGCTGCTGTTTCGGAAATTGGGCAGAAATTTGATTATAGTGGAGATGCCTTGCCCACTGTACATCCCCACTCTCTCGGCCAAGTGGGCATAAGGACAGTCTGAGGGTAATAGAATAAGTACAAGACTTCTTTTTTTACATCCAGCCCTCGAAAAGGAAGAAAGAAAGAAGGTAAACAGACAAAATATAGGCAAAAGTGAATCATAATAATCACAATAAACATCACCACTATCATCATCGTTGTCATCACCTCTATCATCATCCCCATCATCATAACCATCATCATAAACAAAAATAATTATGGATAAAAAAAAAAAACTTTATGGAGCTTGATGGAATGATGATATGCAAATACACTAATGTTCTTGAGTCATATTGTTGAACAAACATTTAAAAAAAGTGTCAGAGAGATACAAAATGAGAGAGAGAGGAGAGGGGGGGGGGGAGGAGGGAGGGAGGGAGGGAGAGGAGAGAGGAGAAAAGAAAGAGAAGAAAGAGAGAGAAGAGAGAGAGAGAAGAAGAAGAAAGAGAGATAATCAAAGCTATGTATACCGACACGAAATATACTCCGATTATAATATCAGTGAAAAAAAAATATATATGCATATAATATTGTTCTCAATACATCTTTGGACATTATACGGGATAGCCTGGTGGTTAGAGTGATGTACATTGCCCTCAGGATCTGCTGACCCGTGCTCGAATCTCGTTCAAGAAGATTTTTTTCCCTCTAGAGTAAACATCAGTGCCGACTCCACTCTCCTCCTCCAAAAGTCTTTCCGATGATACTATAAACCGAGATCCCGCGCGCGAACGCACGCAGAACATCTTGCGCACATGTTAAAACCCATTCCTGTTTTTGGAAGAGTAGGCCATTGTGTTGCTGGTGGGAACGGATGACATGTAAAAAAAGCATACGAGTGCTTATTCCACTAGTTCCAAAAAACCCAAAAAACCCCAACCCCTCCTCCTCCTCCTACCAACCACACCCCCACCACCACCACACCACCACCCCACCCACCACCACCACCACCACCACCACCACCACCACCACCACCAACACACAACACAACACCCCCCCACCAACACCCACCAACACAACACCACCCCAAACCCCCACCACACCACCCCCACCACCACCAACACCACCAACACAAAACACCACCACCCACCACCACCACCACCACCACCAAACACCACCACACCACCACCACCCCCCCAACACCACCAACACCAACACACCCAAACCCTTTCCCTTTCCCCCTCCCTCCTCCTCTCTCTATACTCTACTTAACTATACTATACTACTACTAAACTACTATACTACTTCACTCCTCTTCTCTAAACCCCTCCCACTACTACAAGTTGATTTACGGTGCCGTGTTATGTCCTTAAAGTGGTCGATGTCTAAAATGGACAGCTTCAAATGCGATAAAACTTCTTCCTAGGTTGGAAAAAACCTTCTTGTGGGAAACAACTTTTTGTCTTCACCAGCTGGGGTTTTCCAGTTTTTGATTAACCATTGACGCTGGGGGAAAAAGCAAAGTTTAGAGGCTGTATGACCAGTGGCTTTCTTTCCCACTCATGGAATTCACTTTACAGCTTAGTCTTTAGTGATCGCATGTCTCTGACTAGGAGGCTGACTTGCCGTCCTTATGTGCTTTCAGCCTGGGGGTGGT
>CM054161.1:35135107-35152607 GCA_028751875.1 Rapana venosa
GTAAAAAGATAAACAGTAACTCTTTCCTTTATCTTTTGGGGGGGTGTGGGGTGGGGGTGGGGGGTGTCTTCATTTGATAATGTTACTTCTATTATTTTGTTTGTTTGTTATTATGAGTAGTTTGTCTTTTTGTTTTTAGTTTGATTTGAGCACTATGGTTTGGTGTGTGTGTGTGTGTGTGTGTGTGTGTGTGTGTGTGTGTGGTGTGTGTGTGTGTGTGTGTGCGTGTTGATTGTTGTTATGAATGTTGTTATCACAAAGTTGGGTCAGCTGACTGTTTTGTCAGTTTTTATGGATTTTTTTTTCTCTGTTTGTTGTTGGTTTTTTTCCATATTTTCTTCCTTCATTTGTGTTTACTTTAAATTTTTATTCACGGCTATATGCAGTATTTGAATAGACAGACTGACAATTTAAAGCGCAGACACACATACACACACAATCACACACATACACACAGTCACACACATACACATACAACACACACACACACACACACCGACACATACACAAACACACACACACACACACACACACACACACACACACACACACACACACCACACACACACACACACACACACACACAACACGCACACAACACACACACACTTCCTCATGTGAACATCTTGCGCACACGTTAAAACCGGTTCCGCTTTTCGGAAGAGTAAGCCATTGTATACCGTGGGAACGGATGACAAAACTTACACAACTGCATACACTCGGGGACCACAAAAACACACCACACGAATGCTTATTCCATTAACCTCGAAATAAAATAAAATAAAGAATAAAAGAATACATAAACAAATAAACAAACAAACAAATAAATAAATGAATTAATTAATAACACACTTCCTAATGCGATTTTCCTTTTTTCTTTTTCTCCTGCAAGAACAATCTCATCTTGTCTGAAGGTGTGACAAGACGTGTCTGTACAATCCTAATAATGTACAGTCTGAAGACACAACCATTCTTCCATTCATGTATTCAGAGATTCTTCCTTCTCCTCCACACCCCCCTACCCCCTACACACCTCCCATTCTTGCCATGGTCCTGCCAGTATAATACGCACGGGGACTGGATGTAAAAAAGCATATAAGTGCTTATTCCATTATCCTCGATATAAAAGAATAAAATTAAAAAAAAAATTAGCTGCTGCTGCTGATGATGGAGATATCTTCCTGAGTTTATCACGATTTTGTCTATATGCAGAGAATGAATGTATCTATGTATGTGTTTGTGTGTGTGTGATTGTGTGAGTTGTGTGTGTGAGTGTGTGTGTCGTGTGTGTGTGTGTTGAAGAGAGAAGAAGAGAGTATGAAGAGAGTAGGAGGAGAGAGATGAGTGGTGTGTGAGTGTGTGTGTGTGTGTGTGTGTGAGTGTGCGTGTGTGTTGTGTGTGTGTGTGTGTGTGTGTGTGTGGTGAGAGAGAGAGAGAGGAGAGAGAGAGAGAGAGGAGTGTGTGTGTGTGTGTGTGTGTGGTGAGAGAGGAGAGAGAGGAGAGAGAGATGAGAGAGTGATGGAGGAGAGAGAGAGAGAGAGAAGAGAGAGAGAGAGAGAGAGGGTGTGGTGTGTGTGTGTGTGTGTGCGCGCGCGCGCGGCTGTGTGTAAGTGTACGGATGCATGGGTTTACTGGTGCGCACATGAGTATTAGTGATTTTAGTTGGGTGAGTTTACGACTGGCTGAGGTATTGCTGATTATTTTGTGGGTGCTTTTAATCTGATGGTGGGTGCGTGCTGCTGTTCGGATAGTGTGTGGTGGTGTTTTTTGTTTTGATATTATGTTTACATGTTTATTATTTTTTATGTATGGCTCGTGACCCGCCGGAATATTTCCCTGTCTCTGAGATAATAAAGTTTTTGAATTTGAATTTGAGACTGCATGCAGTCTATTTGTGTGTGTGTTTTATTTATTTTTTATTTATATTTATTCTTTCATATCGAGGATAATTGAATAAGCACTCATGTGCTTTTTTACATCCAGTCCCCGTGCGTATGCGGTTTTGTCAATTTTGTCATCTGTTCCCACCACCGGCACACAATGGCCTACTCTTTCGAAAAGCGGAACAGCATTTAACGTGTGCGCAAGATGTTCTGCATGCGTTCGCGTTCGGTGTATAGTCTCATCCGAAGTGTGTGTGTGCGTGTGTGTGTATGTTGTGTGTGTGTGTGTGTAGTGTGTGTGTGTGTGTGTTTGTGTGTGTGTGTGTGTGTGTGTGTGTGTGTGTGTGTGTGTGTGTTGTGTGTGTGTGTGTGTGAATATGATTGTTTTCGTTCGTAGGCTTTAGCGACTCCAAGTGTTTAACCAGGTTCATTCCTGGAATCTTTGAAGAAGTAGGGTTTTCATGTCTTTAATACTATTCTGTTGGCCCACTCTACCCTCCTCCCCCCATCATCATTGTGTTGTCTTCCCTATTTGTTATCCTCTTTCCCTGGTCTGTTTATATTTCTCTCTTTCTTCATCTCTTCTCTCTCTCTCGTTCTCCGTCTCTCCCTGTTCTCTCTCTCCTCTCTCTCTCTTCTCATGTGTTCTGTCTTTCTCTCTCTCTATTCTATGTTCTGTATGTCCGTCTCTCTCTCTCTTTCTTTCTATGTGTCTGTCTGTCTGTCTTTCTCATATGGTCTGTCTGTCTTTCTCTCTCATGTGTCTGTCTTTCTTTCTCTCTCTATGTGTCTGTCTGTCTTTCTCTCTCTATGTGTCCTCTGTCTCTCTGTCTCTCTCTCTCTCTCCTCTCTCATCTACTCTTTCTTTCTATGTGTCTGTCTGTCTTTCTCTCTTCTATGTGTCTGTCTGTCTCTCTTTCTATGTACCTGTCTGTCTCGCTTATTTTTTTGGGGAAAGGGTTATTCCCCTTTGTTTCTACTGTGTGAGAGTATGAATATTGGGTTATTATTAAGATGTATCCATACGGGCGGGGACTGGATGTAAAAAAAGCACATGAGCGCTTATTCATTATCCTGGAAATAAAAGAATTTCTCATTGTCACTGTCATTGTCATCGCTATGCTTCTTCCTGTGTCAAACACTTCTCTTTTTTTTTCTGTCTTTCTGTTTGTCAGCACCACCTGTAAACATTGCTGGCATCATCCTCACTTAACGGACCTTACAATATCATTTAGGTACAACTATTGCATCACCCTCCGAGCCAGACACTTCTCATAATTACTGTCTATATTGATGTTACTCGCCACCCTGTCACATTTTTCAGGGTAGTAATATACTGACAGCTCTTATTGTCACACGACAGCAATTTATCACACCGAAGCTTTCTAAGACCATACCATACTTCCTGGATATGAATTCTCTCTCTCTCTCTCTCTCTCTCTTCTCTCTCTCTCTCTCTCTCTCTCTCTCTCTCTCTCTCTTCCCCCCCTCCTCCCCCTCCCTTCCGCCACTCGACTCTGTGCTCTCTTCTTGTCCCTCTGCTCTCTCTTCACCCTTCTCTCCTTTTCTCTCTCTCTTATCTCTTTCTCCCTCCCCCTCTCTCTTCCCTCTTTTCTCTCCTTTTCTCTTTTTCTCTTTCCTCCTCTCCCTCTCTCTTTTCCCCCCTCTCTCCCTCTCTCCTTCTCCATCTCTCTTTCTCCTCTCTCTCCTCTCTCTCCTCTCTTTCTCCCTCTCTCTCCTTTTCTCCCTTCCTTCCTTCCCTCTCCTCCCTCTCTCCTTCTCTCTCTCTTCTCCCCCCTCTTTCTCCCTTCTCTTTCTCCCTTCTCTCTTTCTGCCCTCTCTCTTTTCCCCCTACTCTTTCTCTTTCTCTCTCCCCTCTCTCTCTCTCTCATTCTCTCTTTCTCTCTGCTCTCCCCTCTCTCTTTTCTCTTTCTCCCCCATCTCTCCTTCTTTCCTCCCTTCTCTCCTCTGTCCTCCTCCTCCCCCCCTCTCTCCCCCTGTCTGTCTGTCTGTCTTCTGTCTGTCTGTCTGACGGGACGTTAGACACAATATAAGTGTCAATTCTGCGACACCGTATTCCTGTAGTTTTATTCCAGATCATTCTCAACTCCCATTCTCTCCTCTCTCCTATCCACTCTTCTCTCTCTCTCTCTCTCTCTCTATCTCTCTCTCCTCTTCTCTCTTCTCCTCTCCTCCTCGTCTGTTCTCTATCTATCTCATTCTCTCATCTTCTTCTCTCTCTACTCTCTCTCTCTCTCTCTCTCTCTCTCTCTCTCTTCTCTCTCTCTCTCTCTCCTCTCTCTCTCGGGTTGGTTTAGAACATTGCGCTCGCAATCTGACAACCCGGGTTCGATTCCTGTTCAAGGGGATATTTTCCCCTGGAGATAACATCAGTGCAGACTCCACTCTCCCCAAAAGTCTTCCGGATGAGACTAAAAACCGAGGCCCCGTGTGCGAACGCACGCAGAACATCTTGCGCACACGTGAAATCCTGTTCCGCTTTTCGTAAGAGTAGGCGATTGTGTGCCGGTGGGAACAGAGGACAGAATTGACAAAAACGCATACACGCGGGGATTGGATGTAAAATAGCACTTAAGTGCTTATTCCATTATCCGCGATATAAAAGATTATATATATATATATATATATATATATATATATATATATATATATATATATATATATATATTATATATATATATATATATTATATATATCTTCTTCTCTCTCTCCCCCTCTCTCTCTTTCTTTCTCCCTATCTCTCTCTTCCTTCATTCCTGCCCCCTCTCTCTCCCCTATCTCTCTCTTTCTCCCTTCCTTTCTTCCTCCCCCTCTCTCTCTTTCTCCCCTCTCTCTGTTTCTCCTTCCCTCCCTGCCCCCCCCCCCCCCCCCCCCCGCCTCCCCCCTGTCTATCTGTCTGTCTGTCTGTCTGTCTGACGGACTATGGACACAGTCATAATGTACATTCTGCAGACACATATTTCCTGAGTTTTATTTCCAGACATTTTCCCAACTCCCATTCTCTGTCTGTCTGTCTGTCTGTCTGTCTGTCTGTCTGTCTGTCTCTCTCTCTCTCTCTCTCTCTCTCTCTCTCTCTATAATATCAAAGCGTATTTCATATATAACATGTCATGATATATAACTGAATCAAAAGTTTTAGAATGTTGTTGTTGACAGTGATACGTTTCGGCTGGATGATAAGTTTCATAACATCGTGTTGTTTTAGTCCCCTTTACCTCCCCTGTCTTTGCTGAGTGTCTTTACTGTATGTCTGTGTGTGTGTTTGTGTTTTCTCTGCTTTGTGTTGTGTAGTTTGTGTTGTGTGTTTGTGTGTTGTGTTGTGTGTTGATGTTGTGTGTGTTTTGTTGTGTGTGTTGTGTGCGTGTGTGGTGTTTGTTGTTGTAGTGTGTGTGTGTGTGTTAGTGTGTGTTGTGTGTGTGTGTTGTGTTGGTGTGTGTGTTGGTTGTGTGTGTGTGGTGTTGTGTGTGTTGGTGTGTGTGTGTGTGTGTGTGTGTGTGTGTGTGTGTGGTGTGGTGGTTGTGTTGTGGTTGGTGTGTGTGTGTGTGTGTGTGTGTGTGTGTGTGTGTGTTGTGTGTGTGGTGGTTGTGTGTGTGTGTGTGTGTGTGTGTGTGTGTGTGGTGTGTGTGGTTTGTGTTGAGTGTTTGTGTGTGTGTGTGTGTTGTGTGTGGTGTGTGATGTGTGTGTGTTGAGTGTTGTGTGTGTGTGTGTGTGTGTGTGTGTGTGGTGTGTGTGGTGTGTGTGTGTTGTGTGTGTGTGTGTGTGTGGTGTTATGTGTGTGGTGTTGTGTGTGTGTGTGTGTGGTTGTTGTGTGTTGTGTGTGTGTGTTGATGTTGTGTGGTGTGTGGTGTGTGGGTGTAGGTGTTTGTGTGTGTGGGTGTTGTGTGGTGTTGGTGTGTGTGTGTGTTGGTGTGTGTGTGGGGTGTGTGTTTGTGTGGGGTTGTGTGTGTGTGTGTGTTTGTGTGTGTTGTGTTTTGTGTGTGTGTTGGTGTTGTGTGTGTGTGTTTGTGTTGTGTGTTGTGTGTGGTTGTGTGTGTGTGTTGTGTGTTGTGCGTGCGTGCGTGTGTGTGTGTGTGTTGTGTGTGTGTGTGTGTATTGTGTGTGTGTTCGGTGTTTGTGTGTTGTTGTGTGTGATGTGTGTGTGTGTGTTTGTGTGTGTTGTGTGTGTGTGTGTGGCATGTCTGTGATTCTTTCTCTGTTTCTCTATATTTTTCTGTGTGTTTCATTTCTCTCTCTGTCTCAATCTGTCTCTCTGTCTGTCTGTCTGTCTCTCTCTCTCTCTCGCTCAGGGCAAGGGTTGGATGAAAACAAGTATGTCAATACTTACCTGTAACCTTTGGGAATAAAGATTATCACTCACTCACTCACTCACTCACTCACTCACTCACTCACTCACTCACTCACTCACTCACTCACTCACTCGATCGATCGATCGATCGATCGATCGATCGATCGATCGATCGATCGATCAATCAATCAATCAATCAATCAATCAATCAATCAATCAATCAATCAATCATCCTCTCTCCATCCTTCCCCCTCTTTGTCTATCTGCTCTCCTCTTACCATATCTCCTTCCCTCTTCAAACTCCTTCATGCAAAATACCACATACCCATCCCCGTATTCAAATGTAACTACAACATATCCAAAACTATGTCTGTCATATGGCAACAACAACTTTGACCAGAATATCCAAATATCTCACAGATATGATTGTCATATGGGGACAATGACTTTGATGAGGATATCTAAAAATCCCACAGATATGATTGTGATAGGGCGACAATGACTGTGACCATGATATCCAAATATACCACAGATACGATTGTCATATGGTGACAATGACTTGGACCAGGATATCTACAAATCCCAGCAGACTATCCAATAGCTACAGCGAGTTCTTTACGTCTGGGCAAGGTTGTCTCTTTATGTCTGAAAGGAAAGGGTCTGGCAGACATTTTGCCAATAAAGAATGTGCAATTTTGCCAGACACAGACTTCCTTGACTGTCATGTGCAGACAACCTCCTCTCTTCACCTCTCCTCCCTCTCTCCTCCTCTTCCTCCTCCCTCTCCCCCATTCTCATCTCAGTCTGGGCAGGAGATCACTAAGTGATGATGGAGATGATATTATTTTCCTTGTCTAGGTAGGATCTGCCAATCAGAGAGACTATGGCTTTTTCTAGGGTGCGAGAGGTTCTGTCTGTCTGTCTGTCTGTCTGTCTGTCTCTGTCTCTTACTTTCTTCTCTTTCATTCCCTTTCTCTCTCTCTCTGTCTCTCTGTCTCTGTCTGTCTTCTCTCTCTCTCTCTCTCCCCCTCTCTCTCACCTGTCTCTTTTTCTCTTTGCCTCTGTTTTTGCATGTCTGTCTGTCTCCTCTCTCTCTCTATGTTCCCTACATCCTCCCTCTATGTTATCTCTTACCATATATTATCTCCTTCCCCCTCAAAAATCCTTCATGCAAAATACCACACACCATCCTCCTGTTTCAAATGTAACTACGACATATCCAAAACTATGATTGTCATATGGCGACAACGACTTTGACGAGGATATCCAAATATCCCACAGATATGATTGTCATATGGCGACAATGACTTTGATGAGGATATCCAAATATCCCACAGATAATGTTTGTCATATGGCGACAATGACTTTGACCAGAATATCCAAATATCTCACAGATATAATTGTCATATGGCGACAATGACTTTGACCAGGATTTCTAAAAATCCCAGCAGACTACTATTCAATAGCTACAGTGAGTTCTTTACGTCTGGGCAAGGTTGTCTCTTTTGGTCTGAAAGGAAAGGGTCTGGCAGACATTTTGCAAATAAAGAATGTGCAGTTTTGCCAGACACAGACTTCCTTGACTGTCATGTGCAGACAACCTCCTCTCCTCCCTCTCTCCTCTTCTTCCTCCTCCCTCTCCTCCATTCTCATCTCAGTCTGGGCAGGAGATCACTAGGTGATGTTGGAGATGATATCATTTTCCTTGTCTAGGTATGATCTGCCAATCAGAGAGGCTATGGCTTTTTTCTAGGGTGCGAGTGGGTCTGTCTGTCTGTCTGTCTGTCTCTGTCTCTTACTTTCTTCTCTTTCATTCCCTTTCTCTCTCTCTCTGTCTCTCTGTCTGTCTTCTCTCTTCTCTCTCTCCCCCTCTCTCTCACCTGTCTCTTTTTCTCTTTGCCTCTGTTTTTGCATGTCTGTCTGTCTCTCCTTCTCTCTCTCTCTATGTTCCCTACATCCTCCCTCTATGTTATCTCTTACCATATATTATCTCCTTCCCCCTCAAAAATCCTTCATGCAAAATACCACACACCATCCTCCTGTTTCAAATGTAACTACGACATATCCAAAACTATGATTGTCATATGGCGACAACGACTTTGACGAGGATATCCAAATATCCCACAGATATGATTGTCATATGGCGACAATGACTTTGATGAGGATATCTAAAAATCCCAAAGCTATGATTGTCATATGGCGACAATGACTTGGACCAGGATATCCAAATATCCCACAGATATGATTGTTATAGGGTGACAATGACTTTGACGAGGATATCCAAATATCCCAAAGCTATGACTATCATATGGCGACAATGACTTCGATGGGGATATCTAAAAATCCCACCAGACTATCCAATAGCTACAGCGAGTTCTTTACGTCTGGGCAAGGTTGTCTCTTTTGGTCTGAAAGGAAAGGGTCTGGCAGACATTTTGCAAATAAAGAATGTGCAATTTTGCCAGACACAGACTTCCTTGACTGTCATGTGCAGACAACCTCCTCTCTTCTCCTCTCCTCTCCTCCCTCTCTTCTCTTCTTCCTCCTCCCTCTCCTCCATTCTCATCTCAGTCTGGGCAGGAGATCACTAGGTGATGATAGAGATGATATTATTTTCCTTGTCTAGGTAGGATCTGCCAATCAGAGAGACTATGGCTTTTTCTAGGGTGCGAGAGGTTCTGACGGTCTGTCTGTCTGTCTGTCTGTCTGTCTGTCTGTCTCTGTCTCTTACTTTCTTCTCTTTCATTCCCTTTCTCTCTCTCTGTTTCTCTGTCTCTGTCTGTCTGTCTTCTCTCTCTCTCTCCCCCCTCTCTCTCACCTCTCTCTTTTTCTCCTTGTCTTTGTTTTTGTTTGTCTGTCTGTCTGTCTTTGTATGTCTGTCTGTCTCTCCTCTCTCTCTATATATCCCCTCCATCCTCCATCCCTCTCTCTATGTTATCTCTTACCATATCTCCTTCGCCCCTCAAAAATCCTCATGCAAAATACCACACACCACCCCCCTGTTTCAAATGTAACTACGACATATCCAAAAATATGACCGTCATATGGCGACAATGACTTTGACCAGAATATCCAAATATCGCACAAATATGACCGTCATATGGCGACAATGACTTTGATGAAGATATCCAAATATATCACAGATATGATTGTCATATGGCGACAATGACTTGGACCAGGATATCTACAAATCCCAGCAGACTATCCAATAGCTACAGTGAGTTCTTTACGTCTGGGCAAGGTTGTCTCGTTTGGTCTGAAAGGAAAGGGTCAGGCAGACATTTTGCCAATAAAGAATGTGCAATTTTGCCAGACACAGACTTCCTTGACTGTCATGTGCAGACAACCTCCTCTCCTCCCTTTCTCCTCTTCTTCCTCCTCCCTCTCCTCCATTCTCATCTCAGTCTGGGCAGGAGATCACTAGGTGATGATGGAGATGATATCATTTTCCTTGTCTAGGTAGGATCTGCCAAGAGACTATGGCTTTTCTCTAGGGTGCGAGAGTTTCTGACTGTCTGGCTGCCTCTGTCTCTGGAGACGGGACAGCCTAGTGGTTAGAACATTGCGCTCACAATCCGACGAATCGGGTTCGATTCCCGTTCAAGGGGGATATTTTCCCCTGGAGTTAACATCAGTGCAGACTCCACTCTCCCCAAAAGTCCTTCGGATGAGACTATAAACCGAGGCCCCGTGTGCGAACGCACGCAGAACATCTCGCGCACACGTTAAAATCCTGTTCCGCTTTTCGTAAGAGTAGGCGATTGTGTGCCGGTGGGAACGGATGACAATTTACAAAATCGCATACACACGGGGACTGGATGTAAAAAGTAATAAGTGCTTATTCCATTATCCTCGATATAAAAGAATAAAATGTAAAAAAAAAGTCTGTCTATCTGTCTCTGTCTGTCTGTCTCTCTCTCTCTGACCACTGAACTTATCCCGAACAGACTACTTGCACATAACTAATGTACAGTTTTCCAGACACCAGTAATTTTCCTTACTTTTATTTTCCAGACATCCTCTTTGCTTAGTAGACACGATAGCTCAGTGGTCAGAGCGCTCGCTTTCCCCAAGCTAAGGTTAAGCAGCATCGAGCGTGGTTACCACTTGGATGGGTGACCGTTTTGCGCGCCTTGGCTTCTGTACAGTCCCCCAGTTCACCCAGCTGTCAATAGGTACCTGCCCTCTTTAAGGATCAGGGAAGGTAAAAACAGCGAGGGAGAGGAGATGGGCGCCGCCGCCCTCAATATGCTGGCCCTAGAGAAGTTGAGGTCTCTGACGCCTCGCTCCCCGTACGACCACATAGGTTATGGGACACCTTTACCTTTTTACCCCTTTACTTGCATTCTTACTCCAGTGATGCCAACATTGTTGCATGATTGTGGAGATAGTTTCCCTGTGTAACATGATTTGTCTGTTAGTAACATTTCCCTGTGGGACATGGCTTGGCTGTTAGCGGAACAGCGGGAGAACACGATTGTTCTTTTAGTCAGTAGACCTTTGGCCTGAAGACAATGGCCATTCTCAAAGAGTATAGTGTTTGTTTATCTCTCTCTCTCTCTATCTCTCCTATCTTTGCAGAGAAGTGTCTTTACTGGACTAACTGCTGTTGCTGCTGCTGGGCATTGATCTGTTTGTGCATTTATGTGGCTGCTGTCTGTAAATCTGTCTGCCTGTCTCTTCTCACCCTTATCATTCTGTTTCTCTATCTATCTATCTATCTATCTATCTATCTATCTATCTATCTATCTATCTATCTATCTATCTATCTATCTATCTATCTATCTATCTATCTATCTATCTATCTATATCTCCGTCTCTGTGTGTGTGTGTGTGTGCCTCTCTTTCTCTCTCTCTCTCACTCTCTGCGTCTCTATCTTTGTCTCTGTCTCCGTCTCTGTCTATCTATCTCTATCTGTCTTTATATGTCTGTCTGTCTGTCTGTTGTCTGTCTCTCTCTCTCTCTCTCTCTCTCTCTCTCTCTCTCTCTCTCTCTCTCTCTCTCTCTTGCACATGGGTGCTTGTTCATTATCCTCGAAATGAAAGAATTTGTCATTGTCTCTCTCTCTGTGTATAATTGTGAATGTTTTACTTGTATATGGCTATTGTGTTATTGAAAAATGACTTTTAGGTGGTTTGTTCTCCTTTAATTTTATGGAGGTTCTGCTTTGTTTGGTTCTGTTTTGGTTTGGGGTTGTTGTTGTTGTTTGTTGTTGTTGTTGAGGGGAACTACTGGGTGTCACCTCTCCCCTTGTTGTTGTTGCCGCTTTTGTTTTGCTCTTGGTTCTTGCTATTTTTTTGGTTGTTTCTGTGTTTTCTGTTTTGCTTTCTTCCTTACTTGTTAGTACTTTTTTTTTTCTTCAGTGATTTTTGTGGGAATTTTTGTGTAGATTTTCCCCCCGTACACTGTGTAAGTGTATTGCTATAGGCTTTATTTTATTTTATTATCATATATATCCTTAAGGGCGGGGACTGGATGTAAAAAAGCACGTGGGTGCTTATTCATTATCCTCGAAATAAAAGAATTTGTCATTGTCATTGTCATTGTCATTGTCTCTGTCAGTCTGCCTGCCTGTCAGTCTGTCTGTCTGTCTGTATCTCTATTTAAGGGCTGGGTGAAAAAAGTCATTGTACTTAATTGATTATTCTCAGTTGATAGAATTTCGCTCACTCCTCTCTCTCTGTCTCTCTCTGTCTCACACACACACACACACACACACACACACACACACACACACACACACACACACACACACACACACACACACACACACACACACACACACACACACACACACACACACACACAGTCCTTCGGATGAGACTATAAACCGAGGTCCCGTGTGCGAAACGCACGCAGAACATCTTGCGCACACGTTAAATCCTGTTCCGCTTTTTCGGAAGAGTAGGCCATTGTGTGCCGGTGGGAACAGATGACAGAATTCACAAATCTGCATACACACGGGGACTGGATGTAAAAAAGCACATAAGTGCTTATTCCATTATCCTCGATATAAAAGAATAAAATAATAAATAAATAAATAAAAAAAACACACACACACACACACACACACACACACACACACACACACACACACACACACACACACACACACACACACACACACACACACACACACACACACACACACACACACACACACATGGGTGCTTAGTCATTATCCTCGAAATAAAAGCATTTTTCATTGTCATTCTCTCTCTCTCTCTCTCTCTCTCTCTCTCTCTCTCTCTCTCTCTCTCTCTCTCTCTCTCTCTCTCTCTTTGTCTAGAAGCCTGACAAACTTTTGTACACATCATGTACATTTTGCAGACACACACTTCCAGACGTTTATCCTCAACCCCTCTCCCTACCCCCCAAAGACCCCCCCCCCCTGGCCCCCCTCCCACCTCCACCCCCATTCCCGAGACACCTTCCCCAGTTTCATTCTCATTCTGGTTCTGCCAGCCAATGTTTCGGCACAGTCATAATGGTGCGTGATATTTTTCCTTGTGTGAACAAGATTTGTCCATCATCAGTGAGACAGTGGTGTGTGTGTGGTGTGTGTGTGTGTGTGTGTGTGTGTGTGTGTGTGTGTGTGTGTGTGTGTGTGTGTGTGTGTGTGTTTGTGTGTGTGTGTGTGTGTTGTGTGTGTGTGTTTGTATGTGTGTGTTGTGTGTGTGTGTTTTGTGTGTGTTTTGTGCATGTGTTGTTTGTTGTGTGTGTCTTGTGTGTGTTGTGTGTATGTGTGTGTTGTGTGTGTGTGTGTGTGTGTGCGTTGTGTGCTGTGTGTGTACGTTTATTTATTTATTATTTATGTTATTCTTTTATATCGAGGATAATGGAATAAAAGTGTGTTTGGTGTGTGTGTGTGTGTGTGTGTGTGTGTGTGTGTGTGTGTGTGTGTGTGTGTGTGTGTGTGTGTGTTTGTGGTGTGTGTGTGTGTGTGTGTGTGTGTGTGTGTGTTTTCCTTGTGTGAACAAGATTTGTCCATCATCAGTGGGACAGTGGTGTGGTGTGCTGTGTGTATGTGTGTGTGTACGTGTGTGTTTGTGTGTGTTTGTGTTTGTGTGTGTATTTTGTGTGTGTGTGTTGTGTGTGTTGTGTGTGTGTGTTTGTGTTGTGTGTGTTTGTGTGTGTTGTGTGTGTGTTGTGTATGTGTGTGGTTTTTTCCCCTTGTGTGAACAAGATTTGTCCATCATCAGTAGAACAGTGGTGTGTGTGTGTGTGTGTTGTGTGTGTGTATGTGTGTGTGTGTTGTGGTGTGTGTGTTGTGTGTGTGTGTTTGTGTGTGTATACGTGTGTGGTGTGTGTTGTGTGTGTGTGTATTTGTGTGTGTGTTTTGTGTGGTGTTGTGTTGTGTGTTGTGTTGTCTGTTGTGTGTGTGTGTTAGTGTGTGTGTTTGTGGTGTGTGTTTGTGTGTGTGTTTGTGTGTGTGTACGTGTGTGTGTTGTGTGTGTGTGTGTGTGTGTTTTGTGTGTTGTGTTGTTGTGTGTGTGTGTGTGTTTTGTATGTGTGTTGTGTGTGTGTTTTGTTGTGTGTGTGTGTGTTGTGTGTGTGTGTGTGTGTGTGTTGTGTGTGTGTTGTGTGTTTGTGTGTGTGTTGTGTTGTGTGTGTGTGTGTTTTGTGTTGTGTGTTGTGTGTGTGTGTTGTGTTGTGTGTGTGTGTTGTGTGTGTGTGTTGTGTGTGTGTATGTGTGTGTTGTGTGTGTGTGTGTGTTTGTGTATATGTGTGTGTTTGTGTGTATGTGTTTGTGTGTGTGTTGTGTGTGTTTGTGTGTGTATGTGTATGTTGTGTGTGCACGTGTGTGTGTGTGTGTGTGTGTGTGTGGGGGGGGGTTATGTTGTGTGTGTACGTGTGTGTGTGTGTTGTGTGTGTGTGTGTGTGTGTGTGTGTGTGTGTGTGGGTGTATGTTGTGTGTGTACGTGTGTGTGTGTGTGTTAGTGTATGTGCGTGTGTGTGTTGTGTGTGGATGTGTTAGTGTATGTGTGTGTGGGTGTGTTAGTGTATGTGTGTGTGTGTGTGTACGTGTGTGTGTGTGTCTTCGTTTTAAAGTCTCTCCACTAAAAAATAAAAGTGATAGCAGACAGGAAGGGACAGACAATATTCTTTGACTCGGGAAGCTACATTAATTTTTGTTGTTTAGTTTTAGATCGTAGTTGATCTTTGAATCTTACAGATGATGGGAGTTTCGTAATTCTGATGCTGAGTGTCCATTATTTTTATTTCTCCGTTTTGTGTGTGTTTTTGCTTTTTTTCCTTTTGGAGGAAGTGTTTTTACTTGAGAAAAAAAATACTGTTGTGTGTTTTATCTGTCTGTGCACTTCTGTCTATAAAATTTTCTCTGTGTGTCTCTGTCTTTGTCTGTCTGTCTCCCTTCTTCCCTTTCATCACCTTCTCTCTCTCCTTTCATCTGTCCCTTCCTCTCTGTTTCTCCCTCCATCTATCCCTCTCTCTCTCCCTCCCTCCCTCTCTTCCAAACAGAAACATATGACAGACTGTACAAAAACGCATACACACACATATAAAAAAAAAAAAAAATCTTCCTCCCTATCACTTTCTCCCTATCTCTCCCTCTTTTATCACTATGTAGATATTCATAAAGATTTGATTTTGGCATTGATGCATAGAATGCGTGCGTGCGTGCGTGCGTTCGTGCGTTCGTGTGCGTGTGCGTTCGTGTGTGTGTGTGTGTGTGTGTGTGTGTACGCACGTGTACATGGGGATGTGAATTGCTTTTGCATAATCTCCTAAGTCTGCTTATATAATATTTGTTTTTGTGTAGTTTACTATTGCTGTTGCTTTCTCATGAAAAAGTACAACAATATTTTTTAACGTTTCTTTCCGTTAGCCAAAATGATAATATCTACATGGTTTTTTCTCCTTTATATTATGGGGGTTCCTTTTTGTTTTTGTGTTGTTGTTGGAGGGGGATTATTTGGTTGTCCCCTCTCCCCTTGTTGTTGTTGCTGCTTTATTTTGCTCTTGGTTTCCCTGCTATGTTTTTGGGTTGCTTCTGTGTTTTGCTCTGTTACTTTTTTATATTATTTTTTGTCGTTGCTTCTCTCTCTCTCTCTGTCTCTCTGCCTCTCTCTCTCTCTCTCTCTCTCTCTCTCTCTCTCTCTCTCTCTCTCTCTCTCTCTCTCTCTCTCTCTCTCTCTCTCTCTCTCTCTCTCTCTCTCTCTCTGGGTGATTTCTGTTGGGTTTGGTTTTCGTGCGTGAATATATTTTTTCCCATTTACTGTGTGCGTGTATTGGTATTGGCCTTATTTTATTTTATTATCATATATATATATATATATATATATATATATATATATATAGATATATATATATATCCCTAAGGGCGGGGACTGGATGCAAAAAAAGCCTTCGAGTGCTTATTCATTATCCTCGAAATTAAAGAATTTATCATTTGTCATTGTCCCTCTCTTACCCTCTCTCATTCTCTCTATCTATCCCTTCCTCTCTCTGTCCCTCCCTCTCTCTTTCCTCCCTAAACTCTCCCTCCCTCTTTTCTCCTTCCTCTCTCTGTCCCTCCCTCTATCTATCCCTCCCTCTCTCTTCTTCCTGCCTATCTCTCCCTCCCTCTCTATCTCTGCCTCTCTCTCTTCTCCTCCCATCCTCTCTCTCCCTCTCTCTCTCTCTCACTCTCTCCTCGTCTTTCTCTCTCTCACTCTCTCCTTGTCTCTCTCTCTCTTCACTCTCTCTCTCCTCGTCTCTCTCTCTCGCTCTCTCTCTCTCTCACTCTCTCCTCGTCTCTCTCTCTCACTCTCTCCTTGTCTCTCTCTCTCACTCTCTCTCTCCTCGTCTCTCTCTCTCTCTCTTTCTCTCTCTCTCTCTCTCTCTCTCCTCTCTCTCTCATCTCTCTCTCTCTCTCTCTCTCTCTCTCTCTGTGTCGCCGTCTCTCTATCTCTGTCTGTCTGTCTGTCTCTCTCCCGCCCTCTCTCTCACTCTCGCACTCACTCTCTCTCCTTCTCTCTTTCTCTCTATAATTATTTCTGTCACTGAAACTGAGCTTGGTATTGTGATTGTGTATTTTATTCGGGTTTTTGCCCACTCTGTGGCATTGTCAATTTCTCCTACGCCAACCATATATTCTGACCTAAGGCCGAGATACATTACATTTCTGAGTTCTCTCTCTCTCTTTCCCTCCCCCACCCCCCCCCCACCATGCCTCTCTTTCCCTCCCCCATGCCCCTCTCCCTCCCTCCCTTCTCCCACCTCCCTCTCTCTCTCCCATCCCTCCCTCTCCCCCTCTCTCCCCTCCCTCCATCCCTCCCCCCCACCCTCTCTCTCTCTTTCGCCAGTCCAGAGCCAGTAGTTAAAGGCCACCCATCCCTTAGCTAACAGACCATTAGGAGGAAGCGGCAGATTTGTGCAGCAGCAGCAGCAGCAGCAGCAGCAGCAGCAGCAGCAGCAGCAGCAGCAGCAGCAGCAGCAGCAGCAGCAGCAGCAGCAGCAGCAGCAGCAGCAGCAGCAGCAGCAGCAGCAGCAGAAGAAAGCTTTTACCTCTCCCATCTTTTCCTGTCTGCCAGGTTATCCCCAGTGCAGGGAATGCTTTCCCTTCACGGTTTTCATAAATTAAATATTTTGTTTTTGTTTTTTTATGATGTCTGTGAGGAATCGGCATAATGAAGTAGGAATGGGGAGAAAAGAAGTTAGGGTGGGGGTGGGTGGTGGGGTGGTGGTGTGGTGTGGGGTGTGGGTGTGGGGTGGGGGTGTTGGGTGGGGGTGGGGTGTTGGTGTGTGGGGGTGGTGGTGGGGGGAGTTGGGGTGGTAGGGTTGGGGGGTGAGGGTTGGGGGTGTATGTGTGTGTGTTGTGTGTTGTGTTGTGTTGTGTGGTTGTGTGTGTGTTGTGTTGAACGCATGCAGAACATCTTGCGCACACGTTAAATCCTGTTCCGCTTTTCGAAAGAGTAGGCAATTGTGTGCCGGTGGGAACAGATGACAAAATTTACAATACCACAAACACACGGGGACTGAATGTAAAAAAAGCACATGAGTGCTTATTCCATTATCCTCGATAAAAAAAAGTCATATGAGCGCTTTGATTTGTTACTTTACAAGATTCAGCGCTATATAAATTACACTATCCTTATCCTTCTTCTTCTTCTTCTTCTTCTTCTTCTTCTTCTTCTTCTTCTTCTTCTTCTTCTTCTTCTTCTTATCATCATCATCATCATCATCATCATCATCATCATCATCATCATCATCATCATCATCATTATTATTATTATTATTATCATTATTATTATTATTATTATTATTATTATTATTATTATTATTATTATTATTATTATTGTGTTGTGG
>CM054161.1:35187607-35197607 GCA_028751875.1 Rapana venosa
CACCCCCAACAACAACAGAAAACCAACCAAACAAATAAAAGTAGTAGAAAAAATAACCCCCACAAAACCCAGTCACTCTCAATCTCATATCCTCCTGTCCTCTATCAGGTGTCCCCATGAACCAACCAACACGAGTTCACTGAGCCATAGAAAACACGTCACTTTCAAAGCAAGGCAAACAAACAAACAAACAAAAACAAACAAGCCCTAACCAACAAATTAGACGACGAAGACAAGAAAGACCAAACAAAGAAACAAACAAACACAGAAGCACACAAACACACATATTGGACAACACGCAGTCAGAGATGAATGGACACAGAAAATGAAGTGGATCGGTGGTCTAGAGGTAATGCACTTTGCTTAGAAAAGCGAAAAGTCTGGGTTCGAAGTGTGCATTCATACCTATGTTTTAAATTTGTTTTTTTTCCAGTATCTGGCCCCCTGTGTAAGAGAGAAAGAGAGAAGAGAGAGAGAGAGAGGAGAGAGAGAGAGAGAGAGAGAGAGAGAGAGACAGAGACAGAGACAGAGACAGACAGACAGACAGAGAGAAAGAGAGAGACACAAAGAGAGACACAGAGTGACAGAGAGAGAGAGAGAGAGAGAGAGAGAGAGAGAGAGAGAGAGAGAGAGAGAGAGAGAGAGAGAGAGGGAGAGAGAGGGAGATGATGATCAAGATCATTATATTTTTCCGAGGGTTACAAATAAATAATGACATTTTAAAAAAAAAATCTGGTCCATGAGAGAGAGAGAGACCAAGAGAGAGAGAGGGGGAGGGGGGAGGGAGAGAGAGAGAGGAGAGAGAGAGAGAGAGAGAGAGAGAGAGAGAGAGAGAGAGAAAGAGAGAGAGAGAGAGGGAGAAAGGGAGAGGCAGAAAGACAGATATCAACAGGAAACACACAAGAACAGAAATAACGGAATAAAGAAAACGCACAGAAACGAAAACATAATTTAGACAAACACACGAATATGAAAAAGCGAATGACAGAGCAATCCAATAATTAGCCCCCCAAAAAAACAACAACAGCACCCAAACAACAACACAACAACCCCAAAACGAAAACAAAAACAAAAAAAAATCACACACACCAAAACTCCAAAACCAAAAACAAAACCCCAACCAAAACCCAAAAAACCCCAAAACCCCAACAAAACAAATAAAAGAAGATAGAAAACAACCCTCACAAAACCCAGCCCCTCTCAATCTCATATCCTCCTGTCCTCTATCAAGTGTCCCCGTGAACCAACCAACACGAGTTCACTGAGCCGAAGAAAACACGTCACTCTCAAATCCAAGCAAACAAACAAACAAGCAAACAAGACAAAACAAACAAGCCCTAACCAACAAGTTAGACGACGAAGACAAGGAAGACTAAACAAATAAACAAACAAACAAACAAACAAACAAACAAACAAACAAACAAACAAACAAACACAGAAGCACACAAACACACATATTGGAAAACACGCAGTCAGAGATGAATGGACACAGAAAATGAAGTGGATTGGTGGTCTAGAGGTAACGCACTTTGCTTAGAAAAGCGAAAAGTCCTGGGTTCGAAGTGTGCAGTCATACCTATGTTTTTAAATTTGTTTTTATCTGGCCCCCTGTGTAAGAGAGAGAGAGGAGAAGGAGAGAGAGAGAGAGAGAGAGAGAGAGAGAGAGAGAGAGAGAGAGAGAGAGAGAGAGAGAGAGAGAGAGAGAGAGAGTGAGAGAGAGAGACAGAGACAAAGACAGAGAGAGGGAGAGAGAGAGAGAGAGAGAGAGAGGGGGGGGGGGGCGATGATGATCAAGATCATTATCTTTTTTCCGAGGGTTACAAATAAGTAATGACATTTTTAAAATCTGGTCCATGAGAGAGAGAGAGAGAGAGAGAGAGAGAGAGAGAGAGAGAGATGAGAGAGAGAGAGAGGGTGGGAGGGGGGTGGGAGAGGGAGAGAGAGGAGGGTGGAGGGAGATAGAGAGAGACAGAGCTAGAGAGAAAGAGAGACAGACATCAACAGGAAACACAACAAAAGAAATAACGGAATAAAGAAAACACACAGAAACGAAAACATATAGACAAACACACGAAAAAGAACAAGCGAATGACAGAGCAATCCAATAATTAGCCCCCCACACCTCCCCCCCCAAAAAACCCAAACAAACCCCAAAACATCCAACTACACACACACACACACACACACACACACACACACACACACACACACACACACACACACACACACACACACACACACACACACACACACACACACACCAAAACTCAAAAAACCCAAACCAAACAACAACAAAAATCCGGAAAACCAAAAAAACAAATAAAAGAAGATAGAAAAACAACCCTTACAAAACGCAGCCACTCTCCATCTCATATCCTCCTGTCCTCTATCAAGTGTCCCCGTGAACCAACCAACACGAGTTCATTGAGCCATAGAAAACACGTCACTCTCAAAGCAAAGCAAACAAACAAACAAGCAAACAAACCAAACAAGCCCTAACCAACAAATTAGACGACGAAGACAAGAAAGACTAAATACACAAACAAACAAAGAAGCACACAAACACACATATTGGAAAACACACAGTCAGAGATGAATGGACACAGAAAATGAAGTGGATCGGTGGTCTAGAGGTAACGCACTTTGCTTAGAAAAGCGAAAAGTCCTGGGTTTGAAGTGTGCATTCATACCTATGTTTTTTTGTTTTTTTTTCAGTATCTGGCCCCCTGTGTAAGAGAGAAAGAGAGAGAGAGGAGAGAGAGAGAGAGAGAGAGAGAGAGAGAGACAGAGGCAGACAGACAGACAGAGAGAAAGAGAGAGAGACAAAGAGAGACACAGAGTGACAGAGAGAGAGAGAGAGAGAGAGAGAGAGAGAGAGAGAGAGAGAGAGAGAGAGAGGGAGAGAGAGGGAGATGATGATCAAGATCATTATATTTTTCCGAGGGTTACAAATAAATAATGACATTTAAAAAAAAAAATCTGGTCCATGAGAGAGAGAGAGACCGAGAGAGAGAGAGGGGGAGGGGGGAGGGAGGGAGAGAGAGAGAGAGAGAGAGAGAGAGGAGAGAGAGAGAGAGAGAGAGAGAGGAGAGAGAGAGAGAGAGAGAGAGAGAGAGAGAGGAGAAAGGGAGAGGCAGAAAGACAGATATCAACAGGAAACACACAAGAACAGAAATAACGGAATAAAGAAAACGCACAGAAACGAAAACATAATTTAGACAAACACAACGAATATGAAAAAGCGGATGACAGAGCAATCCAATAATTAGCCCCCCCCAAAAAACAACAACAGCACCCAAACAACAACACAACAACCCCAAAACGAAAACAAAAACAAAAAAAATCACACACACCAAAACTCCAAAACCAAAAACAAAACCCCAACCAAACCCCCAAAAAAACCCAAAAACCCCAACAAAACAAATAAAAGAAGATAGAAAAACAACCCTTACAAAACGCAGCCACTCTCAATCTCATATCCTCCTGTCCTCTATCAAGTGTCCCCATGAACCAACCAACACGAGTTCACTGAGCCATAGAAAACACGTCACTCTCAAAGCAAAGCAAAACAAGGAAACAAACCAAACAAGCCCTAACCAACAAATTAGGCGACGAAGACAAGAAACACTAAACAAACAAACAAACAAACAAACAAACAAACAAACAAACACAGAAGCACACAAACACACATATTGGACAACACGCAGTCAGAGATGAATGGACACAGAAAATGAAGAGGATCGGTGGTCTAGAGGTAACGAACTTTGCTTAGAAAAGCGAAAAGTCCTGGGTTTGAAGTGTGCATTCATACCCATGTTGTTGTTTTTTTTCCCAGTATCTGGCCCCCTGTGTAAGAGAGAAAGAGAGAGAGAGAGAGAGAGAGAGAGAGAGACAGAGACAGAGACAGACAGACAGACAGAGAGAAAGAGAGAGAAGACAAAGAGAGACACAGAGTGACAGAGAGAGAGAGAGAGAGAGAGAGAGAGAGAGAGAGAGAGAGACAATGACAATGACAATTGAGAGAGAGAGAGAGAGAGAGAGAGAGAGAGAGAGAGAGAGAGAGAGAAAGAGAGGGGGAGAGAGAGAGAGGGAGATGATGATCAAGATCATTATCTTTTTTCCGAGGTTACAAATAAGTAATGACATTTTTTAAAATCTGGTCCATGAGAGAGAGAGAGATCGAAAGAGAGAGAGAGAGAGAGATGAGAGAGAGAGGGTGGGAGGGGGGTGGGAGAGGGAGAGAGAGGAGGGTGGAGGGAGATAGAGAGAGACAGAGCTAGAGAGAAAGAGAGACAGACATCAACAGGAAACACAACAAAAGAAATAACGGAATAAAGAAAACACACAGAAACGAAAACATATAGACAAACACACGAAAAAGAACAAGTGAATGACAGAGCAATTCAATACTTAGTCTCTCTCTCTCCCCCCCCCTTTCCAAAGAAAAAAACAACCCCCCCAAAAAAAATCACCATACATATACACCAAAAATCCAAAAACAAATCCCAAACAAACCAAACAAGAAAAGTCCGGAAAACCAAAAAAACAAATAAAAGAAGATAGAAAAACAACCCCCACAAAACCCAGCCACTCTCAATCTCATATCCTCCTGTCCTCTATCAAGTGTCCCCGTGAACCAACCAACACGAGTTCACTGAGCCATAGAAAACACGTCACTCTCAAATCAAGGCAAAAGCAAAAAAACCAACAAAACCAACAACACAAAACAAACAAAACAAGCCCTAACCAACAAATTAGACGACGAAGACAAGAAAGACTAAACAAACAAACAAACAAAGAAGCACACAAACACACATATTGGAAAACAAACAGTCAGAGATGAATGGACACAGAAAATGAAGTGGATTGGTGGTCTAGAGGTAACGCACTTTGCTTAGAAAAGCGAAAAGTCCTGGGTTTGAAGTGTGCAATCATACACACGTTTTTTGTGTTTTTAGTTGTTTTTATTTTATCTGGCCCGTGGTGTGTGTGTGTGTGTGTGTGTGTGTGTGTGTGTGTGTGTGTGTGTGTGTGTGTGTGAGAGAGAGAGAGAGAGAGAGAGAGAGAGAGAGAGAGATACAGACAGAGAGACAGAGAGGGAGATGATGGTAATGATCAGATTCCTTTTTACTGAGGGTAACAAATAAAGAATCTCATACTTTATCGTTTTAAATCTGGTTCATGAGAGAGAGAGAGAGCGAGAGCGAGGTAGATAGATAGATAGATAGTTAGAGAGAGAGAGAGAGAGAGAGAGAGAGAGAGAGTGAGAGATAGAGAGAGAGAGAAAGAAAGAGAGAGAGAGAGAGAGAGAGAGAGAGAGAGAGAGAGAGAGAGAGAGAGAGAGAGAAAGAGAGGGGGGATTATCAGTTAAAATCTGGTCCATGAGAGAGAGAGAGACAGACAGACAGACAGACAGAAACAGAGTGAGAGAAAGACAGAGACAGAGACAGAAAAAAAAGAAACAGAAACAGGCCGACAGACATAACCAGACACACACACACACACACACACACACACACACACACACACACACACACACACACACACACACACACACACACACACACACACACACACACACACACACACACACACACACATACACACACACACACAAAGACAGACAAACACAAAGTTAGAGACACACACAGACGAAGACAAAGAACCGAAAGAGACAGAAGCACACAGATCCAATAAACCAAATACATCCTCCCCCCCTTCCGGCCCTCTCTCTCCTCTCTCCTCCTTCAACCAAAAAAGTTTGGGAGAAAAAACAACAACACCCTAGCAGAAACACTGGCCAACTCATAAATGGCGTTCTGGGAAGCTGCTGATATTAAAGCCCGCTTCACCGACCCCACTCACACTCTTTGTGGACAATATGAAAGAGAGCAGGAGAGAAGATGTTGTCTCTCTTGTTACCAAAAACAAACAAACAAAAAAAGATGCCAAGAAAGTCCTTAAGAAGAAGAAGAGGAAGAGGAAGAACAACAACAAACAAAATGGTAGGCACCTATAGCCCCCTTTCCTTCAACAACAATGCCAACGTCAAAACGAAGAAGTAGAAGAAGAATGCGAAGAAGAAGAAGAAAATAAAGAATGCAAAGAAAAATGCGAAGAAAGAAGAAGAAGAAAAAAAAGAAGAAAAGCAAAGAAGAAGAATACGAAGAATAAAGAAAAAGAAGCAGAATACGAAGAAGAATACGAAGAAGAAGAAGACAAAGAAGAAGAAAAAGAAAAGGAAGAAGAATTGCGATGAAGAGTGCAAAGAAGAAGAATTGCGCAGAAGAAAAATTGCGAAGAAGAAGAAGAACTGCGAAGAAGAAGAATTGCAAAGAATAATTGCGAAGAAGGTAAAAATTGCGACGAAGAAGAGATGCGAAGAAAAATTGCGAAGAAGAAGAATTGCGAAGAAGAAGAATGCAAAGAAGAAGAAGAATGCAAAGAAGAAGAAGACTGCAAAGAAGTATGCAAAGAAGAAGAATGAAAAGAAGAAGAAGAATGCAAAGAAAAGAAGAATGCAAAGAAAAAGAAGAAGACTGCAAAGAAGAAGAACAATGCTAAGAAGTAGAAGAATGCAAAGAAGAAGAAGAACAATGCCAAGAAGGAACAGAAGGATGCAAAGAGGAAGACGGATATGAAGAAAAAGAAGAAGAAGAAGAAGAATGTGAAGAGGAATGGGAAAAGAAAGAAGAAGAAGAAGAAGAATGTCTTTCTGTCTCTGTGTCTGTCGCCTCCATCTCTGTCTCTGTCTCTCTCTCTCTCTAAGCTTTTAAACCAAGGAAACATTCTGCAGTGCTCTTTCTTCTTATTCTCACTCTCTCTGCCTCTCCATCGCTTCCCTGCCATCCCCCCCCCCCCCTCTCTCTCTCTCTCTCTCTTTCTCTCTCTCTTTCCTTCCCCTTCTCCCTCTTTCTTTTTGCCTCCACACCGTCCTCCCCCTCCTCCCCCCTCTCCCCAATTTCTCATTCAATGTCAGTTCCAGAGTTCATTCCAGTTCTTTCTTTCTTTTTTCATTTCTCTTTCTTCCCACATCAGGTCATCATTTTCTTCTGTTTCTTTTTTCTTCTTTCTTTGTTTGTTTCTGTGTATATTGCTTTGTTATTTGTTGGTTTCTTTGGTATATTGCTTTGTTATTCTTTTTGTGTCGGTGGTGGCAATATTTCCAAGTTGTTTGTGTTGCTTCTTTCTGCAGCTTGTCTCTTTTATTACAACAGCCGTTTGTCTCTTATGTCTTTTTTGGTGTAACCGCTTTTAGACGTTTTTCTTTCTATTTTGCGGTTGATTTTATTTTATTTTATTTTATTCTTTTATATCGAGGATAATGGAATAAGCACTCACGTGCTTTATTACTTTTTTTACATCCGTCCAGTCCCCGTGTGTATGCGGTTTTGTCAATTCTGTCATCTTGTTCCAACCGGCACACAATGGCCCACTCTTACGAAAAGCGGAGCAGGATTTAACGTGTGCGCAAGATGTTCTTGCATGCGTTCGCATAAGGGGCCTCAGTTTATAGTCTCATCTGAAGGACTATTGGGGAGAGTGGAGTCTTCACTGATGTTAACTCCAGGGGGAAAATAACGCCCTTGAACGGGAATCGAACCCGGGTCGTCAGATAGCGAGCGCAATGTTTTAACCACTAGGCTATCCCGTCCTCCCTGTCTGTTTGTTGGTGTGTCTTTTATGTGTCTGTCCGCCTGTCTGTCTGTCTGTCTGTCTGTCTGTCGCTGTCTCAGTGTGTCTTTCTCCTTTCTTCTCTTTTTTTCCGATGTAGAACAATTACATGTCATATTAATTTCAATCCATTACTGCAAGTAAATAAAGCCACTTCTTCGTTCGTACGATAGCTCGTTTGTTCTGTGTGTGTGTGTAAGTGTGTGTGTGTGTGTGTGTGTGTGTGTGTGTGTGTGTGTGTGGTTGTGTGTTGGGGTCTCGATCTCTCTGTTCATAGTTTTTTCTGTCTATTTTTCTTTCCTTCCATCCTTCCTTCCTCGTTTTGTCTGTCTGTCTGTCTGTCTGTCTGTCTGTCTGTCTGTCTGTCTGTCTTTCTTTCTTTCTCTCTTTCTTTCCTACTCTTCATTTATGTCTTTATTCCTCCCTTTCTTCTTCCTTTTCTTTCTTTTATTCTCCCCCCCCCCCCCCCTCTCTCTTCTTTCCTCCCTTCCTTCCTTCCTTCCTTCCTTTCTATCTCTCTCTCTTTTTCGTTATCTTTTTGTATTCAGACTTTTCCCCTTACTTTTTCCCCCTTACTTACGTACTGCTTAGAGATATTCAGTGTCCATTTGACAGATTGAATCAGGCAAACGTGCGCTCAAACAAAAAAAGAAAAAAAGAAAAAAAAATGAAAGGAAAGATAGACGGAAAGAAAGACAAATATATAGACACGAATAAATCAACAAAAGAAAAAAACGACATTTAAAGAATGAAGAAAGAAGACAAGAAAGAAAATGAGAAGCAAAAAAAGGATTAAAAACCCCCAATGGATCCTCCCCCCTCACACACCCAAGAAGAAACAAACCAAAGAAACGACACAACTATCCTACTTGGATAAACACACCAAGCAATAACATAAGTAGACAGAGCACGAACAGAGACAGACAGACAGACAGTAGACAGGGAGAAAGACAGACCCGTTAGACAGACAGATAAACAGACAGGGAGACAGACGGGAGACAGACAGTTAACAGACATATAGAGAGACAGAAGACAGAAAAAACAGATATGCAAAAAAGACAGACAGAAAGACAGATAGGCGATACACAGGGGGCAATAGACAGACAGACAGACACACACACATACACATACACACCATACACATACGCACACACTGGGACACACACATCCACACCACATACGCACACACCTACAAAAATCACGCACACACACATACCCCACACCTTCACACACACATACGCACACTCTCTCTCACACACACTAACACACACACACACAACACACACACCTCTCTCTCCCCTCTCCCTACCCAAACCCCTCCCCTCTCTCTCCCCTCCCTATCCTCCCCCTTCTCTCTCCCCCTAGCTCTCCTTCTCCCCTCCCTAACCCCTTCTCCTCCCTCTCCCTATCCACCCTTTCTTCTCTCTCTCCCTCCCCTCTCCTCCCTCCCCTCCCTCCCCCTCTCCCCCCCTTCCTCCCCCCTCTCTCTCCACCTTCCTCCCTCCCCCCTCACCTTCTCCCTCCCATCCCATCTCTCTTTTCTCCCTCCCATCCCTCCCTCCCTTTTCCCTCCCACCCTCCTTCTCTCCCCTCTCTCTCCCTCCCATCCCCCCCTCTCTCTCTCCTCCCTTAACCCCCCTCTCTCTCCCTCCCCTAACTCTCTCTCTCTCTCTCTCTCCCTCCCATCCCCCTCTCTCCCCTCCCATCCCCCCTCCCTCTCTCCCTCCCATATCTCTCTCTCTCCCCTTTTCCCATCTCTCTCTCTCTCTCTCTCTCTCTCTTCCTCCCATCTCTCTCTTCCTCCCATCTCTCTCTCCCTCCCATCCCCCCTCCCCTCTCTCCCTCCCAAAATCTCTCTCTCTCTCCTTCCCACTCTCTCTCTCTCTCTCTCCTCTTTTCCTCCCTCTTCTCTTTTCCCTCCCATCCTCTCTCCCTCCCCATCCCCCTCATCTCCTTCCCTTCTCTCTCTTCTTCCCGTCTCCTCACCTCTCTCCCCCCCATCCTCTCTCCCTCCCATTTCCCTCTCTTTCTCTCTCTCTCTCTCTCTTCTCCCCTCTCTCTCAATCTCCTCTCTCTCTCTCTCCTCTCTCTCCCATCCCTCTCCCCTCTCTCCACCTCTCTCTCCCTCCTTCTCTCCCTCCCATCCCCCCTCCCTCTCTCCCTCCCTCCCCCCTCTCTCTCCCCCCTCCCTCCCATACCCCCTCCCTCTCTCCCACCAACCCCCCCTCCTTCTCTCCATCCCATCCCCCCTCCCTCTCTCCCCCCCTCCCCCCTCTCTCTCCCCCCCAACTCTCTCTCTCCCTCTCTTTCTCTCTCTCTCCTCTCT
>CM054161.1:35207607-35210107 GCA_028751875.1 Rapana venosa
GCGCTTTTTCATCAAACACATTATTTTCGAAATCTAGATCAGCGAAGCTAAAAATCTTTAACTGATTGTTCCTCTCTGCCCACCTTCCACTCAAATTCTAACGCTAAAAAGGTATAGGTGTTGTCCCAATAACCTACGTAGTTGTAGGAGAGCGAGGTATCAGAGACCTCAACTTCTCCAGGGGCCAGCATATTGAGGGTGGCGGCCATCTCCTCTCCTCTCCATCGCTGCTTTACCTTCTCTGACCCTAAAAGAGGGCAGGTACCCATTTACAGCTGGGTGAACTGGGGGAAACTGTACTGAAGCCAAGACGGGGAGGGAGGGAGAGAGAAAAGGGGGGGGGGAGTGAGGGAGAGAGAGAGAGAGAGAGCGGGAGGGAGGGAGATAGAGAGAAAAGGTCACCCATCCAGTCTAACACTATACATATAAAACAGGAGAATACAAATTCAATTCAACTAAAATCAATGGGAGCGGGATAGCCTAGTGGTCAGAACAACGATCGTGATCTGAAGGCCCGGGTTCGAGCCACCACCGAGACGCCAGCTCAAGGGGATCCCCCCCCCCCCCCCCCCCCCCCCCTTGGAGTTAACATCAGTACCGACTCCACTCACCCATCCCCCCCCCCACCCCCCCATCCCGAAATACCTTTGTATGAGACTATAAATCGAGGTCCCGTGTCCCAACGAATGCAGAACATCTTACGCGCAGATTAAAACCTGTTTTGCCTTTCGAGGAAGAGTAGGTCATTTCGTGTCGGTAGAAATAGAGGGGTCAATATTTAGCAACACAAAATAGGCATGGACACTGAAGTCGTGTGTTTAGATATCCTCGTCGAGGTCGCAATGCGACTGTCTTCATGGTGAGCAAAAACGGTTGCCTTCACAACATCTCACCATTGGTGAACTTAGGAACTCTGACTGAGAAATAAACATCCCCCCAAATAGTACCTGTCTCAATACCAAAAAAACCCCAAACAAACCCAGAGAGAAAACTCAAAACTCAGAAATTTTATGTATTATCTCGGCCTTAGACCATAATACATGGTTGGCGTAGGAAGAAATTGACAATGCCACAGAGTGGGCAAAACCCCGAATGAAATTTCACAATGCCAAGCTCAATTTCGGTGAAAGAAATAACGAAGACAATGCACAAATGCATAAAAATACATATGTATCAAACACAATTCACTATCTTGATCTAAGTGTACCTTCCTTATGTCTGGAAAAACAATCAATATACACCCAGAGAGAGAGAGAGAGAGAGAGAGAGAGAGAGAGAGAGAGAGAGAGAGAGAGAGAGAGAGAGACAGAGAGAGATTTCCATATCATCCACGTGTACAAAACGCTAATCACGCGAGTGGGCGCGCGTGCACACACACACACACTGACAGAAACATAAGTACACATAGTTATGCAAAAACACCAGTATGAATATCAACCAATTCACAAACCAACCAACTTATCTACCTGCAAACAAACCAACAAACAGACAAAAATAAAGAACGAAACAACAAAAAAAAAAAACCGCTCAAAAACTAACCAAAGAAAAAAACACTATGAAAAAGCCACTCTTTCCATGTCTCCCCCCCAACCCCCCCCCCCCCCCCCCCCATCCGAACAACAATCCCAACAACAACCAAGCAACACAAAAAAACAACAACAATAAAATAAACAAACAAATGTGTTTTTACCACATACAAAAAACAAACAACCCCAAAACGAAGCACGCTATAGCCGAATGGTTGAGACCATTCGAACTTCAATTCTCACAGGTTCATGAAGTCGTGGGTTCGAATCTCAGCGATGTGGGGCGAATTATGGGTGGGGAATTTTTTTTTTTTTTTTTTTTTTTACAAATTCCCAGGTCAACTTCAACTGCAGACCCGCCAGTGCCTTAACTCCCTTCGTGTATATATACACACACACACAGAGAAGATCAAAATATGCGCATTAAAGATCCAGTAATTCTTGTCAGTGTTCGGGTGGGTGACGGAAACTTCAACCTACCCAGCATACATTCCCGAAGTCGGAATGCAGCTACCTGCAAGGTGGGCATAACAACGGTCGCATACGCAAAACCTCACCATTAGTATACTTCGGAGCTGTAACCGAGGAACGGAGAAAAAATTCCCAACCAACCAAACAAACAAAAGAAAACGGAAAGAAAACCTCAAACACTACCAACAAAACCAATCAAACTTGACAAAGGAAGAAATGCGCATCAATAATTCAACATGCACGCTTCCCCCTTTTCTCCAATGAAAGAGCGCGCGCACGAGGACAGAGGAAAACCAGAAAATTCGAACTTTGCTGGCAACTATTCTGATGAAACCAAGCATTGCTTTCTATCTCTGTCTCTTTGTCTGTCTGTCTGTCTGTCTCTCTGCTTGTCTGTCTGTCTGTCCTCTCTAACCCCTCTCACTCACTCCACTCACTCACTCACTCACTCACTCACTCATTCATCACTCTTTCTCTCTCTCTCTCTCTCTCTCTCTCTCTCT
>CM054161.1:35212607-35215107 GCA_028751875.1 Rapana venosa
TATGTATGTATCTGTCTGTCTGTCTGTCTGTCTGTCATCCATCCATCCGTCCGTCCGTCCGTCCGTCCGTCCGTCCGTCCGTCCGTCCGTCCGTCTATCTATCTATCTATCTATCTATCTATCTATCTATCTATCTATCTATCATCTATCATCTTCTATCTATCTATCTATCTATCTATCTCTCTCTCTCTCTCTCTGTCTGTCGTCTGTCTATCTATCTATCTATCTATCTATCTATCTATCTATCTATCTATCTATCTATCTATCTATCTATCTATCTATCTATCTATCTATCTATCTATCTATCTATCTGTCTGTCATACATACATACATACATACATACATACATACATACATACATACACACACACAAACATACATACATACATACACATACATATATGTAACAATCAATTCTTGAGGTCATACATCATTCAACAGTGGAGAAGGTTACAATAGTCTTTTTCAGAACCCTGCATACTCCCGTCTCCTTTAATCAATAGCTTTGTTCTCACAAAGTTGGATTCAATTTTTTTGTTTTACAAGATTCAGCGCCATATAAATTACATATATTATTATTACTCTTCTTCTTCTTCTTCTTCTTCTTCTTCTTCTTCTTCTACTATTCATTCATTATCATTATCATTTTATTATATTATTATTATTAGAACTATATCATTATCATTATCGCCATTATATCATCATCATTATTATTATTATTATTATTATTATTATTATTATTATTATCGCCATTATTATCATCATCATTATTATTATTATTATTATTATTATTATTATTATTATTATTACCAAATGGTGGATAGACTTTAAACCGAAGGTGGTAAAAATGACAATGGTAGAATGACCAAAGTGTTTGGTTTTTATAAAGTCACAGCATTTCTGTCATAACAAAGGCATAATCGAGTGAGAGAGAATTCAGACGTAAGATTTTTTTTTTTACTGTACGTCAGCCTTACGCCACAATACAAAAGCAAATTGGAGAGAGAGAGAGAGAGAGAGAGAGAGGGAGAGAGAGAGAGAGAGAGAGAGAGGGGGGGGGGTGGGAGTGGGGCAGACACACACAAAAATAAAAGTTTCAACAATTGACATACGTACACACATACATACATACAAAGCCCAACCATCACAACACACAGAAGAGAGATGATAAACCCACACGAGAAATACACACACACAGCACGCAAAACACACACACACACACACACACACACACACACACACACACACACACACACACACACACACACACACACACACACACACACACACACACACACACACACACACACACACACACACACACTCACACACACACACACACACACACCACACACACACACACAATGTCAAATATGTCATTTGAACAATTATTGGCCGATTATGTGGTTATGTTGTAGATAGTTAGTTGTTTAGTTAGAAGCCCTGTTGGAAAACTTTTGTAATTGTTCCTGCTGCAGTTTAAGCTGTTCAATGCCCCCCTCACCCCCCCCCCCCCTAATGACAAAAACAATGCCTGCCCCCTTTCATCAATCAAGGAGACAGAGGTGCCAGCAATCCAGCATCATTCTGACATTCCTAGTATGATTATGCTGGAGCTGTTCTGTATGCAGAGGAACATACAGGGTTACAGCCGCTCTGAAGGCTACATTATGTCCCTGTGTGTGCCTGGGTGTTATCTATGTCTTGTCTTGATTTGTTTCGGTTCACAGTTCTTTGTGGAGAAAAAGACACAGACGTAGACTGACAGGCACACACACGCACGTACGCACGCACGCACACACACACACACAATCACGCACACACACGCACACACATGCACACACAGGAACAGGCAGACAAACCGAAAGACAGAAAGACAAACAGACAGACTCACACACACACTACACACACAACACCCCCCCCTCCCCACACCACCACAGACACACAACACAAACACACACAGACAATAAAGACAGACAAAAAGTACACAAGATTCAAGAACTGACATACAAACACACATGCATGCATACAAAACCCAACCATCACAACACACAGAAGGAGATGACCACAAACTCCACAAGAGAACAACACACACACACCACAACACACACATTGTAAAATGAATCGAACACACACACACACCACACACACACACACACACACACACACACACACACACACACACACACACACACACACACACACCACACACACACACACACACACACAGACGCAACACACACACACACACACACACACACACACACACCACACACACACACACACACACACACACACACACACACACACCACACACACACACACACACACAGCATCCTCCATCTATTTATTTATTTCATTAATTTCATTTCATTTATACCACTTAAAGTCACGAGATTTCTCTGCGTGAAATTTGGGCTGTTTTCCCCGGGGAGAGCGCATCGCCACAATAGCAGCGCCACCCTTTTAAAAAAAAATCTGCAATCGTACTTGTTTCCCT
>CM054161.1:35232607-35235107 GCA_028751875.1 Rapana venosa
AGATGGGGGGGAGACAGGGAGAGGGGGGGAAAGGGGAAGGGGGAGAGTTTTTTTTCATTCTCTCTGTATCTTTATTTTTTCCATTCTCGACACTTGCTAAGCCCTTAACCCAACTCTTTATTCTGCAGGTAAGCCAGACCAACTGTTCTCCTTGGGGAGAGGTGGGGGGGGGTGGGGCTGGGGTGGAAGGGGGCAAAAACCATGCCATTTGCCATCACTGTATCAGTCCCTACTTTATCTTTACCAGGGGCCAGACTATAGGGGAGGAAGGGGGGGTATGGGAGAGGAGGAAAGGAAGAGAGGGAGAGGAGGGAAGGAGAGAGGGGGGAGAGGAGGGAAGGAGAGAGGGAGGGAGAGGAGGGAAGGAGAGAGGGAGGGAGAGAGTGGAGGGGAGGGAGAGAGGTGGAAGAGGATAGGGAGAGAGGGGAGGGAGAGAGGTGAAGAGGGAGATGGGATAGGAGGGAGAGAGAGGAGGGGAGAGGAGGGAGAAGGGAGGGAGAGAGAAGGGAGAGAGGGATGGGAGAGGGAGGGAGAGAGAAGGGAGAGAGAAGGGAGAGGGGAAGGGAGAAGGAGAGTATTTTCATTCGGTGTATCGCTTTATCTTTACATTCATTCTGACACTTGCTCAAGACCTTAACCATACTCCTTATTCTGTCTGTAAGCTACAGACACAATCTGTTCTCCTTGGGGAGAGGGGAGTAGGGGGGGAGGGTGAGAGGGAGGGGCATAAGAAGCCTAGTGCCATTGCCATCAATCTGTATCAGTCACCTACATTATCTTTACCAGGGGCCTAGACTATAGGTGGGAGGAAGGGGGGGGGTGTTGACGGGATAGTAGGGAAGAACGGGAGGGGAGGGAGAGAGAGGAGGGAGGGAGGAGGAAGGAGAGAGGAGGGAGAGGAGGGAGAGAGAGGAAGGGAGAGGAGAGAGAGAGTGGAGGAGAGAGGGGAGGGAGAGAGTGGAGGGAGAAGAACAGAGGGAGAGAGGAGATAGAGAGAAGGGAGAGAGGGGATGGAGAGGGCATGGAGAGGGAGAGTATTTTTATTCTTTGTATGGCTTTATCTTTACATTCACTCTGACACTTGCTCAAGACCATAACCATACTCCTTATTCTGTCTGTAAGCTACAGACACAATCTGTTCTCCTTGGGGAGAGGTGGGGGGTAGGGGTTGGGGGTGGGAGGGGAGCATAAGAAGCCTAGTGCCATTGCCATCAATCTGTATCAGTCCCATACATTATCTTTACCAGGGGCCTAGACTATAGGTGGGAGGAAGAGGGGGGTGATGGGAGAGGAGGGAGAAAGGGTGTAGGGAGAGAGGGAAGGAGAGAGGGAGGGGAGAGAGGGAGAGAGAGGAGGGAGAGAGAGGAGGGAGAGAGGGAGGGGAAAGGGAGAGGAGAGAGAGTGGAGGGGAGAGGAAGGGGAGGGAGGGGAGAGGAGGGAGAGAGTAAAGGGGAGAGAGAGGGAAATAATAATAATAATAATAATATATGGAATTTATATAGCGCTGAATCTTGTAAAAAACAAACAAATCGAAGCGCTTGCACTCAATCATTTACAGGCATGCAACTCTCCTTAAACATAATGAGAAATCCATGCGCGCGCACTACGCACGCACACGCACGCACACACATACACACACACACACACACACACACACACACACACACACCACACACACACACACACACACACACACACACACACGGAACAACACTTAGACGGTGAAAGATGCTGTTGAAAATTAGGGACAGATATGTGGGGGGAAAGTCTCAGGTAGGAAATAAGTGTGTTTTGAGGCTGGATTTGAAGGAATCAAGTGAAGGCTTTTGACGAAGTGAAAGAGGGAGGTCATTCCAGGTGGATGGACCAGAAACAGAGAAGGAGCGACGGCCAACAGTGGTTTGTTTGAATCTGGGTGTTCGAAAGCACAAAGTATCTGCGGCTGAACGAAGGGAATGGAGTGTACAGGTGAAGACAGTTACAGAGATAAGAGGGTGCAGATTTGTGGAGACATTTGAAACAGAGGGTATTGATTTTATACTGCAGTCTTTGTGAGACAGGCAACCAGTGAAGAGATCGCAGAAGAGGAGTGATGTGTTCAGATTTTTTCTTTCTTAGGACCAGTCGAGCTGCAGAGTTTTGTATGCGTTGAAGAGAGTGGATAGATGATGCTGGTAGGCCAGCCAAAAAGAGAATTACAGTAGTCTAAACGTGAAAGAATAAGAGATGTGACAAGCTTGGAAGTTGCATCAGTGGACAGATACTTGCGAATCGCGCATACGCGCCGTAATTGATAGTAGCAAGACTGGCAGGTCTGGGTGATGAATTTTTTCATAGAGAGTGTGTTGTCAAGAACTACTCCTAAATACTTCACAGAGTTGGACAAAGGAAAGAGGGGAGAGGGAGGGTGAGATGGGGGGGAGGGAGAGAGGTGAGGAGGGAGAGAGGCAAGGGGACAGGAGGAAGATAATGGAGATGAGAGGAGGGAGAGAGAGGAGGG
>CM054161.1:35240107-35247607 GCA_028751875.1 Rapana venosa
TGGCCTACTGTTCCAAAAGGCGGAACGGAGTGTTTTTTTAACGTGTGCGCAAGATGTTCTGCGTGCGTTCGCACACGGGGACTTCGGTTTATAGTCTCATCCTAAAGAATTTTCGGGGAGTGGATTCAGTGATGATGTGAACTCTAATGGAAAAATCCCCTTTAAACGCACGCCTCGGTGGTGGCTCGATCCCCGGCCGTCAGATCACGAGAGCAAGGCTTTAACCACCTGGCTAACCTTGCCCTCTGGTTTCCCGTGGAGATGCCGGGGACTTGACAGTAGAATAAACATCCGTACATTCTGGAAATTTTGTACTAGGAATTCCCCTCTCTTCGATATTTCACTTTGTTGCTGCCTTTGTTTCTTTTCGTTTCTGTCACCTCCTCCTTGTCTTTTTTTCTGCCCTTTTCCAGAAAGACTTAAACTCTAACAATTCTCTCCCACGCCGAAGTCAGACATGCTGGGCCTGACTCGTCAGGCGCTTAAAACCGTATAACAACGCATTTTCGTTCAGATGACCGAAAACGGTGGTTACGGTTTGAGCGTTCGGTGGCGACGACGACGACGAAGAAGAAGAAGGAGAATGGCAAGAAGAAGAAGAAGAAGATTGATTGAATCTTTAATGGGTAAAGAATTAAGCACAATAAAGGCCTTTTTTACATTTCCGCCCCCCAAAAGAAAATAAACTGGATATATTAAACACAAAAGAAAACAAAAAACAGCAGAAAACATAAACAACCGACAAAAAAAAGTTGTGGAAACTCTACCTTGAACAAATCAACAAAATTCAGAAAAAATAACTTAGGGGGAAAATTTCATTAAACTGAATGCAACATTATCAGAACATTCGCCAAGATATATATACCAACACACACACGCACGCACACGCACGCACAGCACGCACGCACGCACGCACGCACGCCGCACGCACAGCACGCACGCACGCACGCACGCACCGCACGCACGCACGCACGCACGCGCGCGCGCGCGCGGGCGCGCGCGCCGGCATATGCATACATACGTACTTAGACACTCTCCCCGATCTCACTCTTCACTGCACCCCCTCCATCGCCCCCCCCCCCCCCGGCCCCCCCGTCCCCTCCCCACACACACATTCCTTCCTTCATTCAAGCATAATGCCAAGAAGAAGAAGGAGGAGGAGGAGGAGAAGAAGAAAGAGGGGAGGAGGAGGAGGAAGAAGAAGGAAGAAGAAGTTTCAATCCATTTCTCGTACAAGAGTTTTGATTTTTTCTTCTTCTTTGAAGTCCCTGTAAATGCACTGTGGATTTTTTTATATTTTGAAAGCAGAGAATGGAGCAAAAATCTAGAAATCACGGATGAAGATTATCTACGTTCTGTTACGATACAAAGAGTCCTTTCGGAGAGAAAACCAGCTTTGAAAAAAAACTACTGATATTCGACATCAAAGTTGTCGCTGGAAATGAAAGCACAGTGTATGACCAAAATAATGGACTGCGGCCTTTTCCTTCTTGTTCTTTTGATGTAGGGAGGGGTGTGTTGTTTGAACTAAGGGTTACATTTTCCTGTGTTTGTGAGGGATAGGTAGTAAGAAAGTGAGAGTAGAGGTTGAACATTTTCTACATCCGTCTCCTCCTCCTCCTCCTCCTCCTCTTCCTCCTCCTCCTTCCCCTTTCTCATCCTCTTTTCTACTTGTTTCTTTTTTCTTGTTCTTGTTTGTTCTTCTTGTCTTGTTTTGTTGTTGTTGTTCTTGTTCTTCTTTTTCTTCTTCTTGTTCTGTTCTTGTTCTTTCTTGTTCTTTTCTTCATCTTCATCTTCTTGTTTTGTTGTTGTTGTTGTTGTTTGTGTTGTTTCTTCTTCTTCTTCTTCTTCTTCTTCTTCTTTCTTTCTTCTTCTTCTTCTTCTTCTTCTTCTTCTTCTTCTTCTTCTTCTTTTTTGCAATTCTTCGCAATTCTTTCGCATTCTTCGCATTCCTCGTTTCGTTTCCTGTTGTTGTTCTTCTTGTTTTGTTTTCTTCTTTTTCGCAATTCTTCTTTGCAAATCTTCGCAATTTTTTCTTGTTCGTTCCCCTGTTGTTGTTCTTTTTGTTCTTGTTGTGTTGTGTTGTTGTTCTTTTCTTCTTCTTCTTTGCATTCTTCTTCTTGCATTTTTCTTCGCAATTCTGTTTTCTTCTTTTTCTTCGCATTCTTCTTCTTCTTCGCATTTTCTTCGCATTCTTTTCTTCTTCTCCTCCTCCTCCTCTTCCTCTTCTTCTTCTTCGCATTCTTCTTCTTCATCAAACATTCATACAGCATCTCTTTCTGTCTGTCATATGAGCAAAAATGCGTTGCACCGCAAATAGTTAAGTCCATGATAAGTCAGGCCCAGTGCATCCGACTTCGGCAGGAGAGAGAATTGTTCTTTTAAGTATTTCTAGAAAAAAAGGCAGGAGAATGGACCAAGAAGGCAAGAAAATAGACAAGAAGGAGGTGACAGGGAGAAAAGGAAGAAATTTCAGGAACACAGAGGGGAGGGGAGAGAGAGAGAGACAATGACAGGAGAGAGAAAGAAAGGAGATGAGAGAGAGAGAGAGAGAGAGAGAAAGAGGAGAGAAGAGAGAGGAGAAAGAGAGAGAGGAGAGAGAGAGGAGGAGAAGAAGGGAGAGAGAGAGGAGAGGAGAAAAGAGAGGAGAGATGAGAGAGGAGGAGAGAGTGAGAGGTGAGAGAGAGAGTGAGGAGAGAGCGGGAATTCCTAGCACAGAATTTCCAGAAGGTGAGGATGCTATTTTTACTGACAGGCCCCTTGGCATCTTCACAGGATAAAATCTACATCCTACTGTTTTGAAGAATCATAATCACTTTTGTTTGCTCTTATATATCACTTTTTCAACTTCGGTATGCACACACCCTAATTAGTTTTTGTTTTATAATTTTGTCACCGACAATATGAATGTTTGAATATGTTACGGGTAATTTGCATGAAGGGAAATGTCATTCACTACAGTCCTGTGCTTAATCAATTATTGTGGGATACGAGTCTAATTAAGATAATTATATCCACCCTTTATTTGATGAGACACTTCAATAATGTTAAGATTTTCCTAGCAACGTTTTGAAATAATGTACGAATTACCCTCCTGGAAGTATGTATAATGTAGATGGGGGATAAAAGAACCAACTTTTTCTATCCCCACCTCTGGTTTCGTTCCAGTACATTTTTTCCGTGTTTTTGTTTGTTTCTGTTTTTAATTTCGTTTTCATTCAACTTTTTTTTTTTTTGGGGGGGGGGGGGGGTCCTTTTCTTCACTTTTTTCCTCTCTGTTGTTTGTTATTATTCTTTGTTGTGCTTCTTACTCCCCCCCCCCCCCCCCCCCCACCATATCCTCCTGCTGGTTATTTGGAAATACTTTGTTGTAGCAGAACCAAGAGAGAGGGTGTCAGGAATGGATACGACAGTTTTATTCTGCTACTTGCAGGTACTTAGAATTCACACCGGGGAGGTGATAGCCCCAGTGGTTAGAACATTAGCGTCGCATATGAAAGGCCGGGTTCGATTCCCGATCAAGGGATATTTTCCCCTGGAATTAACAACAATGCAGACTCCACTCTCCCCAAATCTTTCGAAAGAGACTATAGAAGGCCCCGTGTGCGAACGCACGCAGAACTTCTTGCGCACATGTTAAAAACCTGTTTCCGCTTTTTACTATAGTAGGCCATTGTATGCCGGTGGGAACAGATGACAGAATTTACAAAACCGCATACACACGGGGAGTGGATGTAAAAAATCACACAGGTGCTTATTCCACTACCCTCGATATAAAAGAATTTTTAAAAAACAACAAAAAACTTGCAAGGTAGTTAGAATTCACACTTGCAAGGCAGTTAGAATTCACACTTGCAAAGGTAGGTAGAATTCACATTTGCAAAGGTAGGTAGAATTCACACTTGCAAAGGTAGGCAGAATTCACACTTGCAAAGGTAGATAGAATTCACACTTGCAAAGGTAGTCATTATTCACACTTGCAAAGGTAGATAGAATTCACACTTGCAAGGTAGTTAGAATTCACACTAGCAAAGGTAGGTAGAATTCACACTGGCAAAGGTAGGTAGAATTCACACTGGCAAAGGTAGGTAGAATTCACACTGGCAAAGGTAGGTAGAACTCACACTTGCAAAGGTAGGTAGAATTCACACTTGCAAGGTAGGTAGAATTCACACTTGCAAAGGTAGTTATAAATCACATTTGCAAAGGCAGTTAGAATTCACACTTGCGAGGTAGATAGAATTCACACTTTCAAGGTAGTTAGAACTCACACTTGCAAGGTAACTTAAAATTCACACTTGCAAGGTAACTTAAAATTCACACTTGCAAGGTAACTTATAATTCACATTTACAAGGTAACTTAAAATTCACACTCGCAAGGTAACTTAAAATTCACACTTGCAAAACACTTAGAATTCACCCAAGACATTCTTGTTCTGAGTTTACTGGTGATAGTTTTTACTGACACCTTCTTTCCTTCCTTACAGCTCTGGTATGTAGCTCTCTCGAGTTGGAATGCGGCTACCTTAATATTGATGGCGGGGAGAAAAATAATGGTCACACACGCAAAATTTTATCATTGGGGAACCTTGGAGCTCTAGTCGAGAAACGGGGAAAGGGGAAAAAAATCCAGATCTTAGAGCAATTCAATTCCCCTTTCCCTACTTGTAGTCTTGAGGTTGTTTTTTAAGTGGACACTTTAGACATGTAATTTGTTTTTTCTGATGAGGATAAAAAAACTAAGTATAAGATTAAAGAAAAGCACCAGCAAACAAATGGACACGTTGAACTGGTCTGAGTCCTAGTTCTTTCAAGGGCACTCTTTCGTTGTTTTTTTTTAAGTGGACACTTTAGACATGTAATTTGTTTTTTCTGATGGGGATCAAAAACAAGTATAAGATTAAAGAAAAAAACCCCAACCAACCCAGCAAACATATGGACACGTTGAACTGGTCTGAGTCCTAGTTCTTTCAAGGGCACTCTTTCGTTTTTTGTTGGTTTTTTTTTTTAAGTGGGCACTTTAGAAATATGACTCGTTTTTTTTTCTGATGGGATCCAAAACAAGTATATGATTAAAGAAAAACAAACAACAACCAACCCAGCAAACATATGGACACGTTGAACTGGTCTGAGTCCTAGTTTTTTCAAGGGCACTCTTTCGTTGTTGTTTTTTTAAGTGGACACTTTAGACATGTAATTTGGTTTTTTTTCTGATGAGGATAAAAAACTAAGTATAAGATTACAGAAAAAACACACCCAACAAACCCAGCAAACATATGGACACGTTGAACTGCTCTAAGTCCTATTTCTTTCAAGGGCACTCTTTCGGGTTTTTTAAATTATTTTTTTAAGTGGACACTTTAGATATGTATTTTGGTGTTTTTTTCTGATGGGATCCAAAACAAGTATAAGATTAAAGAAAACCACCAGCAGACGTATAGACACATTGAACTGCTCTGAGTCCTAGTTCTTTCAAGGGCACTCTTTCGTTTTTTTTTTATTTTTAAGTGTAACACTTTATACATGTAATTTGTTTTTTTCTGATGGGATCCAAAACAAGTATAGGATTAAAGAAAAAAAACACCCAACCAACCCAGCAAACATATGGACACGTTGAACAGGTCCGAGTCCTAGTTCTTTCAAGGGCTCTCTTTCGTTGTTGTTTTTTTAAAGTGGACACTTTAGAATTGTAATTTGTTTTTTTTCTGATGGGGATCAAAAAACAAGTAGAAGATTGAAGAAAACCTCCGGCAAAACATATGGGAAACGTTGAACTGGTCTGAGTCCTAGTTCTTTCAAGGGCACTCTTTCGTTGTTTTTTTTTAAGTGGACACTTTAGACATGTAATTTGCCTTTATTTCTGATGGGATCCAAAACAAGTATAAGATTAAAGAAAAAAACCCACAACAACCAACCCAGCAAACATATGGACACGTTGAACTGGTCTGAGCCCTAGATCTTTCAAGGGCACTCCTTCGTTTTTTGTGTTTTTTTTTAAAGTGAACACTTTAGACATGTAATTTGGTGTTTTTTTCTGATGGGGATCAAAAACAAGTATAAGATTTAGGAAAACCACCAGCAAACATATGGACACGTTGAACTGGTCTGAGTCCTAGTTATATCAAGGGGCACTCTTTCGTTTTTTGTTGGTTTTTTTTTAAGTGGGCACTTTAGAAATATGATTCGTTTTTTTTTCTGATGGGATCCAAAACAAGTATAAGATTAAAGAAAAACAAACAACAACCAACCCAGCAAACATATGGACACGTTGAACTGGTCTGAGTCCTAGTTCTTTCAAGGGCACTCCTTCGTTTTTTGTGTTTTTTTTTAAAGTGAACACTTTAGACATGTAATTTGGTGTTTTTTTCTGATGGGGATCAAAAACAAGTATAAGATTAAAGAAAACCACCAGCAAACATATGGACACGTTGAACTGGTCCGAGAACTATTTCTTTCAAGGGGCACTCTTTCGGGTTTTTTTTATTAGTTCTTTTTAAAGTGGACACTTCAGATATGTAATTTGTTTTTTTTCTGATGGAGATAAAAAAACAAGTATAAGATTAAAGAAAAAACCCCCCCAAAACCCAGCAAACATATGGACACGTTGAACTGGTCTGAGTCCTAGTTCTTTCAAGGGCACTCTTTCGTTTTTGTTTTTTTAAAGTGGACACTTTAGACATGTAATTTGGTTTTTATTTCTGATGAGGATCAAAAACAAGTATACGATTGAAAAAAACCACCAGCAAAAATATGGACACGTTGAACTGGTCTTTCAAGGGCACTCTTTCGTTTTTTGTTGGGTTTTAAAGTGGACACTTTAGACATGTAACTTGTTTTTTTTCTGATGGGGATTAAAAAAGCAAGTATAAGATTAAAGAAAACCACCAGCAAACATATGGGACACGTTGAACTGGTCTGAGTCCTAGTTCTTTCAATGACACTCTTTCGTTTTTTTGTGTTTTTTTAAGTGGACACTTTAGAAATGTAATTTGCTTTTTCTGATGAGGATAAAAAAACAAGTATAAGATTAAAGAAACCCACCAGCAAACATATGGGACACGTTGAACTGGTCTTAGTCCTAGTTCTTTCAAGGGGCACTCTTTCGGGTTTTTTAATTATTTTTTTAAGTGGACACTTTAGATATGTAATTTGTTTTTATTTTCTGAGGATCAAAAACAAGTAGAAGATTAAGGAAAACCACCAGCAAACATATGGGACACGTTGAACTGCTCTGAGTCCTAGTTCTTTCAAGGGCACTCTTCGTTTGTTGTTGGTTTTTTAAAGTGGACACTTTAGACATGTAATTTGTTTGTTTTTTCTGATGGGGATCCAAAACAAGTATAAGATTAAAGAAAAACAAACAACAACCAACCCAGCAAACATATGGACACGTTGAACTGGTCTTAGTCCTATTTTTTTCAAGGGCTCTCTTTCGGGTTTTTTTATTATTTTTTTAAGTGGACACTCTAGATATGTGATTTGTTTTTTTTTCTGATGGGG
>CM054161.1:35255107-35270107 GCA_028751875.1 Rapana venosa
AGCCTTAGAATGAAAAAAACACACCACAGCATAGTGACCTATCGTCAGAAAGAAGAGAGAATGTGGAAGGAAAGACAAGGAAGGAAAGGGAGAGCATTGCATCAACACAACAGAGGCTTATTTTCTGTCTGGCCTAACTAACTAGCTAACACACACACACGCACACACACAGTAGTAATTTTCCAAATGGCATCTTGTGTGTAGGCTGGGTAGGTCAGGTCTCCTTTCACTCAGCATCAGAAACACAGACAGCCATTTCCTGTCCTTTTTCACATGGCTGCACATCACTGAGGGCAATAATAATAATAATAATAAATAAAATAATAATGATAGTAATAATAATAATAATAATAATATATAATAATAATAATAATAATAATAATAATAATGTATGGAATTAATGTATGGTATTCATGATTTCTGAGGGTCATTCCCTAAGTCAGAACACTACTATAGCAATGGTGGGCAAAATAAAAATGGTCCTATAAACAAAAATCTCACCATTGGTGAACCTCGAAGCTCTAGCCTTAGAACGACAAAAAACCTAATATAGTGACATATCATTAATCATCAGAAACAAGAGAGAACGTTAGAAGGAAAGACAAGGAAGGGAGGGAGAGTATCTATACAACAGACCCTTATTTTCTGTCTGGCCTAACTAACTAGCTAACAAACACACACCAGTATTTTTCCAACTGGCATCTTGTGTGAAGGTTGGGTGGGTCAGATCTCTTATGATACGGCATCAGAGAGACAGATAGCCATTTCCTGTCCTTCTTCACATGACTTCAAATTACTGAGGGTAGTGATTACTGAGGGTCATTCCAAATTCAGAATGCCGCTGTATCAATGGTGGGCAAAATAACAGATAATAATAAGCAAATAATATAATGATAGCAAAAATCTCATCAACGCTGAGCCTCAAAGCTCTAGCCTTAAAATGAAAAAATAACAACCCAGTAGAGTGACATATCATCAGAAAGAAGAGAGAACGTGAGAAGGAAAGACAGGAACTGGTCACTGGGTGGACTTCCTTTCACTCCCATCAGAAACACATACGGCCGTTTCCTGTCCTTCTTCACATGGCTTCAAATTACTCGGGGTAGATTTTTTAAAAACTATTTTTTAAGTTCTGTAGGGTTCTGTCCAAAAAGTATGACAAAGTGTGTATGTGTGTTGGAAAGTGTGTTTGTGTAAGTATGTGCCGCGTGTTTGTATGTTTATTCTTGTATTTAACAGCTGCTGTTCACGATATGCAAAATTAGATGGAGCTTTCTCTCAGTCACTCTCTCTCTCTCTCTCTCCTCTCTCTCTTCTCTCTCTCTCTCTCTCTTCTCTCTTTTCCTCTCTCTTGTTTGTATGTGTGTGTGTGTGTGTGTGTGTGTGTGTGTGTGTGTGTGTGTGTGTGTTCATTCTTTGATTTAAAGTCTTTTCACTTTAAGCAATATTAGACTAGTGGGAAATGGAGGTGTGTGCGTGTATGTGGGGTGTGTGCACGCATGTGTGTGTTCTCTGTGTGTGTTTTTTTGTTTGTTTGTGTGTGTGTGTGTTCTTGGTCCTGTGTAATCTCTGTATTCCTAGAGCCACTATGATGTAATGATGTTTTAATGGCTGGTTTGAATTTGCTTTGGTTCTTGTCTCTCTGTCTGTCTGCTGCGTTCTCTGTCTCTCTCTAATCTTTTGCGTGCTGTCTGTTCTGTCTCCGTCTCTCTCGTCTTCTCTCTGTCTCCCTATCTCTCTCTCTCTCTCTCTTCTCTTCTCTCTCTCTCTCTCTCTTCTCTCTCTCTCTTCTCTCTGCTGTTCTTTCTCTCTGTCCTCTCTCTCTCCGTGCTTGTATTTGTCATATTTTCCTCTATGTTTGTTTATCTCTACCGCATACGCATATCCAGGATCTTAACTATACTTTCCATTCCAGGGGTAAGCAAGAGATGCGATCTTTTCTCCATAGGCAGCAGAAGAAGTCTAGTGCCATCAATCTGTCTCAAGTCGGATATCTTTAGGGAGGGGGGGTGCGTGGAGATAGGGGGTGGGGGGTGGAAGTCTTCGAGATGCAGAGGGATTGATGGAAGGAGTGAGAGAAGGTTGAAGGCAGGAGGGAGGAGGAGAGAGAGAGAGAGAGAGAGAGAGAGAGAGAGAGAGAGAGAGAGAGAGAGAGAGAGAGAGAGAGGAGAGATAGAGAGAGAGAGAGGAGAGAGAAGAGAGAGAGAGAGAGAGAGAGAGAGAGAGAGAGAGAGAGAGAGAGAGAAGAGAGAGAGAGAGAGAGAGAGAGAAGAGAGAGAGAGAGAGAGAGAGAGGAGAGAGAGAATGAGAATGGCAGTGACACATTCTTTTATTTCGAGGATAATGTATAAGCACCCATGTGCTTTTTTACATCCAATCCCCGCCCGTAGGATACACCATCATAATAATCCCAATACTCATACACTCACACAGTAAAAAACAAAGAAAAAATGTTAAAAAACCCAAACAAAAGCAAAAAACAAACAACATTAAAACAACAACAAAACTCCCCAACAACCCTCCCCCCAAGAAAAACCCCCAACAAAAAACCCTTATAAAGTTATAAAAACGAACACCTATACATTATAAGTAAGGTACACATAGTTGTTACACTCAACACTAAGCTATTGAAATAAGACATTCACTAGAACTCAAGTACAATCAACAAACCTAATAAAATTGAAAATATAACATATGAAATAGAAGAAGAAGAAGAAGAAGAAGAAGAAGAAGAAGAAGAGGAAGAAAAGGAAGAAGAAGAAGAAGAAGAAGAAGAAGAAGAAGAAGAAGAGAAAGAAAAGGAGAAGAACGAAGAAGAAGAAGAAGAATTCGAAGAAGAATGCGAAGAAGAAGAATGTAAGAAGAATGACGAAGAAGAATGAGAGAAGAATGCGAAGAAGAAGAAGAAGAAGAATGCGAAGAAGAATCGAAGAAGAAGAAGAGAAGAAGAAGCGAAAGAGAATCGAAGAAGAATGCGAGAAGAAGAAGAGAAGAAGAAGAAGTAATACCGAAGAAAAGAATGCGAAGAAGAAGATATAGGCGAAGAAGAATGCGAAAAGAATGCGAGATGCGAAGAGAATGCGAAGAAGAAGAATGCAGAGAGAATGCGAAGAAGCAAGATGCGAGAAGAAGAAGAAGAGCAAAAGAAGAAGTTGGATATGAAGAAGAGGAGAGAAAAGGAAGAAGAAAGATGAGAAGAATGAAAGGTTTCATTAGTAAAGTTGGCAGGCAGCAGTGATCTAGCTCAGTTCTGTTACCAACAAAAGGTCCAGCCTCCTTTAGGGCAAAACCAGCTCAAAATGATTCAACGTAGGTAGGTTGAATTTAAACAATATCCGAAATGAAAATGTAGCTTTCTTGGTACTTGTGTAGAGAGATTGTTGTGTTTGGGATTGTATTTATCTCTTGTATTGACGGTAAGGGAAAGATGGTTGACCATTTCTATTTTGCTTCAAACATATTAAGCAATATTAGTTGAATTCTCTTTGGTACCTTTGCACAGCTTTGGTTTTGTTAACAGTTTCTACCAAAGTTGATAAATGGTACTCTGCCCTTTTTTTGGATGAGTATCCTTGTATTGAGGGTAGTAGTGGTGGCTTGTTTCCCAGCTACTTAAATATAGCTGGTCCCTTGGATGTTGACGTTGCGAGTGGCTCGCATCCCCATGTCACCCAGTGTTATGGGTACACCTTTAGAGTCGTTAAGCGAGGATTGCTTGTCAATTTGGCCTAGAGAAGTTTGAGTTTGATCATGTCTCGACCAATAGTTATGGGATATTAATTCTTTGTCACTTTGGGCAATGGTGGTTTGTTAACAATTTGAGTAAATTAAATCTTTGCGATTTTACATGAGTATTCTGTATTTTAAAGGTTCCAAAATGGAGAGGAAAAAACCCCAACACTTTTAATGAAAGATACTTAATAACTCCAACCAAGTCTTTTAAACTTTTAGAAATAATGTTATGGAATTTAATCAACACGGAGTGAACAAAGATACAGTGTATCTGTGATTGCCTTCAATTGCAATTCAGAGGTCCTACTTATTTCTATTTGACAGATCAAAAGAATGACAGGCACGTATGGAAGTTGTCAGAGGAGATGAAAGGACATCGGCATAGCGAGAGTGATTCAGTGTGGTGTGTCTTGTGTTCATCTTTTTCATGTGGAATCTGCTCCACCACTTTTTTAAAAAAAGGGGTGATTGTATTCAATTAAATGTCAAGGAGGCATGCGATGCACTGTTTGAAGTGTACGTGAGTGGACAGTGATAAAAGTTCGATCGCAGATAATTTTTTAATGTGTCATTTTTATTGTGCATGTGTGTGGTGTGTGTGTGTGTGTGTGTGTGTGTGTGTGTGTGTGATGTGGTTGGTGTGTGTGGTGTGTGTGAGTGTACTTTTTCGATGCTGACTATGAAGAATCTTCTACTTAGAACTCACTGAATGCACACACACACACACACATACACACACACTTCTCTCTCTCCCTTTTCTCTCTCTCTTCACATACAAACATACACATATAAACACACACACATACACAGACATACACACACATACAAACACATATACACAACCACACAGATGCGCATGCGTACGCACACTGACACACAGATACATAGATACAGGGTGAAATGATTCTCTCACTAACTCCTCAACATGTTATTTTTATCTCTTTGGGAGCAGAGTGCTCTCTCTGTGACTCTCTCGCTCTTTGTCTGTCTCAGTCTGTCTGTCTCTAAATGTCTCCCTCTCTCCCTTCCTCTCCTCTTTCTCTTTCCCCTCTCTCTCTCTCACCCCAAACCCCACAATCTACACACAACAAAAACAGAACACACAACTTTATTTCCCTTTTAAAATACTACACTAGTACTTTCCTGCAAAGGGTAAGGTATGGGGGTTTTTTTGATTATGTAGGGACGGAGATTTCAAACCAAAAAATTACAAAAGAAACGTAGCTTTCATACCCTAGCTGCATTCAGCAGAAATCTTCTCCCAAGTTTTTTTTCCCTTCTTTCCCCCCCCCTACCCCAAACTCTTTTGACGGGCTTTTTGGGCCCCAAAAGAAATTTTGGGTTTCCTTAAATTTCCCTTTTGGGGCACAACCTTTTTTTTTTCTCTACGAGAAGGATCCCCGACAAGCACGGGGGAAAATCAAAATCATTCCCCCTACATTATTTTTAGAGGCCCACCAATTTTTGTGTAGGGAAATAACATTGGCTACCTATCCCCTTCGACCAAAAAAGTTGTGTACCATCCCAGTCAGGCTTTTTCTCTGCCTGAAATTTGGGTTGGACTGTTCCCCCCGGGGGGAAGAGCACGTGCCACTATGCAGCGCCAGCATCATGCTTTTTTCTTTTCTGTCCTCACATGTCTTCTGTCAGCGTTTGTTTCTGATGACTGTTTTTAAATACAGCGATTTTAAAGTTCCCAAAAAAATGTAGAAAAACCCAACACTTTTATTGAGGAGTCTTAACAACCCCAACCTGATTTTGAAAGTTTAAAAATTTGTTATGGGAATTTATCAACACGGAGTGAAAAAAGAGATTATCTGTGTTGCCTTCAAATTTCAATTGAGTCCCACTTCTTTTTTTTTTTTTCAGACAAAAAAATGACAGCATCATTGAAATTGTCAGAGGGGTGAAAGGCATCTCCATGGGGGAGAGTGAACAGTTTGTGTGTGTTGTGTTCTCTTTTTCATGTGGAAATTGCTCCGCCATTTTTTTAAAGGGGTGATTTTATTTCCCTTAAATGTCAAGGGGAAAGCCTCACGTTTGAGTGTATGAGTGGGCACGATAAAATGTCGATTGCAGAAACATTTTTAATATTCATTTTTTTTGTCGTGTTTAATTTTTGTGTGTGTGTGTGCGCGCGAGTGGTACAGAAAATCATGGGGGGGTGCTTAGAACCCCTGAAAAGCACCACACTTCTTCCCTTTCTCTCTTTCTCACACACATACAAACAACACATACAAATGCACGCACGCGCGCACACACACACAACCACACACACACCGTGCGAAAAAAACACAAGAATACATAGATACAAGTGAAATATTCGTCACTAACTCCCCAAAATGTTATTTTTCCTTGGAGCAGAGTGTCCTGTCCTCTCACTCTCTGACTCCCTTCGCCTCTTCTTCTCTTCTGTCTGTCTCTGTCTGTCTCCCTCTCTTTCCCCCCTTTCCCCTCTCTTTTTCTTCTTCCCTTTTCTCTCTCAAAAACAACACCCACACACGAAAACGAACACCACACTTCTTTCCTTTAAATGTACCGTACTTTCTATGAAAGGGGAAGGGATTGGGGTTCTTTTTATGTAGGGGGGAAATATCAAACATAAAACTAACAGGAAACGTAGTTTTTCCACCACCCTAGCTGCATTACTTGCAGAACATCTTCAAAACCAATTTTTTTTGCTCTCCTTCTTTCCTCCCCCCCCACCCAACCCACTCTATTATTGACTGGCTTCTTTGGGCCGCAAGATCTTTGGTTTTCTTAATTTCCTTTGGTCACAACACTATTTTTCTCTCTCTACAAGAAGGATGCTGACAAGCAGAGCTGGGTAGAAGGAGTCAGTGATCAATCCCAGCTACATTTACTTTCAGAGGTCCACCAAGGTTTGGGTATGGAAATGAACATTGCCTCCCTATCTGCCTTCTGATCAGAAAGTTTTGTATACCACTTGAAGTCAGGGCAGATTTCTCTGCCTGAAATTTGGGTTGGACTGTTCACTCCCTGGGGGAAGAGCACGTCGCCACTAGTGCAGCGCCACGCATCATGCTTTTTCTTTTCTTGTCCTCACATGTCTTCTGTCAGCGTTTGTTTTCTGCATGACTGTTCCTTGAATACAGCGATTTTAAAGGTTCCAAAAAATGTAGAAAAACCCAACACTTTTATTGAGGAGATACTTAATCAACTCCAACCTGAGTCTTTGAAAGTTTTAGAAATATTGTTATGGAATTTAATCAACACGGAGTGAACAAAGATGCAGTGTATCTGTGATTGCCTTCAATTGCAATTCAGAGGTCCCACTTCTTTTTCTTTTTTTCAGATCAAAAGAATGACAGGCATGCACTGAAGTTGTCAGAGGAGATGAAAGGACATCTCCATGGCGAGAGTGATACAGTTTGGTGTGTGTTGTGTTCATCTTTTTCATGTGGAATCTGCTCCGCCATTTTTTTAAAGGGGTGATTGTATTCCATTAAATGTCAAGGAGGCATGCGCTGCACTGTTTGAAGTGTACGTGAGTGGACACTGATAAAATGTCGATTGCAGAAACATTTTTAATATATTATTTTTATTGTGCGTGTGTATGTGTGTGTGTGTGTGCGCGCGAGTGTGTACTATGAAGAATCATGATGGGGGTGCTTAGAACTCACTGAATGCACGCACACTCTCTCTCCCTTTCTCTCTTTCTCACACACATACAAACATACACATACAAATGCACGCACGCGCGCACACACACACACACACACACACACACACACGTGCGCACACACACAAGAATACATAGATACGCAGTGAAATGATTCTGTCACTAACTTCTCAACATGTTATTTTATCTCTTTGGAGCAGAGTGCTCTCTGTCTCTCTCTGTCTCTCTCACTCTCTGACTCTCTCGCTCTCTGTCTGTCTCTGTCTGTCTGTCTCTGTCTGTCTCCCTCTCTCCCTTCCTCTCTCTTTTTCTCTCTTCCTCTCTCTCTCTCAAAAACATACACCCACACACGAAAACATGAACACGCACACTTTCTTTTCCATTTAAATGCTACTACTAGTACTTTCTATGCAAAGCGTAAGGTATAGGGATATCTTGATTATGTAGGAGGGAGACGATATCAAATGATAAAACTACACAGGAAACGTAGTCTTTCCACCACCCTAGCTGCATTACTTGCAGAACATCTTCATGCCATTTTTTTCTCTCCCTTCTTTCCTCCCCACCCCCCAACCCAACCCACTCTATTATTGACTGGCTTCTTTGGCCGCAAGATGACTTTGGTTTCCTTAATTTCCTTTGGGTCACAACACTATTTTTTCTGTAGGAGAATGATGCTGGTTAGGAGAGAAGCAGAACTGGGAAGGACTCAGTGAATAAATCCCAGCTACATTTACTTCCAGAGGTCCACCAAAGTTTGGGTATGGAAATGAACTTTGCCTTCCTATCTGCCTTCTGACCAGAAAGTTTTGTATACCACTTTCAGTCAGGGCAAATTTCTCTGTATGAAATTCGGGTTGAGCTGTTCACTCCCCGGGGGAGGAGCCTGCCGCCACTAGTGCAGCGCCACGCATCATGCTTTTTCTTTTCCTGTCCTCACCTGTCTTCCGTCAGTGTTTGTTTCCTGCATGCGTGTTCCTTGTCTGGTATACAGCGGTTTTAAATGTTCCAAAAATGGAGATAAAAAATCCCCAACACTTTTTTTGATGAGATACTTTATCAACACCAACCTGAGTTATCTAAAGTTTTAGAAATAATGTTATGGAATTTAATCAACATGGAGTGAACAAAGATGCAGTGTATCTGTGATTGCCTTCAATTGCAATTCAGAGGTCCCACTTCTTTTTCTTTTTCTTTTTTACAGATCAAAAGAATGACAGGCACGTATGGAAGTTGTCAGAGGAGATGAAAGGACGTCGGCATAACGAGAGTGATACAGTGTGTTGTGTGTTGTGTTCAACTTTTTCATGTGGAATCTGCTCCGCCATTTTTTAAGGGGTGATTGTATTCCATTAAATGTCAAGGAGGCATGCGCTGCACTGTTTGAAGTGTACGTGAGTGGACATTGAAAAAATGTCGATCGCAGATACATTTTTAATGTGTCATTTTTGTGTGTGTGTGTGTGTGTGTGTGTGTGTGTGTGTGTGTGTGTGTGTGTGTGTGTGTACTGTTTATGCCGACTATGAAGAATCATGATGGGGGTGCTTAGATCTCACTGAATGCACACACACTCTCTCTCTCCCTTTCTCTCTTTCTCACACACATACAAACATACACATACAAACGCACGCACACACACACACACACACACACACACACACACACACACGCGCGCGCGCACACACATACACACAAACACACACACACCAGGTCAGTCTTACTTGCCCTGAGAAACTTCAGTTCAAAAGTGAGACAAGATCTCATAATTGAGATTAGTCATCTAATTCATTTTCTGATGATACGAGGCACTGGTGTTACTTTTTGCTGGATACCCTCCCACTGTGGTATTTACTTTAATGAAAAAGTTGACAGAAAAAAAAAATGTGGAGCTGAGCATATCGATGGGTCTTGCAGCATAAGTGTTCCTCTATCCATTCATGAGGGCTATAGCATGTTACAAAATGCATGTTGGAAACACTTTAAAAAGAAACTACAAAGTACCGGTTATTCCTGGAGTGATGATGTAGCCCATATATTATCTTTTGATAAGATCAAATATCGTAATTTACATGAATATAGAAATGTTGTATCTCTTATATACAGGTTTAAGCTAAATGCTTTTAGAACAAAATTTTAAAAAAAAGCAACATGTATCTGTGGTGAAAATCTTACCAATGATCACATTCTTTTACGATGCAGAGATCTGAAAAACATCTTACCTGCCTTCCCTGTCCGTAGCTTACAGCAAGTTCTTAAAGACATTCCATTAATGAAAGAAATTGTATTGTCATTAAGCCATACTCCTATTTTCAGACTCCTCTGATATAAGGATAGCTTCAAGTAATATGAATTGGAAAGTTAGTATTTTTGCTGTTTGATGTTTTCGGGGTTGGTTGTTTTTTTGTTGTTGTTGTTGGGTGTTTGTTTGTTTGTTTATTTTTTTTATTTTTTCCCCCTTCAGAATTCTTGTTTATGCTTTTTTCATAATAGTTGTTTATTGCGATTGATTAGTTATGTGCATACCCCTCCCCCCTACACACACACAAGCACGTGCGCGCGCGCGCACACACACACGCACGCACGCACACACGCACGCACACACACATACACACACTTTCCCGTCTGATATCACTATTTAGTGGAAGGACGTTAAACTGAAGAACTACTACTACACACACACACACACACACACACACACACATTCGCGCGTGCGCACGCACACACACAGAGATACATAGATACAGGGTAAAATGAATCTGTCACTAACTCCTCAACATATTATTTTTATCTCTTTGGGAGCAGAGTGCTCTCTCTCTCTTTGTCTCTCGCTCTCTGTCTCTCTCACTCTCTGTCTCTCTCTGTCTGTCTCTGTCTCTCTCCCTTACTTTCTCTCCCTTCCTCTCTCTCTTTCTCTCTTCCTTTCTCTCTCTCTCTCTCTCTCTCTCTCTCTCTGAAACACATACACACACAAACATATACACACACAAACATACACACACAAACACACAAACATGAACACGCACACTTTATTTTCAATCTAAATACTAATGCTAGTACTTTCTCTGCAAAGGGTAAGGTATAGGGATATCTTGATTATGTAGGAGACAGACGATATCAAACGATAAAACTACACAGGAAACGTAGTCTTTCCACCAACCTAGCTGCATTACTTGCAGAACATGTTTCGTACCAAATATTTTTCTCTCCCTTCTTTCCTCTCCCCCCCCCCCCACTCCAACTCTATTGACTGGCTTCTTTGGCCACAAGAGAACTTTGGTTTCCTTAATTTCCTTTGGGTCACAACATTATTTTTTCTGTAGGAGAAGGATGCTGGTTAGGAGAGAAGCAGAACTGGGAAGGAGTCAGTGAATCAATCCCAGCTTCATTTACTTCCAGAGGTCCACCAAGGTTTGTGTATGGAAATGAACATTGGCTACCTATCTGCCTTCTGATCAAAAATAGTTGCGTACCACTGCCATTCAGGGCAGATTTCTCTGCCTGAAATTCGGGTTGAGCTGTTCACTCCCCGGGGGAGGAGTCTGCTGCCACTAGTGCAGCGCCACGCATCATGCTTTTTCTTTTCCTGTCCTCACCTGTCTTCCATCAGCGTTTTGTTTTCTGCACGACTGTTCCTTGTATACAGCGATTATAAAGGTTCGAAAATTGGAGAGAAAAAAATCTCCAACACTTTTATTGATGAGATACTTTATCAACTCCAACGCGAGTCTTTTAAAGCTTTAGAAATAATGTTATGGAATTTAATCAACATGGAGTGAACATAGATGCAGTGTATCTGTGATTGCCTTCAATTGCAATTCAGAGGTCCCACTTATTTTTTTTTTAGAGATCAAAAGAATGACAGGCACGTATCACAGTTGTCAGAGGAGATGAAAGGACATCGGCATAGCGAGAGTGATACAGTGTGGTGGGTGTTGTGTTCATCTTTTTCATGTGGAATCTGCTCCGCCATTTTTTTAAAAAAAGGGGTGATTGTATTCCATTAAATGTCAAGGAGGCATGCGCTGCACTGTTTGAAGTGTACGTGAGTGGACATTGATAAAATATCTCGATCACAGAAACATTTTTAATGTGTCATTTTTATTGTGCATGTGTGTGTGTGTGTGTGTGTGTGTGTGTGCGTTGTGTGTTTGTGTGTGTGTGTGTGTGTGTGTGTGTGTGTGTGTGTGTACTTTTTTGATGCTGTCTATGAAGAATCATGACGGGGGTGCTTAGAACTCACTGAATGCATACACACACCCTCTCTATCCCTTTCTCACACACATACAAACATACACACACACACACAAACACACACACACACACACACAAACATGCACACACACGCGCGCGCACGCACACACACACACACATACAAACACATACAAACACATACACACACACACATGCACACACACGCGCGTGCGCACGCACACACAGAGATACATTGATACACGGTGAAATGATTCTGTCACTAACTCCTCAACATGTTATTATCTCTTTGGGAGCAGAGTGCTCTCTCTCTGTGTCTCTCTCACTCTCTGTCTGTCTCAGTCTGTCTGTCTCTATATGTCTTCCTCTCTCCCTTCCTCTCTCTCTTTCTCTCTTCCTCTCTCTCTCTCTCTCACACAAACACACACACACACAAACACACACACACACGAAAACATGAACACGCACACTTTATTTTCCATCTGAATACTACTACTAGTACTTTCTCTGCAAAGGGTAATGTATAGGGGTATCTTGATTATGTAGGAGACAGACGATATCAAACGATAAAACTACACAAGAAACGTATGTCTTTCCACCAACCTAGCTGCATTACTTGCAGAACATCTTTCGCACGAAATATTTTTCTCTCCCTTCTTTCCAACCCCCCCCCCCCACACTCCAACTCTATTGACTGGCTTCTTTGGCCACAAGATGACTTTGGTTTCCTTAATTTCCTTTGGGTCACAACACTATTTTTTCTGTAGGAGAAGGATGCTGGTTAGGAGAGAAGCAGAGCTGGGGAGAAGGAGTCAGTGAATCAATCCCAGCTTCATTTACTTTCAGAGGTCCAGCAAAGTTTGCGTATGGAAATGAACATTGGCTACCTATCTGCCTTCTGATCAAAAATAGTTGTGTACCACTACCATTCAGGGCAGATTTCTCTGCCTGAAATTCGGGTTGAGCTGTTCACTCCCCGGGGGAGGAGTCTGCTGCCACTAGTGCAGCGCCATGCATCATGCTTTTTCTTTTCCTGTCCTCACCTGTCTTCTGTCAGCGTTTGTTGTTTGCATGAGTGTTCCTGGTATACAGTGGTTTTAAAGGTTCTAAAAATGGAGACCCTTCCCCCCCTCAAACACTTTTATTGATGAGATACTTCATCAACTCCAATCTGAGTCTTCTACAGTTTTAGAAATAATGTTATGGAATTTAATCAACATGGAGTGAACAAAGATGCAGTGTATCTGTGATTGAGTTCAATTGCAATTCAGAGGTCCCACTTCTTTTTCTTGTTCTATTTTACAGATTAAAAGAATGACAGGCACGTATGGGAGTTGTCAGAGGAGATGAAAGGACATTGGCATAGCGAGAGTGATACAGTGTGGTGTGTGTTGTGTTCATCTTTTTCATGTGGAATCTGCTCCGCCATTTTTTTTAAAGGGGTGATTGTATTCCATTAAATATCAAGGAGGCATGTGCTGCACTGTTTTAAGTGTACGTGAGTGGACATTGATAAAATGTCGATCGCAGATACATTTTTAATGTGTCATTTTTATTTTGTGTGTGTATGTGTGTGTGTGTGCGCGCGTGTGTGTGTACTATGAAGAATCATGATGGGGGTGCTTAGAACTCACTGAATGCACACACACTCTCTCTCCCTTTCTCTCTTTCTCACACACATACAAACATACACATACAAATGCACGCACGCGCGCACACACACACACACACACACACACACACACACACGTGCGTACACACACAAGAATACATAGATACACAGTGAAATGAATCTGTCACTAACTTCTCAACATGTTATTTTATCTCTTTGGAGCAGAGTGCTCTCTGTCTCTCTCTGTCTCTCTCACTCTCTGACTCTCTCACTCTCTGTCTGTCTCTGTCTGTCTGTCTCTGTCTGTCTCCCTCTCTCCCTTCCTCTCTCTTTTTCTCTCTTCCTCTCTCTCTCTCAAAAACATACACACACGAAAACATGAACACGCACACTTTATTTTCCATCTAAATACTACTGCTAGTACTTTCTCTGCAAAGGGTAAGGTATAGGGATATCTTGATTATGTAGGAGACAGATGATATCAAACGATAACACTACACAGGAAATGTAGTCTTTCCACCACCCTAGCTGCATTACTTGCAGAACATCTTCATACCAAGTTTTTTTCTCTCCCTTCTTTCCTCCCCCCCTCCAGCTCTATTGACTGGCTTCTTTGGCCACAAGATGACTTTGGTTTCCTTAATTTCCTTTGGGTCACAACACTTTTTTCTGTAGGAGAAGGATGCTGGTTAGGAGAGAAGCAGAGCTGGGGAGAAGGAGTCAGTGAATCAATCCCAGCTTCATTTACTTTCAGAGGTCCAGCAAAGTTTGCGTATGGAAATGAACATTGGCTACCTATCTGCCTTCTGATCAAAAATAGTTGCGTACCACTGCCATTCAGGGCAGATTTCTCTGCCTGAAATTCGGGTTGAGCTGTTCACTCCCCGGGGGAGGAGTCTGCTGCCACTAGTGCAGCGCCACGCATCATGCTTTTTCTTTTCCTGTCCTCACCTTTCTTCTGTCAGCGTTTGTTGTTTGCATAAGTGTTCCTGGTATACAGTGGTTTTAAAGGTTCTAAAAATGGAGACCCTTCCCCCCCTCAAACACTTTTATTGATGAGATACTTCATCAACTCCAACCCGAGTCTTCTAAAGTTTTAGAAATAATGTTACTGAATTCAATCAACACGGAGTAAACAAAGATGCAGCCTATCTGTGATTTTATTCAATTGCAATTCAGAGGTCCCACTTCTTTTTCTTGTTCTATTTGACAGATCAAAAGAATGACAGGCACGTATCCAAGTTGTCAGAGGAGATGAAAGGACATCGGCATAGCGAGAGTGATACAGTGTGGTGGGTGTTGTGTTCATCTTTTTCATGTGGAATCTGCTCCGCCATTTTTTTAAAGGGGTGATTGTATTCCATTAAATGTCAAGGAGGCATGCGCTGCACTGTTTGAAGTGTACGTGAGTGGACAGTGATAAAATGTCGATGCAGATACATTTTTAATGTGTCATTTTTGTTTTGTGTGTATGTGTGTTTGTGTGTGTGTGTGTGTATGTGTGTGTGTGTGTGTGTGTGTGTGTGTACTTTTTCGATGACGACTGTGAAGAAACATGATGGGGGTGCTTAGAACTCAGTGAATGCATACACACACACACTCTCTCTTTCCCCCCTCTCTCTCTCTCTGTATCTCCCTCTCTCTCTCACACACATAATACACAAATACACATACAAACACACAAACATACACACACGCGTGCACGTGCACACATACAAACACATACGCGCGTGCGCACACACACACAGATACATAGATACACGGTGAAATGATTCTTCACTAGCTCCTCAACATGTTATTTTTA
>CM054161.1:35275107-35280107 GCA_028751875.1 Rapana venosa
TTAACGTTAGGCGAAAAAACAATAACAACAACAATAACAACAACAACAACAACAAAAATGGTCATATAAGCAAAACTCTCACCATTGGAGAGTGTGGAAGCTCTAGCTGAAGAAACAAACCAACCAAAAACAACAACAACAACAACAAACCCAACAACATAGTGAAATATCATTTATCATCAGAAAGAAGAGAAAAAGTGAGAAGGAAAGACAAGGTGACATGTCATTAATCATCAGAAACAAGAGAGAACGTCAGAAGAAAAGACAAGGTGACATGTCACTGATCATCAGAACTAAGAGAGAAAGTGAAAAGGAAAGATGTAGTGACCTATCATTAATCATCAGAAACAAGAAAGAAGGTTAGAAGGAAAGACAAGATGACATATCATTAATCATCAGAAACAAGAGAGAAAGTTTAAAGGAAAGACAAGGTGACATGCCATTAATCATCAGAAACAAGAGAGAGCGTCAGAAGGAAAGACAAAGTGACATATCATTAATCATCAGAAACAAGAGAGAAAGAAAGACAAGTTGACATATCATTAATCATCAGAAACAAGAGAGAAAGTGAAAAGGAAAGACAAGGTGACATATCATTAATCATCAGAAAGAAGATGGAAAGTTAAAAGGAAAGACAAGGTGACATATCATTAATCATCAGAAAGAAGATGGAAAGTTAAAAGGAAAGACAAGGTGACATATCATTAATCATCAGAAAGAAGATGGAAAGTTAAAAGGAAAGACAAGGTGACGTATCATTAATCATCAGAAACAAGAGAGAAGGTCAGAAGGAAAGGCAAGGAAGGAAAGGGAGAGCATTGCATCATCACAGCCTTATTTTCTGTCTGGCCTAATGTAGCTAACTAACTAACTAACTAACTAACTAACTAACTAACTAACTAACTAACTAACTAACTAACTAACTAACTAACTAACTAACTAACTAACTAACTAACTTACTAACTAACTAACTAACTAACTTACTAACTAACTAACTAACTAACTAACTAACTAACTAACTAACTTACTACCTACCTACCTACCTACCTACCTACCTACCTAGCTAACTAATTAAAAAACCTACCTACCTAACCAACTAACCAACCAACCAACCAACCAACCAACCAACCAGCCAACCAACCAACCAACCAACCAACCAACCAACCAACCAACCAGCTAACTAGCTAACTAGCTAAAACTAACTAGCTAGCTAACTAACTAACTAACTACCAGCATTTTTAAAAAAATTGGCATCTTGTGTGTAGGCTGGATGGGTCAGGTCTCCTTGGACTTGGCATCAAAGACACAGATGGCCGTTTTCTGTCATTTTTCACATGGCTTCAAATTACTGAGGGGAGTGTTTCACTTCTGTAGGGTTGTATGTATGAGTGGTGTGATTGTGTGTGTGTGTGTGTGTGTGTGTTGTGTGTGTGTAGGATTGTGTGTGTGTGTGTAGGTTTGTTCTTGTAGTTCACATCAGTTGACAATAAGTGATCTTAAACGGATCTGTGCGTGTGCATGTGTGCTTGTATACGTGATAGAGAGAGAGAGAGAGAGAGAGAGAGAGAGAGAGAGAGAGAGAGAGAGAGAGAGACAGACAGACAGACAGACAGAGACAGAGAGACAGAGAGACAAAGAGACAGAGAGACACAGAGAGAGTGCATGTGTGTGTATGTGTGTGTGTGTGTGTGCGCGCGCATGCATGCGTATGTTCCTACAAGTGTATAATTATTACAATTACAGTTGCATATCCATGATGCATACTTTCACAGCCTGAGAGATAGAGAGAGAGATAGACAGACAGACAGACAGACAGACAGAGCGGAAGGCAGGAAGGTAGACAGAGACAGATATAGAGAGACAGAAAGACAGACAGACACAGAGATGGAGAGACAGACAGACAAAGAGATAGAGAGACAGACAGTCAGACAGAGACAAACAGACAGACAGAGACAGACAGAGACATAGACAAACAGAGAAAGAGAGAGGAAGAGAGAGAGAGAGAGAGAGAGAGAGAGAGAGAGAGAGAGAGAGAGAGACAGACAGACAGACAGACAGACAGACAGACAGACAGCCAGACAGCCAGACAGCCAGACAAGAGACAGAGACAGAGACAGACAAACAAATTGACAGAAAGACACAGAAAGACAGAGAAGATAGAAAAGAGAGCAAGATAAGTTCTCGATCTCACAGAATTTCAATCTCCTGTTAAAACCCCCCAAACTTTTTCCGTTTTGCTCTAAATCACAACTTGGGTAGACAGAACTATATTGTGCCTTCGGGGGTGGTGGAGAGATAGATAGATAGATAGATAGATAGATAGATAGATAGAGAGAGAGAGAGAGAGAGAGAGAGAGAGAGAGACAGAGACAGAGACAGAGACAGACAGAGAGAGAGAGAGAGAGAGAGAGAGAGAGAGAGAGAGAGAGAGAGGCCTCTGACACTAGATGTCTATTTCCAGACGAATTTGTTTTGGTTTTTTTGAAGGCAAGGTTTGACATGGCTGATGGTACTTTTGGGTTCCCATGTTTTGTCTGTTGTATGTATCTGTTTCTCTCTGTGGGGAAGTCTACTGGCATGTCTATATGGCTGTCTGTATGGCTGTCTGGCTGGCTTGCTGGCTGTCTGACTGGTTTGCTGTGTAGCTAGCTGTCTGTCTGTCTGTATGGCTGGCTGGATGGTTGTGTAGTTGGCAGGCTAGATGGCTGTGCAGCTGGTTGTCTGGCTGGCTGGCTGGTTGGCTGTCTATCTGGCTGTCTGGCTGTCTGTATGGATGTATGGGTGTATGTCTGTTGGTCTTTCTGGCTGGCTGTCTGGCTGGCTGGCTGTCGGTCTGGCTGTCTGTCTTTCTGTCGGTCTGTGTGCAGGGCTGGCTGGTTGGATGGCTGTCTGTATGGCTGGATGGCATGTTGGCTGAATGGCTGTCTGTTGGCATGTCTGGCTATCTGGTTGGCTGACTGTCTGGCTGACTGGCTACTTGGCTGTCATTCTGTTTGTCTGGATGGCTGGCTGTCTGGTTGGCTAGCTAGCTGGCTGGTTGGCTTCGTGTGCTTTTGTGAGTCTTCCTGTATCTTTAAACTGTTTACTGTGTTTTTGTCTCTGTGTTACTATATATCTCTCTTCTCTCTTAATCACACAGACACACACACACCCACACACACACTCACTCACACACACACAGCACGTGCATGCATGTATACATACACACACACACGCGCGCGCGCGCGCACACACACACACACATTTCACCAACGAAACGTAACAGTCCCCCCCACTTTAAACTCAAAATAAAAACATAACTATCAACAATCACTATCCCCTCCACCACCAATAACCCCCCCCCTCACCTCCACCTTCTTTGTCTATTTTCTCCCGTCTTGGTTCATTCTCCTGCCTTTTGTTTCCCAGAAAGACTTATTAAAGTCCTTCAGATGAGACTATAAACCGAGGCCCCGTGTACGAACGCATGCAGAACATCTTGCGCACACGTTAAATCCTGTTCCGCTTTTCGAAAGAGTAGGCCATTGTGTGCCGGTGGGAAGAGATGACAAAATTTACAAAACCGCATACACACGGGGACTGGATGTAAAAAAGTACATGAGTGCTTATTCCATTATCCTCGATATTAAAAAAAGGTCATCTGAGCGCTTTGATTTGTTGCTTTACAAGATTCAGCGCTATATAAATTCCATAAATAATAATAATAATAATAATAATAATAATAATAATAATTATTATTATTATTATTATTATTATTATTATTATTATTATTATTATTATTATTATTATTATTATTATTATTATTATTATTATTATTAAAAATAACAATGATCTCCCATCATATGCGGAAGTTGGATGCGTTGGGCCCGACTTTGTCAAGCGTGTAACGGCAGCACAACACATTAATTTTTCGCTCGTATGACAGACTTCAATAGTTGCTATCTGAACGTTCGAAGAAGACGTAGAAGAATTGCGAAGAAGAAGAAGAATTGCGAAGAAGAAGAATTGCGAAGAAGAAGAATTGCGAAGAAGTAGAATGGCGAGGAAGAAGAAAGAAGAAGAAGAATGTGAAGAAGAAGAATTGCGAAGAAGAAATGAGCAGAACAAAAAGAATTACGAAGAAGAAGAAGAAGAAGAAGAAGAAGAAGACGAAGAGAAGAAGAAGAAGAAGAAGAAGAAGAAGAAGAAGAGAAAGAAGAAGAAGAAGAAGAAGAAAAAGAAGAAGAAGAAGAAGAAGAAGAAGAAGAAGAATTGCGAAGAAGAAGAATTGCGAAGAAGAAGAAGAAGAAGAAGAGAAGAAGAAGAAGAAGAAGAAGAAGAAGAAGAGAAAGAAGAAGAAGAAGAAGAAGAAGAAGAATTGCGAAGAAGAAGAATTGCGAAGAAGAAGAAGAAGAATTGCGAAGAAGAAGAAGAAGAAGAATTGCGAAGAAGAAGAATTGCGAAGAAGAAGAATTGCGAAGAAGAAGAATTGCGAAGAAGAAGAAGAAGAAGAAGAAGAAGAAGAAGAAGAAGAGAAGAAGAAGAAGAAGAAGAAGAAGAAGAAGAAGAGAAGAAGAAGAAGAAGAAGAAGAAGAAGAAGAAGAATTGCGAAGAAGAAGAATTGCGAAGAAGAAGAAGAAGAATTGCGAAGAAGAAGAAGAAGAAGAATTGCGAAGAAGAAGAATTGCGAAGAAGAAGAATTGCGAAGAAGAAGAAGAAGAAGAAGAAGAAGAATTGCGAAGAAGAAGAATTGCGAAGAATTGCGAAGAATTGCGAAGAAGAAGAAGAAGAAGAAGAAGAATTACGAAGAAGAAGAAGAAGAAGAAGAAGAAGAAGAAGAAGAAGAAGAAGAAGAAGAAGAAGAAGAAGAAGAAGAAGAAGAAGAAGAAGAAGAATTACGAAGAAGAAGAATTGCGAAGAAGACGAAATGCGAAAAAGAAGAAGAATTGCGAAGAAGAAGAAGAAGAAGAAGAAGAAGAAGAAGAAGAAGAAGAAGAAGAAGAAGAAGGAGGAGGAGGAGG
>CM054161.1:35292607-35307607 GCA_028751875.1 Rapana venosa
GCAACTTTGCACGAATTGAATGTTCTTCACTGTCTTGTCTGTCAATCTGTCTGCCCTCATCTGGAAAACGTGACAATGTGTACATGTACAGCCAGCCAGCCAGCCAGCCAGTCAGTCAGCCAGACAACCAGACAGACAGCCAGCCAGACAGACAGACAGGCAGCCAGTTAGCTAGCCAGCCAGACAGCCAGACAGCCAGACAGACACAGAGACAAGTTGTAAAGAAGTGCGATGGTTAGAACATCACACTGGCGATGTGACCGTAAACTGAGAGATCTGGGTTTAAACCCCTGCATTGTTGTCCATGAAAGTTAAGACTCTTTTAAAATTTCCCCCTTGCATAAGCAGTGGTTTCAATTCAAGCCCACCCACCCCACCACCCCAACCCCCCATCGTACCCACACCCTCACAAACCCTAGCTAGGACAGGTGAAGCCACGAGCTTAAGTGCCATATGTGACCAATATAACAGCTTTGCACACACGATAAAACCCCATCCATCTTTCGAGGAAAACGATGACCGACTATAAATATCTGGTATCAGCAGTGCGGGGCCCTTCTGGCCGGTGTCCCTACGGCAGACAACCGTTGATAAGCTCCCCGTGGGCTTCTCATTCTGTTGATGCGCACACGTTAAATCCTGTTCCGTTTTTCATAAGAGTAGTCCATTGTGTGTCGGCGGAAACAGATGACAGAATTTACAAAGCTACATACACACGGGGACTGGATGTAAAAAAAGCACACACGTGCTTATTCCATTATCCTCGATATAAAAGAATAAAATAAATAAATAAAAATAAATAAAATGCAACAGGACGAGCTTGGGGGGACGGGATAGCCTGGTGGTTAGAGTGATGTATTCGTGATCTGCTGACCCGGGTTCGATTCTCGTTCAAGAGGATTTTTTTGCTCTGGTGTTAACATCAAGTGTCGACTCCACTCTCCTCAAAAGTCTTTCGGATGAGACTATAAAACGAGGTCCCATGTGCCGAACGCACGCAGAACATCTTGCGCACACGTTAAAACCCGTTCCGCTTTTTTAATTTAAAAAAATCATTCTTTTATATCGAGGATAATGGAATAAGCACTTATGTGCTTTTTTTTTACATCCAGTCCCCGAGTGTAAGCGGTTTTGTAATTCTGTCATCTGTTCCCACAGGCACACTATGGCCTACTCTTACGAAAAGCGGAGCAGAATTGTAACGTGCGCGCCAGATGTTCTGTGTGCGTTCGCCACACGGGGCCTCGGTTTATAGTCTCATCCGAAAGACTTTTAGGGAGAGTGGAGTCTGCACTCCAGGGGAAAATATCCCCTTGAAAGGGAATCTAACCCGGGTTGTCAGATTGCGAGCGCAATGTTCTAACCACTAGGCTATCCCGTCCCAGCATGGAAGATATTGTGAACACACCTTTGCAATGGACTCGGAGACCTGAGGCAAGATAGGCTCTGCCTGGTTCCACTTTGAACTGTCTACCGAATAAGCATGCAGCTTTCTGTCTGTGGTCCCATCCATCTGGAATGACCTCCCTCTGTCCCTTCGCCCAAAGCCTACATTCCATACTTTCAAATCCAGCCTCAAAACAGTTACTAAAATCTTCCCTCTCATTTTCTATCCATACTCTTCAGCGGCCTCCTTCGTCTCCATAACTGTGTATACGCATGCTGTGTGTGTGTGTGTGTGTGTGTGTGTGTGATGTTGACGTCTTTTTATTTTATTCATGAATGATTGCATGTTAAGACGTAAATGATTGGAATGTAAGCGCTTTGATTTGTTCCTTTGCAGGATTCAGCGCTATAAAAATTCCAAACTTTTTTTTTTCTTCTTGTTCTTGTTTTTCTTCTTGTTCTTGTTCTTGTTCTTCTTGTTCTCGTTCTTGTTCTTCTTGTTCTTGTTGTTGTTGTTGTTGTTGTTGTTGTTGTTGTTCTTCTTCTTCTTCTTCTTCTTCTTCTTCTTCTTCTTCTTCTTCTTCTTCTTCTTCTTCTTCTTCTTCTTCTCTCTTCTTCTTCTTCTTCCTATTCTTCTTCTTCTTCCTATTCTTCTTCTTCTTCTTCTTTCTTCTTCTTCTTCTTTCTTCTTCTTCTTCTTCGTCTTCTTCTTCTTCTTCTTCTTCTTCTTCTTCTTCTTCTTCTTCTTCTTCTTCTTCTTCTTCTTCTTCTTCTTCTTCTTCTTCTTCGTCCTCCTCCTTCTCCTCCTCCTCCTCCTCCTCCTCCTCCTCTTCTTCTTCTTCTTCTTCTTCTTCTTCTTCTTCTTCTTCTTCTTCTTCTTCTTCTTCTTCTTCTTCTTCTTCTTCTTCTTCTTCGTCTTCGTACTCTCAGAACTTGCTATTTCTGTGTGTACACACACACACACACACACACACACACACACACACACACACACACACACACACACACACACACACACACACACACACACACACACGTCTCATGTACACAAACAGACAGTATTTACAACACAAAACAACACAAGACAACATAACACAACACAACATAACACAACACAACACAACACAAGACAAGACAAGACAAGACAACTTAACACAAAACAGCAGAACGCAGTTTGCTTGTCCAGCGTTTGAACAACTAAACAAACAAAACTTGCAACAACAACAACAACAACCACAACCACAACAACAACAACAACAAAATACAACTCCAAGATGGGACACTGGCCTAACTCATAAACTCACCCCCTCCTCCATACGATACTTCCACCCCCACAACCACCCACCCTACCTATCTCAACCCCCACCCCCCACCACCACCCCACCCCTGATAACCCACTTTCCCCTTCATGACCTTACCCCCCCCCCCCTCCCCCACTCGCCCTCAATCCACCCCCCCCCCCTCAACCCACCCTACCCCACCCCCACCCCCCTCAGCTTTATGATGCAGGGAATATAATAAAACACCCAGCTTCGTCAATCTGAGGATTTGGGCTGCCAACCAACCATCCCCACCCCACTCCCCCCCCCCTCCCAAAAAAAAAGAAAGATTGCTGCCTCCCATTTTCTTGTCTGCACACTGGCTTACATGTATGATGTACAGCAGAACAGAGCAGAACAGAACAGAGCAGAGCAGAACAGAGCAGAACAGAACAGAGCAGAGCAGAACAGAGCAGAGCAGAGCAGAACAGAACAGAGCAGAACAGAGCAGAACAGAGCAGAGCAGAGCAGAACAGAGCAGAGCAGAGCAGAACAGAGCAGAGCAGAACAGAACAGAGCAGAGCAGAACAGAGCAGAACAGAACAGAGCAGAGCAGAACAGAGCAGAACAGAACAGAGCAGAGCAGAACAGAACAGAGCAGAGCAGAACAGAGCAGAACAGAACAGAGCAGAGCAGAGCAGAACAGAACAGAACAGAGCAGAGCAGAGCAGAGCAGAACAGAACAGAGCAGAGCAGAGCAGAGCAGAGCAGAGCAGAGCAGAGCAGAGAAGAACAGAACAGAACAGAACAGAACAGAATAGAATAGAATAGAATAGAACAGAACAGGGCAGAGCAGAGCAGAGCAGAGCAGAACAGAGCAGAGCAGAGCAGAACAGAGCAGAGCAGAGCAGAGCAGAACAGAACAGAGCAGAGCAGTACAGAGCAGAGCAGAACAGAGCAGAACAGAGCAGAGCAGAACAGAGCAGAACAGAGCAGAGCAGAACAGAGCAGAACAGAACAGAGCAGAACAGAGCAGAACAGAGCAGAACAGAGCAGAACAGAGCAGAACAGAGCAGAGCAGAGCAGAACAGAGCGGAGCAGAGCAGAGCAGAACAGAGCAGAACAGAGCAGAGCAGAACAGAGCAGAACAGAGCAGAGCAGAACAGAGCAGAGCAGAGCAGAACAGAGCAGAGCAGAGCAGAACAGAGTAGAGTAGAGCAGAACAACAGAACAGAGCAGAGCATAGCAGAGCAGAGCAGAACAGAGCAGAGCAGTACAGAGCAGAGATGAGCAGAACACAGCAGAACAGAGCGGAGCAGAACAGAGCAGAACAGAGCAGAGCAGAGCAGAGCAGAGCAGAGCAGAACAGAACAGAACAGAACAGAGCATAGCAGAGCAGAACAGAGCAGAACAGAACAGAGCATAGCAGAGCAGAGCAGAGCAGAGCAGAGCAGAGCAGAGCAGAGCAGAGCAGAACAGAACAGAACAGAGCAGAGCAGAGCAGAGCAGAGCAGAGCAGAGCAGAACAGAACAGAACAGAGCAGTGCAGAACAGAACAGAGCAGTGCAGAGCAGAACAGAGCAGAACAGAACAGAGCAGAGCAGAGCAGAACAGAACAGAGCAGAGCAGAGCAGAGCAGAGCAGAGCAGAGCAGAACAGAACAGAGCAGAGCAGAGCATAGCAGAGCAGAGCAGAGCAGAGCGAGAACAGAGCAGAGCAGAACAGAGCAGAACAGAGCAGAACAGAGCAGAACAGAACAGAGCAGAGCAGAGCAGAGCAGAACAGAACAGAACAGAGCGCAGAGTAGAGCACAGCAGAGCAGAGCAGAACATAACATAGCAGAACAGAGCAGAATAGAACAGAGCAGTGCAGAGCAGAGCAGAACAGAACAGAGCAGAACAGAACAGAGCAGAACAGAGCAGAGTAGAACACAGCAGAGCAGAGCAGAGCAGAACAGAACAGAGCAGAGCAGAACAGAGCAGAGCAGAACAGAGCAGAGCAGAGCAGAACAGAACAGAGCAGAACAGAACAGAACAGAGCAGAGCAGAACAGAACAGAACAGAACAGAGCAGAGCAGAACAGAACAGAACAGAACAGAGCAGAGCAGAGCAGAACAGAACAGAACAGAACAGAGCAGAGCAGAACAGACAGAACAGAGCAGTGCAGTGGATATATTCTCCTACAGTAACCAATGGGACTTTCTCCTCCTCCTCCTCCTTTTTCTTTTCTTACATCCATCGATCAGTTCTGGTTCCAGGAGAGTGTATGTAGCAAGACTGACTGACTGACTGACTGACTGACAGGCAGGTAGACTAACAGACAGGTAGACAGATTGACAGGCAGACATAAAGAGAGACAGATAGGCAGGCAGGCAGACAGACTGACAGAGAGACTGACAGGGAGAGAGATTGACAGGCAGGCAGGCAGACAGACAGACAGACAAATAGGCAGACAGACAGACAGGCAGACAGACAGACTGACAGACAGACAGACAGATAGGCAGACAGACAGACAGACTGACAGACAAACAGATAGATAGATAGATAAATAGATAGATAGATAGATAGATGGATGGATGGATGGATGGATAGATATAAAAGAATAAATAAAATAATAACACACACAACGCAACACAACACAAAACAACTACAACAACACACACACACACACACACACCACACACACACACACACACACACACACACACACACACACACACACACACACACACACATGCTTTATACTTAAATGCCCCTTCATTCTTATCTCCACGCTAATAGACTGCCATTTGCCTGCTCAGATTTTTGTTTTTACTTTTGCTATCATTTCTCTCTTTGACTTAAGTAAAACGACAGGAAACACAAAAAGAACCAACGAAAAATCCCCCCAAAACTAAATATAGAATATCGAGTACTTAAGACGATGGAGAGGTAGAAAAGTGGCCGTGAACATCTTATTCACATGAGTACTTGTGCAAATATTTCCTAACAAAGGCTCGTGTCAAGTCAAGTCAAGTCAGAAACACTGTAATCATCACATGAAGGGCAATTACAATACTGACAGGCACATTGATACGTATCATTATCTCGAAAGACACAAGAAAGCTATATTTCATATCAGTATAAACATTGCAAGATAACTACAAATAAAAGTATCACACACACACATGCACGCAAGCACACACAGACACGCTGATTCTGATTATGAAAATTCATGCACGCACTCACGAACGCACACACACATACATACACCCCATCCCCCCCCCCCCCCACACACACACACAACACAACACACAACACAACACCACACAAAACACAACACACACACACACACACACACACACACACACACACACACACAACAAAACACAAACAACACACACACACAAACACAACACACAAAAAAACACACACAACACAACACACAACACAACACACCACACACGCACGCGCGCACACACACACATACACACACACACACACACACACACACACACACACACAACACACACACACACACACACACACACACACACACACACACCACACACACACACCACACACGCAAAGAGGCGAAAAAATGTCTACACAAATCTTGACAGAACATAAAAGAGAACCCTTCCCAAATTTTTGTTCAAAATTATAACTGTTGTTGCTTCTTTTTTTTTTCTTCCCTCAGTTCAACATCTGGGTATTAGCTTGGATTCCCATCTTTCCTTCCTTTCCAGTTGCAACACATAACAACAGCCACCCCATTCTCCAACATCTCGGATATTTCATAAGGGAACATTTTGCAGAAAGGCTTGACAGGCATACAACACTGACACACTTGAGATCAATAACTGAGAAAGTTTGAATGGCAGGCAGACGTATGCGTACAAGTATTCCACGTTATTATGTGCAATCATTCCTTAAGAATATTGACTGAAGCGCTGGTTCTGTAAGAAAGTATGCAAGAGTACTTGAAAAATGACACGGACACGCGAGCGCGCGCGCACATACATAGATACATACATATATGCATATATGCATACATACATACATACATACATACATACATACATACATACATACATACATACATACATACATACATACATACACACTACACACTACACACAAGCCCACACGCACACACACACACACTCTCTCTATCTCACACACACACACATGCGCTCTCTCTCCCTCTTTCACAGAATACACACAACATAACGGACACACACATACATACACAACACAACACAACCCCCCACCCTCACCCCCGACCCACCCACCCACACCCCCCCACGCGAACACACTCACACACATACACACTCACACACACACCACACACACACACACACACACACACACACACACACACACACCACACACACACACACACACCACACACACACACACACACACACACCACCACCACCACCACCACCACCACCACCACACAACATAAACACAGCACACACACAACACACACAACCCCACCACCCCCCCCCACACACACACACATACAACTACACCACACACACACACACACAACTACACCCCCCACACCCACACACCCCACCCCTCCACACTCCACACACACACACACATACACACAACTTAGCAAACAAGTCTGTAAAAACGAGGAGCAAAAATTTGCCAGCTTAAACCTGAGGTGACTTTTAATCCAAGCTTTCGCCTTCCATTCAACCCCCCACCATCTCCCATCCCCAAATCTCCCCCTCTACCACCTTCCACCACCCCATCCACACCCCCATTCCCACCCAATCACCCACCCTCACTTCCATCCCTTCCCCCCCAACTCCCCCAACCCCTCCAAGTTCTTGTCAGTATTCACTCTTTCCTTACCAATGCAGGAAATGAAACATCGCCTCCTTTCAATTTCGGGTTCTTCGTTGCCATCAATTGCACAGTGCAGTCAACTTCTCTTTCTCTCTGTCTGTCTGTCTGTGTCTGTGTTTCTGTGTTTCTGTGTGTATCTGTGTGTGTGTGTGTGTGTCTGTCTGTCTTCCTGTGTGTCTCTGTCTCTAGCTCTTTCTCTGTCTGTGTCTGTGTCTCTCTGTCTGTCTGTCTCTGTCTTTAGTTCTGTCTGGGTTTTTTTTCTCCTCTCTGTGTATATCTCTGTCTGTGTCTCTGTATCTCTCTGTCTCTGTCTGTGCCTACCCCTGTGTCTCTTTCTGTATCTCTCTCTGTGTCTGTAAGTCTGTCTCTCTGCCTGTCTGTCTCTCTCCCTCTCTCTTACCTTGTCTGTCTGTATGTCTCTCTCTTTCTCTCGTTCCTTGTCTGTCTGTCTCTCTGTCTGTCTGTCTCTCTTCTCTCTCTCTATCCCTCTCTCTCCTTGTCTGTATCTCTTTCTCTGTCTGTCTCTGACTCTATCTGTCTGTCTCTGTCTGTCTGTCTCTCTTCTCTCTCTCTCTACCCCTTCCTCTCTCCTTGTATGCCTGTCTCTCTTTGTCTGTCTCTGTCTCTGTCTCTGTCTGTCTGTCTGTCTGTCTGTCTCTCTCTCTCTCTCTCTCTCTCTCTCTCTCTCTCTCTCTCTCCTCTCTCCCTCTCACCTCCTCTCTCTCCTTGTCTGTCTCTCTTTGTCTGTCTGTCTGTCTGTGTCTGTCTGTCTGTCTGTCTGTCTGTCTGTCTGTCTCTCTCTCTCTCTCTCTCTCTCTCTCTCTCTCTCTCTCTCTCTCTCTCTCTCTCTCTGCTCTGAAGATGTGAATGAAGTGGAATCGAATGTGCTTCTTGGTCCTCCAACTGCGTGTCTTGTTGACAGTAATCCCATCTAGACAGACAGATAATGCCTGCAGGTTTAGATGGGGCACACTCACACGCTCTTTTCTGAACCCCTCTCTTGAAGTTGTCGGAAAGCTCAAGTTTACGAATGTTACATGTTGTTTTACCTTCTTACTGGAAATATCGATGTTACTGGTATATGTATTCTATCTATCTATCTATCTATCTATCTATCTATCTATCTATCTATCTATCTATCTATCTATCTATCTATCTATCTATCTATCTATCTATCTATCTATCTATCTATCTATCTATCTATCTATCTATCTATCTATCTATCTATCTATCTATCTATCTATCTATCTATCTATATGTATATATATATAGGAGAGAGAAAGATATATATATATATATATTATATATATATATATATATATATATATATATATTATATTATTACTATACTATATATATATATATCAAAATGTTTCATGTTAACGATATTATAATTATGAGACATCCCCAATCTTTCTGTCTCAAAGAAATCACGGATTTTTAAGTCTTCACACATTGTCATAGTTTCTATCAACCGTTTCATTAAAAAAAAAAGAATTTCTTTAAAAAAACACACCCACATACTCTGATAGCTTATTTTGAGAAAAAACCATTTATAATCAATATAATTATGTCTTTGTGTGCATGTGGGAACGGATGGCAACATTTACAAAAAACCGCATGCACACGGGGACTGGGATGTAAAACAAGCACATGAGTGCTCTGATTTTGTCTTTGCAAGATATAGCGCTATACAAATTTCATTTATTATTATTATTATTATTATTATTATTATTATTATTATTATTATTATTATTATTATTAAAAGAATAAATGAAAGAAAAATGAATAAAACAATCAATGAATGACTACCCTCTCACGGAAATTAATACTCTACCGCTTTCCACCTCAGCAAGGAGTCTGCCGGCTTCTCAATGTATCAGCCCCCCCCCCCCTTTTGCTCCCCCCTCCCCCCCCCCCCCCCTTCATCTTTTGCTGCTGGACAAAGCAGCAATGACTTCTGGTTCTCAGATACCCCCCATCCTGTCTTTGCATCACGCGCTTAATCAGACAAATGGACAGACAAACAGGAGCTGGGGGTCTCGAGGATGAAAAAATAAAGCATGCATACATATACATGCAGGTGTGGGGTGTGTGTGTGTGTGTGTGTGTGTGTGTGTGTGTGTGTGTGTGTGTGTGTTGTGTTGTGTGTAGTGTGTGTGTGTATGTGTGTGTGTATGTGTGTGTGTGTGTATGTGTGTGGTGTGTGTGTGGTGTGTGTGTGTGTGTGATGTGTGTGTGTATGTGTGTGTGTGTGTATGTGGTGTGTGTGTATGTGTGTGTGTTGTGTGCGTGTGTGTGTGTGTGTGGTGTGTGGTTTTATGTGTGAGTGTGTGTGGTGTGTGTGGTGTGTGTGTGTGTGTGTGTGTGTGTGTGGTTGGTTTTCCCATTTAGGACTGACTGCAGTATTGATTTGTAAGGGACAGGGTTGTTCAGTGGTCAGAGCACTCATTTTCCACCCCAATCAAAGGAGCGCTTATTCCATTATTATTCGAAATAAAAGAATGAAAGAAAGAAAAAGAACAAGAGGTGAACTCATATTTGAGCGTGGCTGCTTCTTGGATGGGTGACCGTTCGCGAGTGCGTCTTGGCTTCAGTACAGTCCCCCAATTCACCCAGCTGTCAAAGTCAAATCAAAGTCAAAGTCAAAAACACTTTAATGGCTACCTGTCTTCTTTAGGGACAAGGAGGATAAAGCAGTGAGGGAGAGGAGATGTGATTTTAAGAAAATATAAATATTGAATATGCAGAATTGCAAGAGATTCTCAGGCTACTAGTTGTGAGTCTGTGTGGTTTTATCTCATTTTATGTGGGGTTGATGTGGGTTTTTTTTCTCCCCACAACGCAGTGCCCGTCCTGGGTTGACCCTTATAGTTAGCCAGGGTGTTGCTACAAGGAACGACAGTAGAGTTGGTTTTACTCCCTGGTTTAGTGTATGTATGTATGTATGTATGTATGTATGTATGTATGTATGTATTTATGTATGTATGTCTGTCTGTCTGTCTGTCTGTCTGTCTGTCTCTCTATCTCTCTGTCTCTCTATCTATCTATCTATCTATCTATCTATCTATCTATCTATCTATCTATCTATCTATCTAGCTGTACAGTTTTAATCTGAGATTTAAAAGTTGACAAGGTGACAGCCCTGACATGGCCTCTGTGGTCGGCGGGGGCGATAAACAACAGGATTGGATTGGTTTGGACTTCAGCAACATAAGGGCTTCTGTCAGGCAAGGAATCCTGCTCAATTTTGACTTCACACTCGCTCCTGCTCATCTTTAAGTACACACCTGTCAGGTCAGGAATCCTGCACATGTTTCAACACACATTCTACCCCTACAACTATGGTTGCTGCTTTCTTGCGGGATTTACAAGTTGTAAAGTTAGAGCTGGAACTAAAGAAACTCTGCTGGTTATATTTTTTTCTCCCGGGGGTAAATGATAGAGAAAAGGCAAAAGAAGAGACAGAAGAAAGCTGTGTCGAGAAGGAAGACGAGGAAAAAGAGGCTGAACATATCGCCTAGCTTGAGAGCTAGTGTCAATATTTTCCAAAGCGCTGGAAGCACGATGTGCACCCCTTCCTTCCCTGACGCAAGATAAAAGGCAACTGCTCTTTCTCAGCAGTCCAACTTTTTGGGTTATTGATTTTTTTTTTCTTCTTCAGCTTTTGGGTTTTTTTTTTCTACATCTTTATGCTTAGGGACGGGATAGCTCAGTAGTCAGAGCACTCGCTGTCCCCCCCAGCTAAGGTTAAACAGCGTGGTTACCAAGTGGATGGGTGACCGTTTGCACGCCTTGGTTTCAATACAGTTCTCCAGTTCTCCCAGCTGTAAATGGGTACCTGCCCTCTTTAGGGTCTAGGGAAGGTAAAGCAGTGAAGGGAGAGGAGATGGGCGCCGCCTTCAATATGCTGGCCCCCTAGAGAAGTTGAGGTCTCTGATGTCTCGCTCCCCTACGACCACATAGGTTATGGGGACACCTTTATATTTTACGCTTGAGGTCTACATAGAGGAATGTCCCGCAGAACATCTTGCGCACACGTTAAATCCTGTTCCGCTTTTCGTAAGAGTAGGCCATTGTGTGCCGGTGGGAACAGATGACAGAATTTACAAAACCGCATACACACGGGAACTAGATGTAAAAAACGCACATGAGTGCTTATTCCATTATCCTCGATATAAAAGGATAAATAAATAATAAATAAATAAATGTCAGTAACCACCTAAGGTAGTATTCAGAGACTGAGATACGTTTATACGTGGACTGCGTTTGTATATATCATGGTGGAAAAAAAGTAGAGATTTATGAAATCAAAGTTCATTCATGGCTTCAAACAAGCAACAACACCTACACCCCCCACCCCCCAATCAAGCTGCCACAGGTTGCTAGAGCTTAAAGGCAGAAAATAGAGTTTTGCCTAACTCATATAATTCTACCAACACTCCTTGTTGCTTTGTTTTCTATTTGACACCACAAATGGGATAACTGTAGTATTCTTACTTGTGTTTTGCAATTTATTGCACAAAACCCCATCAGATAAAGAACACAATTCAGACCAGCAAAACAGTTTTATTTCATCATTTTATATATGTGAAAACAAGAGTGAACCTGTTTTCTTGTATTTGATATATCTATATAAATATACGTAGGTCCAGTTTATATAAATGCGTGTTTTCAGTCGGAAGCTGCAACATTCAACCTTATTGTCTGAAGCCTGCATCATATTGATGAAAATCGCTCGTCACTTTCTGTTTGCCACGAACATAATAATAATAACAATAATAATAATAATAATAATAATAATAATAATAATAATAATAATAATAATAATAATAAATGGAACGTATATAGCACTATACCTTGCAAAGACAAATCAAAGCGCATGCATTCAACCTAATCTTACACAGTCATGCAGTCAATGATAAATAATCAAAAGGTTTAAACAAACAGATATTACAAACATGGTGCGCTGCAGACAAAATCTATGAAATGGATGAACATGTTAGCAAAACACACACACACACACATACACACACACACACACACACACACACACACACACACACACACACACACACACACACACATACACACACACACACACACACACAAACAATAACATACTGTTCACTCGACCACCTCACACCAAGTAAATACTCACACACTTGCAAGAATGGCAACACAAACCTCAAGAAATGACACACATACATCTGACCCCTGAACAACAACAACAAAAAGTCACCACCTTCCACCATTCCCTCCACTCTTGTACAATCATTCACCGATACTCATTCTTTACACCTACCCTCCTTTCCCATTCATCTCCCCCTCCACCCCACAGACCTTCCCATCCTTTCCTTTCCTTTCTTTCCTTCTTTCCTTCCTTCCTTCCTTCAGCTGCAGGACAGAAACAGCTAGCAGCCTAGCTCGTCCATCTCAGGACTTTGGCTGTCAGCCAAATGATGGCTGCCTCCCAATTCCCTGTCAACGCTGGGTGCACACCACTGACTGTTTTCCTTCAGTTACCCGTCGTGTGTGTGTGTGTGTGGGGGTGGGTGGGGGTGGGGGTGGGGGGGTGAGGGGAGTGGAGGGGTGAGGGGAGTGGGGAGTGGGGAGGGCCCACCCCCACCCTCCTCCTCCTTCCTCATCCATCCATCAGTCTGGACACATGGAATGACAGAGCGAAGGCTGACAGACAGACTGACAGGGAGGCAGAATGATAGACAAACAAACAGACAGGCAGAATGATAGACAGACAGGCAGAGTGATAGAAGACAGAGAGGGAGAATGATAGATAAACAAACAGGCAGAATGATAGACAGACAGGCAGAATGATAGACAGACAGGCAGAATGATAGACAAACAAACAGACAGGAAGAATGATAGACAGACAAGCAGACAGGCAGAATGATAGACAGAGAGACAGACAGAATGCTAGACAGACAGACAGACAGGCAGAACAATAGACAGGCAGACAGACAGGCAGAATGACAGACAGACAAACAGACAGGCAGAATGACAGACAGACAGCAGAATTATAGACAGACAGGAAGAGTGATAGACAGACAAACAGACCGGCAGGCAGAATGATAGACAAACAAATAGACGGGCAGAATGATAGACAAACAGACAGGCAGAGTGATAGACAGACAAACAGACAGGCAGAATGATAGACAAACAGACAGGCAGAATGATAGACACACAAACAGACAGGCAGAAGGATAGACAGACAGGCAGAGTGATAGACAGACAGAAAGACAGGCAGAAGCATTTATGGCTATAGAATTATAGATTAATTTTTCTTGGAGCATAGGCTGACATTCACATACAGTAGTATGAAAGTCTACAACATTAGTCCATAATGATGGCTGAACTATTTGTGTTTATGCATAGGCTAAAATGCAGAGTCAATAACATGAAAGTCTACCACATCATTTCGTTTGGTTGAACTATTTTTCTTAATCAAGCAAAGGCTAAAATGAGACAAAATCATATAAAAGTCTACAACATAAGTTCGTATGGTTGAACTGGGGTTTTTTGTCTTGAGCACAGGATAAAATGCAGGCAAGTAATATGAAAGTCTACCACATAAATTCATATAGACGAACTATTTTTTGGAGCTTAGGATAAAATGCAGGCAAGTAATATGAAAGTCTACCATATACATTCATATGGACGAACTATTTTTTTGAGCTTAGGATAAAATGCAGGGGTAGACATAGGGAAGTCTACCACATGCATTCATAATTATGGACGAACTATTTTTTGGGGAATGGGCTAAAATGCGGGCAAGTAATATGAAAGTCTACCACATACATTCATATGGACGAGCTATTTTGTTGAGCATGGGCTAAAATGCAAGAGTAGACATATGAACGTCTGCTACTGCTAAACTAGTTTTCTTCGTGAAAGCTTAAACTTTAGGCGCAGTGATGTGAAAGTCGACCACAAAAGTTCGTATGGTTGAACTAAGTCCCTTAAGCAGAGGCTAAAATTCAGTCACAATGATGTCAAAAGTTTACAACATAAGTTCGTATGGCTGAGCTATTTTTTCTTAAAGCGTAGGCTGAAATTCAAATAGAGTGATATGCAAGTCTAGCACATAATTTTTATTGTAATTATTTATTTATACTACTTTAAGTCACGGCAGATTTCTCTGCGTGAAATTCCGGCTGCTCTCCCCGGGGAGAGCGCGTCGCCACAAGAGCAGCGCCACCCTTTTTTTCTGTCTGCAACAGTATTTGTTTCCCTATCAGAGCGACTTTTTTCTACAGAATTTTGCCAGGGACAACTCTCTTGTTGCCGTGGGTTCTTTAACGTGCGCTAAAGAATTATGTGCAACGCACGGGACCTCGGTTTATCGTCTCATCCGAAAGACTAGCGCCCAGACCACCACTCATGATCTAATACATGGGGAAAAAGTTTCGGGTCCAAACGGGATTCGAACCACCGCACACTTTCGACCCGGACTTTTCGCTTTCTAGACAGGCGCGTTACCTCTAGGCCACCGA
>CM054161.1:35312607-35317607 GCA_028751875.1 Rapana venosa
CTCTTGCCTCCCCCCCCCCCCTCCCAAAAAAAGACTTAGAAGAAAACATTCCTCCTATGCCAAAGTCACATGCCTGGGCCTGACTGTCAGGCCTTAAAGGCAACCGACGTATTTTTTTCTCAGTCACGCAATAATAGCTGTCAAGGTTGGAAAAAAATATTACCCTTTAAATGCCCAAAACAAGAGGTTTAGAAGACCAAAAAGGTGTACAAAGAGTTTTGTCTCCACACTTCTTCAGATTCATTTTCCAGCCAGGGAGATTATTTTTTTTTTTAAGGATTTTCTGTCCATGCAATTTTTTATTTTTTTTTAGCTCATTTTGATTTGTAAGCCCAAAACTGGCATCTGAAGTTTGTGATCATAATACTTTTTCCCCAAAGCTTAGAAAAGACAAAAAAAAGAGATGGGAAAAAATATATGAAAATAACATAAAAATATTTTAGATAATCTTATTATGAGAGAGAGAGAGAGAGAAGAGAAGAGAGAGAGAGAGAGAGAGAGAAGAGGAGAAGAGAGAAGAGAGAGAAGAGAGAGAAAAGAGGAAGATAACAAAAGAACAAACGTCAAAAAATTGTTATATTGGTAATTTTAAACAAGAAAGGTGCTCTGTCAAGTTTAATCACAAAAATTTAAAAAAATTGACTCCTCTACCCGATAGGACAACCCTTTACCCCCACCCCTACTTCAGTTCACCCACTGTAAAATGGACCCCGCCCTCTTTTTGGGGGCGGGAAGGGAAAGCTCGAGGGAAAGGAGATAAGCGCCACCCTAAAACTGGCCCCTAGAGAAGGGGGTCTCTGCATCTCGCTCCCCACGACCGCTAGGGTTTTGGGAAAAACCCCTTACCTTATTTTAATTTTTTTTTATTTTTTTTTTATTCTTTTTTTTTGAAGATAAGGAATAAGCACTTCTGCTTTTTACATCCGCCCATGTGATGCGGGTTTTTTTAAATTTTTTCACTTTCCCACCACGGAAATGGCCTACTCTTACAGATAATAGCAGGTTTTTTCGTTGTGGAGAAATGTCTTTATTTTCCCAAAATCAAAACACTAGTAAAATTTTGCACGAAAAAAACTTCTGGAAAAAAAACCCTTTATTCTTTTCTAGCCTCTATATAAAAATGACATGACAAGATGCCTTTAATTGCGTTAAAAACATGCGCAAATTATATGAGACAAAGTTAGCGAAAAATACAGTTACAGGGATTTTTTAAACTCCTTCATCACTGCAAAAAATGATTTTAAAAGACCTTTTTCATTTTTTAACAATCCCACAGATTTAATTCGCCCGACATTACTCAGCTACTATCGATTCCTTGATCAATTAATCGTTAGATGTACTGGTTGGTGGTATTGTTTATTACTCCTTGGTAGCTTAAGAAAAAAAGCCTTTGAAAAAATACACCCTCAGGCCTAATTGCTTTCATAGGAGTAAACTAACAATTCTGTGGCCTACTCAAGTCGTCACCAAAACCTGATATGAAGACAAGAAGGAAAATATACTGCGAAATATTGTTGCCCAATAAGTAGATATATGTAAGGGTACACATACAAATATAAAGGTAAAGGTGTCCCATAACCTATAAGGTCGTAGGGGAGCGAGGCGTCAGAGACCTCACTTCTCTAGGGGCCAGCATATTGAGGGCGGCGCCCATCTCCTCTCCCTCGCTGCTTTACCTTCCCTGACCCTAAAGAGGCAGGTACCCATATATAGCTGGGTGAACTGGGGTACTGGACTGAAGCCAAGGCATGAAAACGGTCTCCCATCCAACAGGTAGCCACGCTCAATGCTGCTTAACCATGGCTGGAGGAAAGCTGAAGTAGCGTCCCTTATCGCTTTGATTTGTTGCTTTACAAGATTCAGCACTATATGAATTGCATACATGATGATGATGATGATGATCATCATCATCATCATCGTCATCGTCATCATCATCAGTACTACTACTACTACTACTACTACTACTACTACTACTACTTACTACTACTACTCGTACATTAATTGTATGTATGTTTGGTCAAGATCTTTCTCCTCGAATACTTGTTGCTGACTATCATCGACAAAGAAAAGGATATCGGCATGGTCATTAAATTTAGACCGCACCCCAAACTTCTTTCTTTTGCTTGTTTATCCTTTCACAACCCCCCATCGCACCCCCAACCCCCCAACCTCACCTTTTTCACTCCTGTACAATTTGCGTGATTACCCAACCCTGACAGATAGCTTCGGAACAACAATACTGGCAGTGTAATTATAGATTTTTTTCTGATCCAGAAATATTTGATTATTCGGGTCTTGAATTTCGGGGTATATTTCATTTTGGATTGTTTTTGTTTCATCTGGGGTTTTTGTTTTGTTTGGGAATTGTTTTTGTTTTTTTCTTTTATAATTCTGTTAGCTACGTAATCTAAATGTCCATACTGCTAATGCAGTTTCTTTAGGGGTCTACCTTGTTTACCATTCTTTCACTAAAAGGATTTACAGGGGGTGGGGTTCGGGGGGCTTATACAGATTTTCTTCCTTTCATTTTTTTTTGAGGGTTTTCTCTTTTTTTTAAATATATGATCTGTTTCCTTTTTTTCCGTTTTGAAGGATTTTCCTTTCTATCTTAAACGAGGTTTTCCCTTCTTTCTTTTAAAAGGGTTCCTTTCTTCTTTTAAAAGGATTTTTTGCCTTTAAAGGGTTTTTTCTTTAAAAGCATTTCCTCTTTTTCTTTAAAGGGTTTTTCTTTCTTTAAAGGGTTTCTTTCTTTCTTTAGCGTTTTTTTTCTTTAAAGGTTTTTTTTAACTTCTTTAAAGGGTTTTCCTTTTTTTTTTAAGGGGGTTTCCTTTCTTTCTTTAAAAGGGGTTTTCTGTATTTTCTTTAAAGAGTTATCCTTTCTTTCTTTAAAGGGTTTTTTTTTCTTTAAAGAGGTTCCTTTCTTTCTTTAAAAGGGGGTTTCCTTTGTTTCTTTAAAGGGCTTTCTTTCTTTCTTTAGCGGATTTTGTTCTTTAAAGGGATTTTCCTTCTTTAAAGGGCCTTCTTTCTTTCTTTTAACGTTTTTCTTAGGTTTTTTTTTCTTTAAAGGGTTTTTTCTTTTTTTCTTTCTTTTAGTTTTTTTTTAAAGGGATTTCTTCTTAAGTTCTTTCTATAAGGGGTTTTCTTTCTTTTTAAAGGGATTTCTTTCTTTCTTAAGGGTTTTTTTTTCTTTTTTTAAAGGGTTTCTTTCTTCTTTAAAGGGTTTTTCCTTCTTAGGTTCTTTTCTTTAAAGGGGTTTCCTTTCTTTCCTTAAAGGTTTTTAATTTTTCTTTAAAGGGTTTTTTCTTTCTTTCTTAAGGGTTTCTTTCTTTCCTTAAAGGGTTTTTTCTTCTTTAGTTTTTCTTTAGAGGGGTTTCCTTTCTTTCCTTAAAGGGATTTTCTTTATTTTCTTTAAAGGTGTTTCCTTTCTATAAAGGGCTTTCTTTCTTTCCTTAAAGGGGTTTTCTTTATTTTCTTTAAAGGTGTTTCCTTTCTATAAAGGGCTTTCTTTCTTCCCTTAAAGGGGTTTTCTTTCTTTCCTTAAAGGAGTTTCCTTTCTTTCTTTACTAAGAGATATTTTTCTTTTTATCTAAAAAGGTTTTCCTTTTATTCTTTTAAAATAATTTCTTTCAATCCTTCAAAAGGACTTACTTTCTTTCCTTAAAACATAGTTTTTTCTATCTTTAAAGGGTTTTCTTTTCTTGCTTAGAAGCAGTTTCTATTTTTTTTTTTCAAAAGGGGTTTTAATTCTTTCATCAAAAGTTTTTTTCTTCTTACAAACGTTTTCCTTCTTTTTTGTTGTTGAAGGGCTTACCTCATTTTTTAAAAGGAAGGTTTGCATTCTTCTTTAAGAAATTTGTCCTAACTTTCTTTAAAAGATTTCGTTTTAGTTTTTAAAGGGATTTTTTTGTTTCTTAAAAAAGCCTTTTCCTTTCATTTTTCTTCATTTCGTATCTTAATTTTTCATAGAACTTGACGTTGAAAAAAAAAAGTATGTGTGAGGAATCACACTGAGCTGGTATTAAACTTGTGGGGGGATGGGGGGGTCTGAGTTATCATATTGCCTGTCTGTAGGTCTGTTTGATTGTCTTTCTGTCTGTCTGCCTGTCTGTCTGTCTGTTTGTCTCTCCCTTCATATATATATATATATAATATATATATATATATATATATATATATATATATATATATATATATAGTTTCTCCCCCTCTCTCTCTCCCTCTCTCTCTCCCTCTCTCTCTCTCCCGCTCTCTCTGTCTGCCTGTCTATCTGTCTGTCTGTCTCACCCCCCTCTCTCTGTCTCTCTCTGTTTGTCTATCTGTCTGTCTCTCCCTCACCCCTTCTCTCTCTTTCCTCTCTCTCTCTCTCCCCTCTCTCTCTCCTCCCTCTCTCTACCACTCCCCCCCTCCTTTCTCTCTCTCCCGCCTGTCTCTCTCTTTCTTCCCTCTCCCTCCTTCCGTCCCTCCCTCTCCCTCTCTCTCCCCCCCCCTCTCCCTCTCTATCTCTCCCTGTCTCTTTCTCTCTCCCTCTTCTCTCCCACCCACCCTCTTCCTATTTCTTTCTACCCCCTCTCTTCCTCCCTCCCTCTCTTTCTCTCCCTGTCTTTCTCTCTCTCTCTTCCTCTCTCTCTCTCCCTCCCTCCCTCTTTCTCTTTCTTTCTACCCCCTCTCTCCCTCTCTATTTCTCCCTGTCTCTCTCCCCCACCCGTCAGGGCCCCACCCCCTTCCTTCCTTCCCGCCTATTCCTGTACTGACACAAGCCATTCATTTTCTGAATTGATTGAATCAACACCACTTTGAAAAACACTTTCCTTTCAGGTTTTGCCATATGATACATTGCTTCATCCTCTGAAAATTGCTTTTTCATGTTATGATGACTCTCTTCCTGACAAGCTAGTTTTGTCCTAAAAGCAAAAACAACAACAAGAACAAAAAACAAAAGACAAAATATAAACAAACAGATGCTACCCAAATTCAATAAACAAACAAAGACACAGACAGGC
>CM054161.1:35322607-35332607 GCA_028751875.1 Rapana venosa
TTAAATTAGGCTTGGTCTTGAATTTCACATGTTTTTAAAAAGTGTTTTTGTTTCATTTATTTTCATTTTCAGAGCTGTTCTCTTTATCAGAATTGTTGTTGTGCTGGCTCTGCAGTCTGAATGTCCATGTTCCTATGTTTTTCTGATCAATGAACATGATGTTTTAGTTGTCATAGTTTTCGCTGATGGCATTTTCCTTTAAGTGTTTTTCCTTTCTGTCATAAAGCTTGTTGTTTTTGTTTGGTGGGGGTTTTTTAGGTGAGTTTTTGTATTTTGTTTGTATGGGGTTTTTGTTTGTTTTATTTTGTAGTTGACAGAATTGTGCAACATACCCCCCCAAAAAACAACCACACACACAACAAAAGCAACAACCCAACCCAAACAGATAAAGTCTGTTCTCTCTCTCTGTCAGTCAGTCAGTCTGTCTGTCTCTGTCTGTCTGTCTGACTGTATTATCTCTCTCCATCACTCGACTCTTCTCTCTCTCTACTCATCTCTTTCTCTCTCTATTATATATCTTTCTATCATTCTATGTATGTATGTATGTATGTATGTATGTATGTATGTATGTATGTATGTATGTATGTATGTATGTATGTATCTATCCATCTATCTATCTATCTATCTATCTATCTATCTATCTATCTATCTATCTATCTATCTATCTATCTATCTATCTATCTATCCATCTACTCCCCCCCTCTCTCTCTCATGTCCCTCTTCTCTCTCTCTATCTCTCGTTCTCTTGTTGTTGTATTTTTTCTCTTTCCCTTCCTATATTTGCTGTACAGACATTGACACTCCATTTTTATGAATTCTGTCAAAACCCCTCGAGAAACAAAAAAATCATGACATAGCATGCCCCATGATTTATTACTTCGCCTTCTAAATGACTTTACTCCTATAATCACTCACGTCCTGGAAAAATGATTTCGTGACAAGAGCAACATCGAGAGAGAGAGAGAGAGAGAGGAGAGAGAGAGAGAGAGAGAGAGAGAGAGAGAGAGAGAGAGAGAAGAGAGAGAGAGAGAGAGAGAGAGAGAGTACAGTATTCCTAACTGTTTGTCCAGCCAGCTCACCCTGTGTCTGTCTGTCTGCTTGTCTTAGAGAGAAACAAAATATGTAAAAAGCCCAACCACGTAATAATTTGGTTAAGATATATTTATATGCATGTTTCAATAATTCTGTTTTATTTTTATTTTTGTTTTTCATTCCTCAGTTAGAGCTCCCAAGCTCGCCAATGATGGGACCTCACAAAATTAATGCAGCCGTTTTTTGTCCACAATGTAGGCAGCTGCATTCTGACTTCAGGGATGATATCCGAACACGACACCAGAGTGCATGCGTTTTAAAAAAAATTGTCATCTACTCCTACCGACACACAACGACCTACTCTTCCAAAAAGACAGAACAGGCTTGAACGAGTGCGTAAGATTTTGTGCGTGCATTTGTTGGGACATGAGACCTCAGTTTATAGTCTCATATGAAGGATTCTGGGTAGAGTAGAGTTGGAACTGATGTTAACACCCGGGGGCAAAAATCACTATGATCGGGGCATCACGGTGGAACCTAAAACTTGAGATCGATCTTGGACCTTCAGGTCGATAGCACACTGCTCTAACCACCAGGCTATCCTGTTCCCCTATCAAGTTGAAACAGCCAACTCACAGCTTCCAGCCAATCAGCGCTCAGTTTCAAGTTGCAGATGGCTTTGTGCATGCAAGCATGTGTTAGCCTTAGTGTCATTTGTTTTGTTTTGTTTTGTTTTCTTTTTCTTTCTGTTTCCTTGTTTTTATTTACTTTTTTATTTTCACTTTGTATGCTTTTCCAATTGTTCCGTGTCACAAAATACTCCAAAAAATGTCAAGTACTCCCGTTCTCATTCCCTTTCAGTCAAGCATACATTTTTTGATTGTCTTAGTCTGAAAGATCTGTGCCCAAAGAAGGGAACTGATACCAGTTCAAAATACCAGGATGTTCAAAGTGCATTATACCAGTCTTAGCATTATATACCATAATTTGCTGAGGTCATATACCATTCAACAGTGGGAAGGTTACTATAGTCTTTCCCAGGACCCTACACACTCCTGTCTCCTTTAATCAATAGTTTTGTTCTTAAAGTTGGCTTGTCTAAATCACCTAGTAGTGAACAGATATCAAATCATCAAACTGATATCAAACTCAAGGTCAAAACCCTTCAGATGAGACTATAAACCAGGCCCGTGTTCGAACGCATGCTGAACATCTTGCGCACACGTTAAATCCTGTTCCACTTTTCGAAAGAGTAGGCCATGTGTGCCGGTAGGAACGGATGACAAAATTTACAAAACCGCATACGCACGGGGACTGGATGTAAAAAAGCGCATGAGTGCTTATTCCATTATCCTCGATATAAAAGAATAAATAAATAAATAAACTCAAGGTGAAAAAAGTTCGTTCTTTTCACACTGACAGGTTGGAACGAACAGGTTGGAACTGTCTGTCGGCTAAAAAGTGTCGGCTGCTTTAGACAAAGAAAGCTATGCAGATGTGATCCCAACACTCCTTAAATTAATTCTTTGATAGTTTATTGCTTTTGCGTTCTGGATTTGTTTGATTGTTTGTTTTTTGTGTGTTTTTTTGGTTTTGTTGTTTTGTTTGTTGTTGTTGGGTTGTTGTTGTGTTGGGTTTTTTTTTTTGGGGGGGGGGTTGCTTTGCCTTTTTTCTCCTCATACCCAAGGCCTGTGATTTTTCAACACAAATCAGATCCAGAACAACAATACGGGAGGTGTGATTACATTTCCTGATGCAGAAATATCGAATTATCTGGGCCTTGAATTTGGCGTGTTTCATTTGAGATTTTGTGTGTGTGTTTGTGTTGGTTTCATTTATTTTTTGTTTGTTTGGGAATCGTTATTGTTTTTCATAACTCTGCTACTTGTCCTGTGTAAAAAGACCATGGTTTTTTGTCTGACTAATCAACTTAAAGCTTTAGTGTTTGTGTTTTGCCGATGTCATTTTGTTCCAGTGTTTTTCTTTCTGTCAAATGGCTGTGTTTGCTTTGTGAATTTCTGTCATATTTGTTCCGGGTTTTATTGTTTGTTTTATTTGTATGAGAAAGAGTTGAGCAACAACACCCCCCCCCCTACCCCACTCATCCTGCCAGTTTGAGAAAATAGACACACTTGTCTATCATCCTCTCTCTCTCTCTCTCTCTCTCTCTCTGGGAGCAGATGACAAAATTGACAAAACTGCACACACATGAGGACTGGATTTTAAAAAAACCCACACGAGTGCTTATTCCATTATCCTCGAAATAAATGAACAAATAAATAAACTAATAACATAAAATAAATAAATCTCTCTCCCACATACCCTTCTTTCAAGTTCCACACCGTGCTGTTCAATTTAGGCTGTCTATTGACTGTGTTCTTTTTCAATGATGTGTGTTGTGTTGCGCCCAGTCCCTATCCCTCTGTCCCCTTGTGAATGAGCGTAAAGCATATCGCAATAAACTATTGTCAATTGTCAAACTATTGTCATTGTCACCCTTCTTTCAAGCTTGTTTCTGCCTCTAATAGACCACGTGTTCATTTTGTGGCTCCCAAAAGAACAATACACAGAAAAGGGAGAAGGGTGGCAATTTGTAAAAAAAAAATCATATTGACAGGGATGCAGACAAAAAAGAAGACTCACAACAAGAACTCGCCTATTCACTCCCCCTAAAAAAAAGGTGTTTGTTTCTTATGTCTGTCTGTTAATGAACGAAATAGAAATATTTATACAAAGAAAAATCCAAGCATTTTTGACAATCTCTTGTGAACTGCTTTTTATGATGTATGCTCTGCTAGTCTACATCTCCTTCTGACGTTGTTTACCAATAGCAGACACAGAAATCAACGTAGCTGTGGTCATTACATTAACACAGCACTCCAAAATGCTTTCTTTGCTAGTTTTATCGCTTTTATATCTCATGGTTTTGGTTTCTTCTGTAATTACTCATGTACACATTTTTGTTATTATTCAACACAGACAAATGGTTACTGAACAGCATCTGTCTACCTGTCTATCTGTCTATCTGTCTGTCTGTCTGTCTATCTATCTATCTATCTATCTATCTATCTATCTGTCTGTCTGTCTGTCTGCATATATATATATATATATATGTATATATATATATATATATATATATATATATAGAGAGAGAGAGAGAGAGAGAGAGAGAGAGATAGAGAGAGAGAGAGAGGAGAGAGAGAGAGAGAGAGAGAGAGAGAGAGAGACAGACAGACAGACAGACAGACAGAGACAGACAGACAGACAGAGAAAGAGAGAGAGAGAGAGAGAGAGAGAGAGAGATGAGAAGAGAGAGAGAGAGAGAGAGAGAGACAGACAGACACACACACACACACACACACACACACACAGCCAGACACAGAGAGACACAGAGAGAGAGAGGCCCCTGATTACAGTTTCTGATGCATGAATATTATCCAGGTCTGCAAGTTTCCATATTAATTCACTTTGGATTGTTTTTATTTCATTTCGTTTTGTTTGGAAACTGCTCGTGTTTTCTTCCCTCCCCTCCCTCCTTCCCCAACCCCTTTATTTCTACTGCTCTGTGTTTGAATCTAAATTCTATGTTTTCTGTTCAACGAATAATTGGGTTTTGCTGATCCATTTTTTTTCTTCCTATAGTGTTTACTTTTTTGAACTGTTTTGTTTTCTTTAAAAAATTAGTTTTTTTCGTTTTCTAAACAAGATTCTTTTTTCTTTCTTGCAAGTTCTTCCTTGAAAAGCTCTTCCTCTCTTTCCTTAAACTTTTTTTCCGACGGAAGCCATACCCGAGTGGCTAAAAAAATAGTTCGACATCAATCCTACGGGTCCATGAAGTCGTAAGTTCGAATCTCGGCACAGCCTAATGAATTTGAGGATGGGATTTTTTTTCTAACGATCTCGCAGGTCAACTTCAAAGTGTAGACCTGCCAGTGCCTTTATTTCCTTCGTGCATATACACACGCAGAAGATCAACCTAATTAGGCACAGTAAAGATCCCGTAATTCATGTCAGCGTTCGTTGGGTCGTGGAAGACCCAACATACCCAGCATACATACTCGAAGTCGGAATGCGGCTACCTTCAAGGTGGGGAAAAAACGGTTGCAGACGCCAAATCTCACCATGGGTGACTCTGAGAACTTTAGTCTAGGAACAATCTCCCTTCTCTACCCATCCCCCCTAAAAAAAAAGACAAACAACCAAAACCAAAAACCCAACAAAAACAAAAGAAAGAAAAACAAAACCCCAACAAAAAACTAACAGCATCCCTCCCCCCTCAAAAAACAACAACAACCAAAACAAACAAACAAAAAATAAAAACAAAAACCAAAACCCAACAAAAACAAAAAAAAGAAAAACAAAACCCCAACAAAAAACCAACAGCACCCCCCCCCCCCTAAAAAAACCACAACAACCAAAACAAAAAAACAAAAAATAAAAACAAAACAAAAACCCAACAAAAACAAAAGAAAGAAAAACAAAAACGCAACCAAAAACAAACAGCAACCCTCCTCCCCCACAGAAACAACCCACAACAACAACCCAAAAATAACAACAAAAAACAAACAAAACCCCAAAACAACCCACAAAACCGTTTTCCTGTCTCCAAAAGGTTTTCCTTTTCTTTTTTGTTTTTTTCTCTTTAGTGGGTTTTCCCTCATCTTTCTAAAAAAGGGGGGTTTCAATGCATTTGAAACAGGTTTTCCTTTCTTTGTTCCAAGGCTTCTCTTTCATTCCGTGAAGGGATTTCCTTTCCCTCTTTTTGGATTTCATTTTATTTCGTGTTTTGGTGGTGTTGTTTTAAAAAAAAGAAGAAATTGTGTTTGTTTTTTTTGGAATGAGTCTGAGTCATCATAAGAATCCAGTTAAGTTATATAATGCGCAACAACAACAAATAAATATGAGTAATCATACTGACTGACTGACTGACTGAGCTGACTGACTGACTGAATCTCTCTCCCCTCTCTCTCTCTCTCTCCCTTTCTTTCTTTCTTTCTTTCTTTTTTCTTTCTCTTGATTTCCTTCTTTCGTCCTCACGTAATTTCTGTACAAACACCGTCCATTCATTTTCTATATTCTGTCAATACGACTTAGAAAACAATATTTTTCATTCAACATTTTTGGCCATATGATTGACTGCTTCATCTTCTTCTAAATGGCTTTTTAGTGCCATGATTGCTCGGGCATGCTTGAAAAAAAGCCTTTGTGCCAAAAGTAAATAACTTTTTCACAGTTACAACAAAAAACCCTGAAAACCCCCCCAGACAGACAGACAGACAGACAGCAGGAGAGAGAGAGGAGAGAGAGAGAGAGAGAGAGAGAGAGAGAGAGAGAGAGAGAGAGAGAGATTAAATCAATTCAAATCAAATCAATTTCGGTTACGACCCCAAAAAAAGCACACCTGAAAAACGACAGACAGAGGAGAGAGATTTTATTTATTTATTTATTTATTCTTTATATCGAGGATACTGGGATAAGCATTTCTGTGCTTTATCACATGTAGTCTCCGTGTGTATGTGGTTTTGTAAATTTTGTCATCTCTTCCCACCGGCACACAATAGCCTACTCTTTCAAAAAGCGGAACAGGATTTAACGTGCGTGCAAGGTGTTCTGTGTGTGTTCGCACTGGGCCTAGATTAGACTAGAGAGAGACAGACAGATTGGCAGACAGACATACAGGCAGACAGACAGACAGACAGACAGACAGCTTCAGAGGGAGGAAAACAAAGCAGAAACAAACAGAGAAAAATGATTGTACAGACTGTTTGTCTGTTTCCATGTCTGTTTGATTTGAATCAGACAGAAATTAAAAACAAACAAAAATAAACATTACTTTAACAAAAATAACCCAAGCCACTCTTAAAGTAAGGAATGTAAATATTATACTGTGTATGCTTTGTCCATTCTTTTAGCCTCTAAATGCAATTGCTTACCTTCAGCATATAAAGCAATCTTAAAACGTAAAAGGTGTTCCCATAGCCTACGGGGTCATTAAGGAGCGAGGTGTCAGAGACCTCAGTTTCTCTAGGGGCCAGCAAATTGAGGGCGGCGCCTATCTCCTCTCCCTCGCTGCTTTACTTTCCCTGACCCTAAAGAGGGCAGGTACTCATTTACAGCTGGGTAAACTGGGTGGGCTGTACTGAAGCCAAGGCGCGCAAACGGTCACAAATCCAGTTGGTAACCACGCTCGATGCTGTTTAATCTTAGCTTGTGGGAAAGTGAGTGCTCTGACCACTGAACTGTCCTATCCCTTAAAGCAATCTTACACATGGTTATAGAATTAACACAACAGTCTAAAAAAAAAAAGGTTCTCTGCTAGTTTATGGCATTTACAACAAGATTACTTCTTCTGTCTCTTCCTTCATTCATAAATTGCGTGATTATTCAACAAAGACAAATCACCACAGAAGAACAACACTACCAGAGTTGGGATTACATTTTCTGATCCGAAAATATTGAATTATTTCCCGGTTTTGAATTTCGCATATTTCATTTTGGAATGTTTGTGTTTCATTTACATTAGTTCGGGGACTTGTTATTTTCAATATTTTTGTGTGCGCTGTGTGATATTAATGTTCCATCTTTTTGTTAGATAAAATTAATATGATGATGTATTGTTGGAGTTTTGCTGATGCAGGTTTTTGTTTCCTTAAAGGGTTTTTTGTGTCTTTTATGTAGCGTGTGGCTGTAGTTTTAGTTTTTGACACAAATTTAAAAAAACCCTGAGTAAACATAATGTTGACTCAGCTGTCTGTTCTCCAACCGCCCTTCTCTCTCTCTCTCTCTCTCTCTCTCTCTCTCTCTCTCTCTCTCTCTCTCTCTCTCTCTCTCTCTCTCTCTCTGAGTGAGTTAAAATTGATTTGCCTAACTTCGAATTGTTGTATTGATGCTGTTGTTGGCGGGGCTGTTACAAACTGTTTTATATCAGGCTTCTTGATATTTGGTAACTTACCTTGATATCCTTCTTGATAGTAAATATATATATTTTTTGGTAAGGGTATTGGTGAGGATGCTTAACAAAATTTGATATCTGGTTTATTTTTATGTTGATGTAACCTGGAATGCTCTCTCTCTCTCTCTCTCTCTCTCTCTCTCTCTCTCTCTCTCTCTCTCTCTCTCTCTCTCTCTCTCGCTTCTTGCTGTCTCCACTCTCTTTTATTTTATCCATATTACCTAATTATAATCATTGTATCAGTTTTCATGCTAATGTTTGATTTATTTGAGAATTATATGGTTATCAGCATATCTCTTTTCTCAAAAAAAATCTATGCATCTTTTGAAATTAATGTTCAAGTCAGTTAGGGATTATATTAGGTAAGTTTTTTTCCTTTCTTTTAAAATCATGTTGTCGTTGTTGTAGTAAGATTTTTACCTGTTTTGTTGATAGCCCCTAATCAGGGCAAGGGCCGGATGAAAAAAAAGTATGCGCATGCTTATTCTGTTACCCTTGTAAAATAAAGATTCATTTATTCATTCATTCCTCTCTCTCTCTCTCTCTCTCTCTCTCTCTCTCTCTCTCTCTCTCTCCCCCCTCCTTTTTCCCGTTTCACTTTCCTCCACTTCTCCCTCTCTCCTCTCTGTTTTGTGTATATGCAGAAGTGCTCTTTCTTTTTATCACCATTACGAACAACTGGATCCACGAACCAACAGCCCCAAAAGGCAATGATTATATGAGGGGAGATAATAAATCCGTTAAAATTTTTTGTTCTCTCCCTTTAAGAATACTTTTGATTTGGAAACCATTTCGTTCATAATGATAAGACAAATTTATTTCAGTTTTGATTTTTTTCCCAATTTACTACAGTTGCACATCTTGGGTGTTATAATATAATTCATATTTTTTATAGTATTTCTGATGGTGTGGGTAGATATATGCACGCGCGCTTGAGTACATAAATTATGTGGGTGGTTGGGTGTGTGTTTGTACGAATTTGAATGAATTGTGAGAGAAGAGTGTTGGACTGAAAGAAGGATGGTATTTGGAAATATGTCAACATGTTTCAGGAACTGTATGGAAATTTTAAAGGACAATGTGTGTTTTACATCGTGTAGTGCAGTGGAGAGACATTATCTTCCCATAAGTAAGTGGCACAATAAAGGTTGTATCTTGTATTTTCCTTTTATCTCTCCGACTGCTTATCTATTTTATTTATTTATTCTTTTATATCAAGGATAATGAAATAACCACTCATGTGCATTTTTTACATCCAGTCCCCGTGTGTATGCGGTTTGTAAATTCTGTCATCCGTTCCCACCGGCACACAATGGCCTACTCTTACGAAAAGCGGAACAGGATTTGACGTGTGCGCAAGATGCTCTTCGTGCGTTCGCACACGGGGGCCTCGGTTTATAGTCTTATCCGAAGGACTTTTGGGGAGAGTGGAGTCTGCACTGATGTTAACTCCAGGGGAAAATATCTCCTTGAACGGGAATCGAACCCGGGTCGTCAGATTGCGAGCGTAATGTTCTAACCTCTAGGCTATCCCGTCCCCCTAGGAAAACAAAAGGGAGATCTTCGCTATTTATTCAAGATAATTATTGATAAGAAATGGTAGAAAGATTTTTGGCCTGATACAACGCGAGCAAATTATTATTCCATAATTATCAAAGAGTTTTAAAAGAGTCAGAGTCACAGAAGTTATGAAAAGGCTCCTGTTCTTTTTGAAGCACTGTTGTTTTATGCAGATGGGTGGACTGAAAATATCAAAAGTCAAAGTCAAAGCCAAAGTCAAACTGTTATTTTCAGATGGTACATTGAAAAAAGCAATGCATAGTAAATTTGCAGTGTATGGCCATATTTGTGTGTGGTAAAAATGTAAAAACAATATACATATCTATCTATCTATCTATCTATCTATCTATCTATCTATCTATCTATATATATATATATATATATATATATATATATATATATATATATATATATATATTGCGAGCTTGATGCTCTGAATTTGAATATGTGCTATAT
>CM054161.1:35342607-35345107 GCA_028751875.1 Rapana venosa
GTGTGTGTGTGTGTGTGTGTGTGTGTTTGCTTAGAGCACACATACAAGGAAAAGCTTTATGTATATATACATGCATACATAAACACACATACTCATATGCATCACCTATTTTCAAGCACAAAGCTTATACACACACTTAATCTATCTCTCATGCACCTTCACACACACACACACGCACGCACACACACACGCGCACACACAAATGCATCCCCCCACACACACATACACGCAAACACACACATACACAAACCAGAAGGATACACGCGCTCTTAAAAGAACAATATTTTATCAACTTATTCCTCTTCCATCTTTTTTTCCTCAAATACAAAGCAGAAGGACACACACAATGATACACAAAAAACCCCAAAACAATATTTTATCAACTTATTCGTTTTTATCATTTTATCCTTCTTCTTCCCTGTTTTCCCCAAACACTCATTCCTAGCCATGCTGTCCCTACCCCCTCTACAGCACACCAGGTTTATTTGGTTTGGAGATAGCAGAAACACTGGACAACAACAAAGTGTCTTTCAAGAAGGAAGACAAAATGCTGACTTTGTTTCCTTTTTTTCCCTTTTTCTTTCTTCCCTCTTTCTTTTTAATTCCTTGAAGCCATAGTGCACAGCAAGTTTTTGAAACTTTCAGGTCCCTCAACCCCATCCTCCAGCCCCTTTCTCACATGTTTTGGTTTTGTACATAAATGTCACACAGTGCAGTCCACTCCTTATACAATATATTTTACAGCTAAGGAAATACTTCTTTCTTCTTCGTCATCAAATGCTCAGACAGCAAGTATTGTCAAGTCAAGTCAAGTCAAGTCGAAAACACTTGAATCACCCCATGAAGGGTAGTTACAATACTGACAGGCACATTGATACGTATAGTTATCTCAAAAGACACAAGAAAAATACATTTGTTGGTTGTCATATGAAGCAAAACTGTGTTTCCCCGCTGTTAAGTTCCTAATAAGTCAGGTCGAGTGCATCTGACGTTTGCATGGGATAGAATTGTTATGTTTTAAGTCTTTCAACAAAAAACAGAGGAAAGGAGTGGACCAAGAAGGCAGAAAACAGACAAGAAAGAGGTGGCAGGAAGAAAAATAACTAGGTACGTATACAGAGAGGGATAGAAAAGAGGGAATTCATAGCACAGAATTTCAAGAAGGTGGGGATGCTACTTATACTGCCAGGCTCCCAGCATCGTCACGGGGGAATAATAAAATACAGGATGATTTACAAACTGTGTAACCTTAAGAGTTACAGAAGATTTAGTGGCAACCATGCTAGGCATTTTCTTGAGTTTTAAAACTCAGCAGAATTTCGATAGGTTATGTCCTCTTTTACAGGTATTTAAGTTCTCCTGCTACACACTGGAAGGACAAAATATGTTTGTTCAATGTTGTGAACCAGGTGCCACTGAACTTCAAACGAACGTCTGTCCATTTCAGAACTACCAAGATCAGAAAGTCCTTCGGATGAGACTATAAACCGAGGCCTCGTGTGCGAAACGTACGCAGAACATCTTGCGCAAACGTAAAATCCTGTTCCGCTTTTCGTAAGTGTAGGCCATTGTGTGCCGGTGGAAACGGATGACAGAATTCACAAAACCGCATACACACGAGAACTGAATGTAAAAAAGCACATGAGTGCTTTTTCCATTATCCTCGATCAACGAGAAAAAAAGAAAAGAAGAAATTTGTTCTTTTATCACCAAGCCGATTTATTTATTTTATTCTTTTATATCGAGGATAATAGAATAAGCACTTATGTGCTTTTTTACATCCAGTCCCCGTGTGTATGCGGTTTTGTAAATTCTGTCATCTGTTCCCACCGGCACACAATGGCCTACTCTTACGAAAAGCGGAACAGGATTTAACGTGTGCGCAAGATGTTCTGCTTGCGTTCGCACACGGGGCCTCGGTTTATAGTCTCATCCAAAGGATTTTTTGGGGAGAGTGGAGTCTGCACTGATGTTAACTCCAGGGAAAAAATACCCCCCTTGAACGGGAATCAAACCCGGGTCGTCAGATTGCGAGCGCAATGTTCTAACCACTAGACTATCCCCCCCACCCCCCCCCACCCCCTTCCCCGCCCTCCCCCCTCAACCCCTCTTAGATAACATCAAGCCATTGTCCTTTCCTATTTTAAACAAAACACTCTCTATGCTGCGCAAAATCGGACAATATATGCAAAAATCTCACCATTGGTGAACCTCGGAGCTTTATCCAAGAAAGTAAAGAAAAAGAACAAAGAATGAATAAACGTTGTTGCTCTTTCTCTTAGAAGACGAAAGGGCAACAAGAGGAAAGAAAACGACATAGAAACAAGAGTGTTAAAAGAGATGCAGAGCAATTCTGGAAGGATCCAGGGCTGTTGCTAGAGGCCACTGTCAATCAAGGACCTGCCTGGGCATTAAACACTTGAGGAAATTGGACATTGGCTCTGCTGATTGATGAACAGGTTTAGAAACACAGGCTTGACATTGCTGGCCAGGGTGGAGC
>CM054161.1:35347607-35350107 GCA_028751875.1 Rapana venosa
TCTTCTCTCTCATTCTCTCCTCTCTCTCTCTCTCTCCTCTCTCTCTCTCTCTCTTTTTAAGTAACACGTGCCTATCTATATCTCTGAGGACTTGAGGGCAAAAGATAGAAAGCTCTAAAGATATACCTCAGACGAATGAACTGCAAAAGCAGTGTGACACGTCTGTAACCATCTGTCACACAACACCTAGGACTTCAGACACTTGAGGAAATTGGAACAGGGGCGGTTCTTTGAAACCGTTTTGAAATAGAAGCAGTTTTTATTGCATGATGATCAATGACAATGAGAATGATGTAATGGTGCTGCTGTGGAAGTGCATATGCTTTGAGACTGCTTGACAGGGTTGTACTCTACGCTTACTATCATAATATATCCCGGCGTCAACCGGGCTCGAGAGATACAGACACCTGCAGTGTTGGTCAGGTAATTTGAGCAACACTTGGTGGGTCGGTGGTCTAGAGGTAACGCGCCTGTTAGAAAGCGAAAAGTCCGGGTCGGAAGTGTGCGGCGGTTCGTACCCCGTTTGGACCGGAAACTTTTCCCCCATCCATTAGACCATGAGTGGTGGTCTGGGCGCTAGTCTTTCGGATGAGACGATAAACCGAGGTCCCGTGTGTTACACGTAATTATTTAGCGCACGTAAAAGAACCCACGCAACAAGAGAGTTGTCCCTGGCAAAATTCTTAGAAAAAAGCCACTCTGATAAGCGAACAAATACAGTTGCAGACAGGAAAAAAGAAAAAAAATGGGTGGCGCTGCTCTTGTGGCGACGCGCTCTCCCCGGGGAGAGCAGCCCGAATTTCACGGAGAAAAATCTGCCGTGACTTAAAGTGGTATGAAATGAAATCTGAGCGCTTTGATTTGTTGCTTTACAAGATTCAGCGCTATATAAATTCCATACATTATTATTATTATTAACCACAAGGCTGCATCCACTTTCAGACTGGAGTCTTGACAGACGCTCATAGCCGCGTGGTTAAGTAGATCGTTCGACTTCGAATCTCATGGGTCCATGAAGTCGTGGGTTCGAATCTCGTGTGTTGGCTGGTGAATTAAGGGTTGGGGGGATTTTTTTAACGATCTTCCAGGTCAATTTAAAGTTGAGACCTGTCAGTGCCTTAATAACTCTCGTGTATGTATACATATGTAGAAGATCAAATATGCACATTAAAGATCCCGTAACACATGTCAATGTTCGGTGGGTTGAGGAAACGTCAACATACCCAGAATACATTCCTGAGGTTGGAATGCGGCTACCTTCATTCATGGTGGACAAAAAAAACACCCGGTCACATACGCAAAAATCTCACCATTGGTAAACTTCAGAGTTCAAGCTGAGGAACGAAAAGGACACACAGAAAAAGCAGACAGACAGACAGATAGACAGAGAGACAGACATAATGAAAGATAGACAGAAACATCGTGTGCGAATAAGTTAAATTCTTTCAGCATATTGTGCTAACCTTATCTTTTTTTGGATTTATTCTTTTATTTCGTGGAAAATGGAATAAGGACTCATGCGCTTTTTTTATATCCAGTCCCTGTGGGTATGCTGTCATTCCTTCCCGCTAGCACACAATGGCTTACTCTTCCGAAAAGCGGAACAGGTTTTAACGTGTGCACAAGATGTTCTGCGTGCGTTCGCACACAGGACCTCGGTTTATAGTCTCACCCGAAGGACTTTTCAGGGAAAAAACGGTTGCATACGCAAACTATCACCATTGGTAAATGAATCTCAGAGTTCTAGCTAAAGAAGAAATTAAAAAAAAAGAACAGGCGCACAGACAGACAAAGACATCGTATGCGAATTTGTAAGATTTTTTCACTATACTGTGCTAACCTCACATCATCACATGTAGTGATCTTTAACGATCAAGAGCAACAAACTAGAGAACTGGGAACTCCAGCTTAGAGCAGGGAACTATAAAAGTAGTGTGACACGTCTGTAACCATCTGTCACACAACACCTAGGACTTCAGACACTTGAGGAAATTGGAACAGGGGCGGTTCTTTGAAACCGTTTTGAAATAGAAGCAGTTAAACCACAAGGCTGCATCCACTTTCAGACTGAGTCTTGACAGACGCTCATAGCCGAGTGGTTAAGTAGATCGTTCGACTTCGAATCTCATGGGTCCATGAAGTCGTGGGTTCGAATCTCGGGTGTTGGCTGGTGAATTAAGGGTTGGGGGGATTTTTCTAACGATCTTCCAGGTCAATTTAAAGTTGAGACCTGTCAGTGCCTTAATACCTCTCGTGTATATATTTTTTAAAATTTTTATTTTATTTATTCTTTTATATCGAGGATAATGGAATAGGCACTCATGTGCTTTTTTTACATCCAGTCCTCGTGTGTATGCGGTTTTGTAAATTTTGTCATCCGTTCCCACCAGCATACAATGGCCTACTTTTCCGAAAAGCGGAACAGGTTTTAACGCGCGCACAATATGTTCTGCATGCGTTCGCACACAGGACCTCCTCGGTTTATAGTCTCATCCGAAGG
>CM054161.1:35355107-35357607 GCA_028751875.1 Rapana venosa
GCGCAGCACAACACAGCACAGCACAGCACAGTGCAGCACAACAAAGCACAACAAAGCACAACGCAGCACAGCACAGTACAGCACAACGCAGCGCAACACAGCACAGCGCAACACAGCACAGCACAGTACAGCACAGTACAGCACAGTGCAGCACAGCACAGTACAGCACAGTACAGCACAACACATCACAGCACAGTACAGCACAGCACAGCACAACGCAGCACAGCACAGCACAGCACAACACAGCACAGCACAGCACAGCACAACACATCACAGCACAGTACAGCACAGCACAGCACAGCACAGCACAACACAGCACAGCACAGTACAGCGCAGCACAGCACAGCACAGCGCAGCACAGCACAGCACAGCACAGTACAGCACAACACAACACAGCACAGCACAGCACACCACACCACACCACAGCACAGCACAACAGCACAGCACAGCAGCAGCGTCCAATTTCCTGCACTGTTCCAAAAATCCTGCCGATTCCGTGACTGACCATTTCTTGCCAGGCTAGCCCCTACCTACCTATCTACCTACCGACCTACCTACCTACCTACCTATCTACCTACTACCTACCTACCTACCTATCTACCTACCGACCTACCTACCTACCTACCTATCTACCTACTACCTACCTACCTACCTATCTATCTACCTACCTACCTCCCTCTGCAACCAAACGAAGAAAAGAAACAGAAAAAGAAAAGTCATTCCGATAGAGTTTCTACTGGTGCTGGGAAAATATCACGCAGTGCAAAGAAACGATAACGGGTTTGGGATTTGAGTTTTTTTTGTGTGTGTGTCTGTGTGGTTGGTGTAGTCTGTTTGGGGATGGAGGGGTGGGGGTTGGGGGTAGGGGTATACTATAGGACATGGCTGTGTTCTTACTGCGTACCCCGGCTCTATCAGGAGTTAGGGGGAGGGGTGGAGGGGTGGGTGGGGTGGGGTGGGTGAGGGGGTGAGGGGGTGTGGAGGGGGTGGATGGAGTTGGTGGTTATAGTGGTAAGGCGTTTTGACTGGAAATCAAGCAAGAGGTCACGTATTGAGTTACCCTCTTTTTCTTGGGGAGGGGGGGGGGGGGGGGGGGGGGGGGGGGGGGGGGGGGGGGGGGGGGGGGGGGGGGGGAGGGGAGGGGGGGAGGGGGTGGGGGGGGGAGGGGGTGTTGATTTTTTTGTTTTAATTTTTCCCTGTCCCTTTCGTTAGAGTTCCGCGGTTCACCAATGGTGAGATTTCGCGTATGCCATCGTTCTTACCCATCATGAAGGTAGCCGCATGTCTTCTTCAGAAATGTATACTGGGTATGTTCGCGTTTCTGTAAACCGCCGAACGTTGACGCCTTGAATTACAGTATCTTTAACGTGCATTTTAAAAATCTTTTCCTTGTGTATATACAAGAAGGGAAGTAAGGCACTGGCAGGTCTGCACTTGAAGTTGACCTGGGATATCGTAAAAAAAAGAAATCCACCAACCTTTGATTCACAACACGCCACCGGAAGCTGGAAACTCGTGACTTTACGGGATTGAAGTCGAACGGTCTTAACCTTATCTTTATTATTTATTTATTATTATTCATTTATTTGATGCAGATTTGTTCAGCTGCAGCCCATTCTTGTATATGTACGTTGTTAGAGTACTTATAATTATAAGCCTTGCTTTCTGTACTCATTTCATGTATTGGTGCTATGATGTTTCTGGAAGTTCAGAATGTATTAGTTTTTAATTTATCAGTTCTAATAATTTCTTTTTAAAACCAACGGTCTTAATCACTGAGCTATAGCCCCACCAACAGAAATGAAAGGAAAGTCGGTGCAGTACTACCGACTCCAAGAAGTTAAAGAAGGATCGTAACAGGTCAGTCAGATCAGGTCAAGTCTAGCATCAGTCGATCAGGTACTAATCGGTGTCAATTATGACCACGTCAAGTCTGGAAAGTCACTCAATCAAAACAAGTAATCAGGACAAGTCCACATCAAACAAGTCAGATAATTCAAGTCAAGAAAGATCAGGTTCAAGTCAGATCAAGTCGAATAGAGGTCAATTTCAGTCAGGTCAGGTCGACCAGTCAAACCAAATCAAGTCAGAGCGACAAGTCATATCAGGTCAAGTCAGACCAGGTCAATCAGTCCGGGTCAAGTCAGACCAAGTCTAGTCAGATAAGGTGTGAATCAAGAATTTAAAAAAAACCCCACCTTTAAGCCAGATTGGGTCACGTCAAAATCAAGTCAGATAAGGTCGTCAGATCAAGTCAGATTAGGTCAAGTCAGATCAAGTCAGGTCAGGTCAAGTCAAGTTCAAGTCAGATCAGGTCAGGTCAGATTAGGTCATGTCAGGTCAGATCAGATCAGGTCAGGCAAATAACAGCAATAATTTCCATTCCCAACCTCCACCCTCACCTTCTCCCCCCCCCCCACCCACCCTACAGACATTGCACTACCACCCATCCCTCCCCTCCCTCCCCTCCCACCCTTCCTTCCAACAATACTCGCATCGT
>CM054161.1:35362607-35365107 GCA_028751875.1 Rapana venosa
TATAGTCTCATCCGAAGGACTTAAACGGCACTGATGTTAACTCCAGGGGAAAATATCCGCTTGAACGGGATTCGAACCCGGGTCAGCAGACCACGAGCGCAATGCACAACACTCTAACAAACCAGGCTATCCTGCCCCGTTGGCAGTGTCGACTGAGTTTTCATTTGTGTGATATCCTATTTATTTTTTATTTTGTTAATTGGGGGACGGGGTAGCTCAGTGGTCAGAACACTGGCTTTCCCCCAGCTAAGGTTAACCAGCATCGAGCGTGGTTACCACTTGGATGGGTGACTGTTTGCGTGCTTTGGCTTCAGTACAGTCTCCCCAGTTCACCCAGCTGTAAATGGGTACCTGCCATCTTTAAGGTCAGGGAAGGTAAAGCAGCAAGGGAGAGGAAATTGGTACCGCCCTCAATATTCTGGCCTCTGGAGAAGTTGAGGTCTCTGATGCCTCGCTCTCCTACGACTTTATGGGTTATGGGACACCTTTACCTTTTTATTGCCATTATTTTGGGTCGTGTTTGTTTATGTGTGTGGATATAAAACGATGCACCGTGCATTTTTAACGATAGTTCCAATGTCACTGCTTTGATCAGGTTTGTGCAATTACACGCCTTAATCCATTTAGCGACAAAACACCCGTTTAGCGACACTAAAGACAACGAGGGAACAAGAGAGGCAGAGGGAGAGGGAGAGGGTGAAAGGGAGGGACAGCGTGAGAGTGTGGAACAGAGAGAGAGAGAGAGAGAGAGAAGAGAGAAAGAGAGAGAAAAGAGAAGAGAGAGAGAGAGAGAGAGAGAGAGAGAGAGAGAGAGAGAGAGAGAAAGAGAGAGAGAGAGTGTGTGTGTGTGTGTGTGTGTGTGGTGCGCGCGTGCGGTGCGTGCATGCGTGCCTGCGTGTGTGTGTATGTGTGTATGTTACAGAGACAGAGACGGAGAAGCAGGCAGAGAGAGAGAGAGAGAGAGAGAGAGAGAGAGAGAGAGAGAGAGAGAGAGAGAGAGAGAGAGAGAGAGAGAGAGAGAGAGAGAGAGAGAGAGACAAACAGACAGAGACAAAGAGGCAGGCAGAAAAAAAAAGAGAGAGAGAGAGAGAGAGAGAGAGAGAGAGAGAGAGAGAGAGAGAGAGAGAGAGAGAGAGAGAGAGAGAGAGAGGGAGAGAGAAAGAGAGAGACAAACAGACAGAGACAAAGAGGCAGGCAGAGAAAAAGAGAGAGAGAGAGAGAGAGAGAGAGAGAGAGAGAGAGAGAGAGAGAGAGAGAGAGACTTGAATTTTTTTATATCGAGGATAATGGAATAAGCACTCATGTGGTTTTTTACATCCAGTCCCCGTGTGTATGCGGTTTTTGTAAATTCTGTCATCTGTTCCCACCGGCACACAATGGCCTACTCTTACGAAAAGCGGAACAGGATTTAACGTGTGCGCAAGATGTTCTGCGTGCATTCGCACACGCAGCCTCGGTTTATAGTCTCATCCGAAGGACTTTTGGGGAGAGTGGAGTCTGCACTGACGTTAACTCCAGAGGAAAATATCCCCTTGAACGGGAATTGAACCCCGGTCGTCAGATTGCCAGCGCAATGTTCTAACCACTAGGCTATCCCGTCAGACAGTCAGACAGACAGGAAACTAAACCCAGACTAGAACAGACTAACAACAAAACAAAACAAAACAAACAACTAAACACACACTAAAAAGGCAGACAGACTAAAACCAAAGACGAAGATTGATATCGTTCACTTATATTCCGGCATGACTCGATACAACACGATTACGATAAGAACATAATACCCCCTATTTATCTAGGGGGAAATAAAACAAAGCAACAAAACCAAAAATTATCCTCTGGTAGCTAATTCCGAAAACACCCTTGGTAAACTCTGATCGTAGTGTGTGGAAAATGATATAAAAGCCACATTAACAAGAACATGACACGGTCAATACAAAAACAGACAACCGTGGAATAATCCGGGGGGTATGAACACCCAATTATCCTACATTTTCTTCGACACAGACAGTATCTGATCCTTTAAGCGTTCTATAAAGAAACTGCAATTATTATCTTTGTATTCAAAGTCTGATACAGATCGCTGGGGAAAACAAAATAAACATGGCGGACACTGCTGGAATAAAAGTGATAGGACACCAACAAAAAGAGAGATTAGGACAAAGCTTTCACAGCAAGTCACGGCCTTTTTCTATGCGCAGATGGAGAAATCCGACCAACACGATTTTCAAAGAAGTTAAGACGGGTATGAGGGAAAAGGATTACCAAACCAATCAAGGTAATAACGAAACCGTAATTTTTTTTCTAAATTAAAAGCTTCTGCGGATAATTGCGAAATTAGACGCTACTCTATGATGGTATCAAGAATGACAACAACTACAACACACACACACACATACACAAAAAGCCAGGCTGCAATTTTCCTCCATAGTCTTTTCTGAAAGAAATATGCAGAAAACTTGATTGAATATCATACAATCTATCTATAAACCACGCACGC
>CM054161.1:35372607-35377607 GCA_028751875.1 Rapana venosa
TGTCTGTGTGTGTCTCTCTCTCTCTCTCTCTCTCTCTCTCTCTCTCTCTCTCTCTCTCTCTCCCTCTCTCTCTCTCAACACAAATTGCGTGCATGTGACGGATTCAATAAAAGGAAGAATGAGATTTGCAAGCAATTTTTTTTTTCAGATTACAGTCAACATTGGAACATGCTTCAAAGCCAAGTTAGGCTGCATTTGCCTTGTCAACAATTTCTTTGTTCTTGATCGGCTTGGCATTGGTTTTTTTTTTTAAATGAATGACTGAATGACAGAATGGTATGCTGGTATGCGTTCTCTGTCTGTCTGCCTATGTGTCTGTCTGTCTCTCACACAAGGAAAAAATTGTGCACGTGTTGAGGAGTACGAAATAAAACGGAAAATGAAATAAAAGAAGAATGGAGAGATGTGACAGCCCTTTTTTTTCAGATTGCAGTTAACATTGGAACATGCTTGGAAGCCAAGTTAGGCTGTATTTGCCTTGTCAACAATTTTTGGGGAGGGGGATCAGCTTGACATTGATTTGATAATGAATGACTGAATGACAGAATAAATGACAGAATGAGAGAGAGAGATAGAGAGAGAGAAGCAGAGGTAGGAGATGAGAGAGATGAGACTGAGAGAAGAGAGAAGAGAGAGAGAGAGAAGAGGGACGTATTATTGAATGAAGGAGGGGTGGGCCAGTTTGTGAGAGTTGAGTTATACCGGGCTGATAGACCAGCAGAGTTCACAGAGAGATAGAACTATCGAACAGAAACAGGATTCGTTCCAAGATGATTGTATAAGTTTTTGTTTCATGGAATGAAATTATTATAATGGTTTGATATGAAAATGTGATGGGTATAGTGCATGAAACATAACATAGTTACAGGTAAGGATGCAGGCATGCTGGCATGCATTCTTTATCTGTCTGTCTCTGTGTGTCTGACTATCTGTGTGTGTGTGTGACTGTGTTTCTGTTTGTCTATCTCTGTCTGTCTGTCTCACTCTCTGTCTCTCTGTCTCTCTGTCTCTCTGTCTCTCTCTCTCTGTTTCTCCTTGTGTGTCTGATTATCTCTGTGTATGTGTGTGTGTGTGTGTGTCTGCCTGTCTTTCTGTCTATCTCTGTCTGTCTATCTCGCTCTCTGTCTATCCTGTCTCTCTCTGTCTGTCTCTCTCTCTACTGTCTGTCTGTCTGTCTCTCTCACTGTCTGTGCTTACTTTATCTGTCTCTGTGTGTCTGACTATCTGTGTGTCTGCCTGTCTTTCTGTTTGTCTATCTCTGTCTGTCTGTCTCACTCTGTTTCTCTGTCTGTCTGTCTGTCTCTCCTACTGTCTTTCTGCCTCTCTCTCACTGTCTTTCTGTCTCTGCATTCTCTATCTGTCTCTGTGTTCTGTGTGTGTCTGCCTGTCTTTCTGTTTGTCTGTCTCTCCTACTGTCTGTCTATCTCACTGTCTGTCTGTCTCTGTCTCTCTCTCTCAGCACAAACAGCGCAGCACGTGTGAGGAGTCAAAAGAAAGAAAGAGAAAGAAAGAAGAAGAATGGAAAAATGGTCGAACAATTATTTTTTCAGATTACATTAAAGATTGGCACGTGCTTTTAAGCCAAGTTAAGCTGCATTTGCCTCGTCAACACGTTTGGGTTGTTGTTATTTTTTTTTTTTTTTTTGGGGGGGATTAGCTTGACATTGATTTTTAATGTCATTGTTGGTGGCTTCTACAAAGGAAATTGTCATTAAAAATTACTCTTTCTTTGTACAGGGCATTCACAATACGAAGAATTATGTGTAGTTAATAATAGGTGCTGTTTAAGTCTGTCGTGTATTGTTATGATTTTATCAATGTCATTGATATTTACCCTCCCCCCTCCACTTCAGAAGGGGCTATGGCCTTTACTAATTTAAATATTCCTCTCTCTCTCTCTCTCTCTCTATATATATTATATATATATATATATATATATATATATCCCTAAGGGCGGGGACTGGATGTAAAAAAGCACATGGGTGCTTATTAATTATCCTCGAAATAAAAGAATTTGTCATTGTCATTGTCATTCTCTCTCTCTCTCTCTCTCTCTCTCTCTCTCTCTCTCTCTGGGCGCTCATTTATTATCCTTAAAAACATTGATTTGATTTGATTTGACTTGTACACAAACAGTGCCCACAAGAGGCGGATACACAAACAATAGGAAGATCTCTACCTGTAATTTTTTTCTTTTCAGATAATTCAACATCAGAGCATGCTTCAAACCCTCTTAGGTGAATTGGCCTCGTCAGCTCTTTCATCTGTTCGGCATGTATTTGATCATGAATGACGGAATGGCAGACAGAAGGAATGATAGAGACATGGAGAGATGTATTTTGTTGTCAAAGTGAATTACAATGGGCTGCTGATGAATCCCCATCACCCAGGAATAATCCCTTCCTTTGTGATATTATAAGCTGAAAATAGGATTCGGGTTAAAGATTCGTGGGTTTTGTTTTACAGAAGGACATTGTTGCATCTTGTTGATAACCATGGATGTAGATCGTGCGGTGTGTGAGTGTGCTAGTGCACACGCATGTACATGCTCGCATACGCATACTCACAACAGGCATACACAGACAGACAGACAGACACACAGACACACACAGAGACACACACACACAGATACATAGACACACACAGACACATACACACACTCACAGACACACACATAATATGCACAAGCAAACATACACACACACAGACACACACGTGCGCGTGCATACACACACACACACCACACAACACACACACACACACACACACACACACACACACACAACACACACACGTACGCTTACGCAATAACTTGTTTTACATCTCATTGTCCCTTCATGTGTCTGTCTCTCTCCCTGTTAATCTCTTTTACTATCTTCATAACTTAGTATCTTTGTCTGTCTTTCTTTATATCTCTATATCTCTCTCTTCCTCCCTCTCTCTCTCTCTATTTGCTGGTATGTCTCATACTCTCTCTTTAAGTATTAGTGTGTGTAAGAAATCGGAAAAGGGAGAGGAGAGAGAGAGGAGGGGGACATTTCTGCAAGCATTTTGGTTTTGTTGTTGTTTCATTGTTGCTCATGTGTGGCATCAGAACGTGCTTCAAAGCCAATTACGTGCAATTTGCCATGTCAACATTTTTATCCAGTTGACATTTATTTTGATAATGAATGACCAGAAGACAGAACGGAATAAACAAAAATAAAGAACGATCAATGAAGGAAAATACCTTAATTTGTGAGAGGGAATTATAAATGGGTTGATGAATCATTAGCGTAATTTTTTTTAAAACCAAGTGAAGTTTGTGAGCTGAAAGTACATATGTTAGATTTCTTGATTTTGTTTTAATTGGGTGAAACTATTACAATAATTGCTTATAAAAAATAATGCATATGAAGCTTGCACGCACGCACAGCACGCACACACACGCTCGCGCCCACACATTATACACACGCACAGCACGCACGAGCGCACACGCGCAAATACACATACATACAAACTCGCATGTATTCTCTCTCTCTCTCTCTGTCTCTCTCTTTCTGTCTCTCTCTCTCTCTCTTTCTTTGTCTGTCTGTCTCTCTCCCACTCTCTCTCCCTCTCTCCCTTCTCTCTCCCCTCTCCCCCCCCCTCCTCTCTCTCTCCCTCTCTGCCCCACCCCCCCTCTCTCTCTCATCTCATCTCATTTTAGATGGTTCCCATGTTTACGCTACTCATATCTGGGCAGTTGCTATTATATGTCACATTTCGTTTTTGCTTTGTTTTATCTATGCTTGGTTTGACCCCATTTCATGAGCTGGGGGTGCTGAAGAATAAATTACTTTGCTATTGTTCGTTCACTGTTCTCTCTATACACAAACCTTGTGTAAAATTTAGATGAGAGAGAGAGGGGAATAAAAAAAAAAAAGAAGAAGTAACAAAACAAGCAGAGAATGGAGAGACTCGCATTGCGCTTCTTCCATTGACATTCAATTGTGGAAGGTGCTTCCAAACCAGTTTTGGTGCATTTGCCTCGTCAACATTTTTTAAATCGGCTTGACATTGATTTGATAATGAATGACTGAAAGACAGGCTGAATGAAAGAGAAATATTCCATAAAGGAAGGATCGATTTGTGAAGAGAGAATTATAAATGGGCCGGTGAAGCTCTACACAATGGTCATACAAAAAATGTGAGCTGAAAAGAGGCCTTGTTCAAATAGTTGCTAGCTTTGTTCTAGGGAGTAACATTTATTATATTATGTCAAAAGTGATGATAAGTTGTGTGCTTGCATGTGTGCATGCGCGCACGCAACACACACACATACACCGAACACACACTACACACGCACACTCACACACCTACATACACACACAATTGCACAATGTGGGCACGTGTCTCTCTCTCTCTCTCTCTCTCTCTCTCTCTCTCTCTGAATCACAAAATGGTGTAAAATGTAGGTGATACAGGATAAAAACAAATATTAAGAGATTTCTATGCAGCTGGGTTTTTTTTTCAGATGACACTACATAACTGCAGGAACGTGCTTCAGAGTCAGTTAGGTGCATTTGCCTTGTCAACATTTTTATCGGATTGACATTGATTTGATAATGAATGACTGAACGACAGAATTAATGAAAGAGAAATATTCAATAAAGGAAGGATCAATTTGTGATGGGAGAATTATTAAATGGGCCGGCCAATGATATCCCTATGGCCAAGACAAATAGAACTTGTGAGCTTAAACAGGATTTGTCTAGAGAATTCACATGTTTTGTTTTACATCTTTGATTCATTATATCTCTAATGAGAGAAATAGGTTGTAGAATCCACATGATCATCTAACGCACAGCCACGCACACACACACAACACACAACCAACACACACACACACCACACACAACATACACACACCACTCTGTCTGTCTGTCTACCTACCTACCTAATTTATTCTGATCTAATCTGATCTGATCTGATCTGATCTGATCTGATCTATCTAATCTATCTATCTAATTCTATCTAAT
>CM054161.1:35390107-35395107 GCA_028751875.1 Rapana venosa
GTGTGTGATTGAATTAACAACACAATCTTGTGTGTGTGCTTGTTTGTGTGTATGTGTGTTTGTATGCGTGTGTGTGTGTTTGTGTGTGTGTGTCTGTGTGCCTCCCTCTGTGCGCGCGTGTGTGTGTGTGTGTGTGCGTGCGTGCGTGTCAGTGAGTGCATGCGTGTGTGTGTGTGTGTGTGTGGCTTGTGTGTGCTTGCGTATGTGTGGTGTGTGTGTGAGTCTCTGTGTGTGTGTGTGTCTGTGTGTGATTGAGTTAACAACCGTAATCTTTGTGGGAATGTCGATAGCGACTTGAACGTTTGTGTCAAGCGGTATTGATTCAATATGCATGAACCCACCGAAATAAACCTGCAAACCTGGCACAGAAGGGCAAGGACACAGAAAGAGAGAGAGAGAGAGAGAGAGAGAGAGAGAGAGAGAGAGAGAGGAGAGAGAGAGAGAGAGAGAGAGAGAGAGAGGGAGAGAGAGAGAGAAGAGAGAGAGAGAGAGAGAGAAGAGAGAGAGAGAGAGAGAGAGAGAAAGAAAGAGAGAGAGAGAGAGAGAAAAGAAAGAGAGAGAGAGAGGGGGAGGTGGGGGAGAGAGAGGGAGGGAGGTGGGAGAGAGAGACAGAGAGAGTAAGAGAGAAAGAGAGAGAGAGGGGGGGAGTTGGGAGATAGAGAAAGAGAGAGACAGAGAGAAAAAGAAAGAAAGAGAGAGACAGAGGGGGAGAGAGAGACAGAGAGAAGGAAGGAGGGAGGGTGGGAGGTGGGAGAGAGAGACAGAGACAGAGAGAGAGAGGGGGGAAGGAGGGAGGGTGGGAGGTGGGAGAGAGAAAAAGAGAGAGACAGAGAGAAAAAAAAAGAGAAAGAGACAGAGGTGGGAGAGAGAGACAGAGACAGAGAAAGAGAGAGAGGGAGGGAGGATGGGAGGTGAGAGAGAGAGAGAAAGAGAGAAACAGAGAGAAAAAGAAAGAGAAAGAGACAGAGGTGGGAGAAAGAGTTAGAGAGAGAGAAAGGGAAGGAGGGAGGGTGGGAGGTGGGAGAGAGAGAAAGAGAGAGACAGAGATAAAAAAGAAAGAGAGAGACAGAGGTGGGAGAGAGAGACAGATACAGAGAAAGAGAAAGAGGGAGAGGAAGGGAGGGATGTGGGAGAGAGAGAGAGACAGATACAGAGAGAAAGGAGTTGAAAGAGAGAGATAGAGAGGGAGAGAGACAGACAGACAGACACAGACAATGACAATGACAATGACAATGACAATGACAAATTCTTTTATTTCGAGGATAATGAATAAGCACACATGTGCTTTTTTACATCCAGTCCCCGCCCGTTAGGGATACATCTTAATAATAATAACCCAATACTTATACAGTCTCACAATAAAAACAAGGGGAAATAACCCTTTTCAAAACAGCTCCCCCCCAACAACCCTCCCCCCCCCCCAACAACCCTCCCCCCCCCCCCAAAGCAAGCAATTAAAAGAAAATCCTAAAAATCCCCACCCCTACCCCCACCCCCCAAAAAACCGTAACCAAAACAAACAAACAAACAAAAGAGAAGAAAAAACCAAACCAACAAAAGATGATAAAAAAGAGAAAAACAGACAAACAACAACAACAAGAACAAGAACAACAACAAAGCCAAGAAAAAATAACACAACCAAACTTAATAAGTCATAAAGATAAACATCTACACATTGTCAAATGGTACACATACTTGTTATACATAATTATAAGATATTGAAATAGGGCACTCATTAAAACTTAAGTACAGAGGCAAGTCCAATAAAGTATTGAAAATATAAAAATATGAATCCTTCATCAGGATATACTATGACTATAAGCAGGACGATAAAAGGTGAGAGAGAGAGAGAGAGACAGAGACAGAGAGACAGAGAGTGTGTGTGTGTGTATTTCAGAGATAATATCCAATATATAAATCCCAAAACAGTGACACAGAGAGAAAGTGAGAGAGAAAGAGAGAAACGGAGACAAGAGAGAAAGGAGTTGAAAGAGGGGAATATGAAAGAGAGAGATAGAGAAGGTGACAGAGGGAGAGAGAGAGAGAAAGAGAGAGAGAGAGAGAGAGAGAGAGAGAGAGAGAGAGAGAGAGAGAGAGAAAGACAGAGAAAGAGAGACAAAAGAGAAAGGAGTTGAAAGAGAGGAATATGAGAGAGGAAGAGAAAGAGAGAGAGAGAGAGAGAGAGAGAGAGAGAGAGACAGACAGACAGACAGACAGACAGACAGACAGACAGACAGACAGACAGACAGAGACAATGGCAAGAGACAAAGAGGTTATTCAAGACGTTTCTGTAACGAAAGAAAAAAGTGCTACAAAGAAGAATGTGAACAAGAACACAAAAAACCCATAACAAAAACGAGAAACAGAACGTAAACACAATATTAACAACAACAACAACAACAACAACAACAACAATAATAATAATAAGAAGAAGAAGAAGAAGAAGAACAATAACAACAATAATAACAATAATAACAACAATAACGACAACAATAACGACAACAATAACAACAAACAACAACAACAAAAAATAATAACAGCAACATGAACCAGCCAGTAACTTCGCTTGCGACACATTCTTGTAATGGTTGTTACTAATAGTTATACTACCAAAGCATATAAAACATTCAGAGAAAGACACATAGAAAAGGTGAAGAAATAATTATGTTACATATTTTTTTAAATTAAGACGTAAGACATAACAATTCTTTCCCTCGCCGAAATCGGATACGCTGGGCCAGACTTGTCAGGCGCTTAACGGCAGCGCAACGCATTTTTTTGCACACATGACAGACAACAATACTTGCTGTCTTAATGTTTTGATGAAGAAGAAGAAGACACACTTTCCTGGTAGTACACTAGATAGTAAAGTAGTAGTAGAAGTTGCATCAACAGCAGTAGCAGTAGCAGTAACAGCAGCAGTAACAGCAGCAGCAATGGTGGTAGTAGTAGTAGTAGCAGAAGTAGTAGTAGCAGCAGCAGCAGCATTAGTAATAGCAGCAGCAGCAGCAGCAGCAGCAGCATTAGTAGTAGTAGTAGTAGTAGTAGTAGTAGTAGTAGTAGTAGTAGTAGTAGTAGTAGTAGTAGTAGTGGCAGCAGCAGCAGCAGCAGCAGCAGCAGCAGAAGTAGTAGTAGTAGTAGTAATAGTGGTAGCAGCAGCAGCAGCAGTAGTAGTAGTAGTAATAGTGGTAGCAGCAGCAGCAGCAGCAGCATTAGTAGTAGTAGTAGTAGTAGTAGCAGCAGCAGCAGCAGCAGCAGCAGTAACAGCAACAGCAGCAACAGCAACAGTAACAGCAGCAGCAACAGCAGCAGCAGCAACAGCAACAGTAACAGCAGCAGTAACAGCAGCAGCAGCAACAGAAGCAGCGATAGTATCAGTAACAAGAGCCGCAACAGCAAATGTAACAAACATAATTATTTATATCAGTTGCTATTGTTGTTAATGTTGCCACTGCTGCTGCCTAGTGCTGCTGCCGCTGTTTACAGATCATCACGCTGTCAAGGTTATATCTAGGCGTTCACCACGTAAATAATCATAAAAAGCAAACGGAATGAACCCCACAGCTCTCTCTCCAACACAAACACCCCCACCCCCTCCTTACCTTCCATCTCCTCCAACACCTAACCTCCCATTCTCCAATAAAAGAAAAACCACAGTACATGACTTTTTTTTAAATAGATATTTGCCAATATATAATGCTTTCAACACCAGCAGTTTAGCTTAATATGTCATCCGAAGTAACCAACAAGAAGCAAAATGATATAACAAGAAATCGCATGGGGGTAAGTACAATACATGGGGACGGGATAGCTAGCTCAGTGGTCGGAGCACTCGCTTTCCCCCAGCCAAGGTTAAGCAGCATCGAGCGTGGTTACCAGTTGGATGGGTGACCGTTTGTGCGCCTTGGCTTCAGTCCAATCCCCCTTGTTCACCCAGCTGTAAATGGGTACCTGCCCTCTTTAGGGTCAGGGAAGGTAAAGCAGCGAGGGAGAGGAGATGGGCGCCGCCCTCAATATGCTGGCCCTTAGAGAAGTGAGGTCTCTGACGCCTCGCTCCCCTACGACCTTATAGGCCATGGGACACCTAAGCAGAATACGTAATAATAATAATACGAATTCGGGATAGTGTACCACTCTCGTGCTTGCGTGGGCCAAGCATAAGCTGCTTTCCGAATTGTACTATTTTAAGGGGTGTGGCCAGAGGCGCTCAAGTGGGATGACTTGCGATCACAGTCCTTACCTAAATGGGGTAACTGCGCTGGGACTATAATATAATCTCAAAGAAAAAAAAAAGTCTAGAATATTTTTACCGTTCCTTGCCTAGAGCTCTGAGGTTCACCAATGGTGAGATTTTTGCGTATGTGAGCGTTTTTTTTGGTCTACAATAAAGATAGCTGCATTCTGACTTCGGGGATATAACTAGAAATAAACTAGACAACCCCCCCCCACATCCATACACACACACACACACACACCCATCCACCCACACACACACATCCACCCACACACACACTCACACACACCAACACACACACCAACACACACCCGCACACACACTCACACACACCACACACACACACACACACACACACACACACACACCACTCACACACACGTACAATTGCAAGTACATTGCTCAGTGGACATCTCACGCATTTTCCCAGAGGTTACATGCAGTCTAACTTTACCAGGCAGTCAGAATGGCACAGGAAAAGACAGCAACAATACAGAGACTATTATATATATATATATATATATATATATATATATATATATATATATATATATATATATATATATATATATATATATATATATATATATATAAAGAGAGAGAGAGAGAGAGGGAAAGAAACAAAACGCTATCAACAAAAAGAATAAAAGGGATCAGAACTTGCTTGAATCTTTAGAAAAAAAAAGAACAAAACTCAGATGGGAAATGGCAGAAAAAACAAAGCAAGCAAACAAAATAAGGAAGGAAGGAAGGATACAAAGACAAG
>CM054161.1:35400107-35410107 GCA_028751875.1 Rapana venosa
CTACTCAAACAATCTGATTTCATCCTACCACCCACCCTATACCTCCCAACCCCCCCCCCCCCCCCCCCCCCCCCCCCCCCCCCCCCCCCCCCCCCCCCCCCCCCCCCCCCCCCCCCAACAAATCCCACCCACCCTAGCTGTAAACAAGTCCATGCTCAGACCAGACGTTGGCTCATCCAGTTCACGCACAGGGAAGAGGAAGTGACCAGACAGGAAACGACACAACAGGGACGTACAACGTACCGCCATCTTCCAACAAGGAAAATCACTCTGACACACAGGGTCACGGAATGCTCTCCCTTTACGCTGGACTGACTAACGACCAGACGAAAGCCTCCAGTACCTCTGAGATGTAAACTATGTCAGAGAGGGAAGGAAGCTTAATGGTAGTATGGACAGTGGGAAAAAGATAAGGTGGAGGGGGTGTCCTATAGATGTCATGTGAAATTTTGGTTGGTTGGTTCATTCGTTGGTTGTGTGTGTGCATAGGTTAGAAGAAATGAACAAGAAAAATAGGTTGTTTAAATCGAAGTGACATTATTATCTCTCCTAGGTTAGATTTGAAAAATGTTTGTAGACTTAATGACTGGCTCATTTTATACAAGCATGAACACACACACACACACACACACAAACACACACACACAAGCACAGACACATACACACACATACACATCCAGAAATTTGCCCTAATTTTTTAACAGATCCTTTTCTGGAACCAAGACAATCAAGACAAGAAGAATTTGGCCATTTTGTTCAATATCTTCATTCACGAAGAAAATGAACACAGAAAAAAAAAGTTTAACAACATTAAGGGAAATGACTTCTGTGCAAAAAGAGAAAAAGAAAAGTCAAGTACTAAAAGGCAAATACTACCCACAGTTGTAACAGAAACAAACTTCTCACGTTCAGACATTCAAATCACATACAAAAAAGAAAGTGACCAGACTTTGAATGGCACGACAGAGACCGCCATCTTCCTACAAGGAAAATCACTCTGATGGGATCTGGAAATGCCCTCCCTTTACGCTGAAATGACTTTCACGAGCGTACGACCTCTAGTACTTGTCCTACATAAACTTTGTAAAACGCGTTGGGAATAGCCAAAAAATCAAAAGGGAAAATGTTTGAGTAATGTGTGGAGGCTGTTCTATCAGATGACATCGTGAGCTTGCTGTGCTTTGAATGGAAGGCAGTGAATCGGAAAAGAAGATACATGAAGTGGTTACTCTTCAGACACATTTTGGAACATAGGTAGGCTTAATGATCAACTTCATGTTTGGCCCCGCATCACAAGATTTTATTTCATTAACCACACATGCATTTTGTGCTTAGGAAGCTCATCATCATCATCAGACCCGTGACCTTTGGCGGTCGTGGGGGAGACACGAAAGACGATGCCGTGGTAAGCCTCCTCCATCCATCTCGGTCCTCGGCTCTGCGCAGTAGTGCCGAGTCATTCATCCTGGTCCATTCTCTGATGTTGTCCATCCATGACTTGTTCTGTCTTCCCCTCTTTCTGCCACCTTCGAGTGTTCCCTGCAGTACTGTTTTGGCAGAGTGTTGTGGCGGGTGACGTGGCCGAACCATGTCAGCTTTTTCTTCTTGACGATGGTGAGAAGGGGTTCCTGTGGACCTGCCAGCCGTGTTATTTGACTCTTGACAAATTCATTGGTCTTTCGTTCTCTCCAGGATATGCCCAGCAGTTTTCTATGGAAAACTTTCTTAGGAAGCTAGTAGATGACAAAAGGACTGAAGGGGAAGCAGTGTTTGCTTCAAAATGGAAAAAAAAATCAAACCTACCAAATTTGTGCAAAATCACACAAGTTTTAACTCAGAGGCTAGTCTTTCACAAACTATTGTTTGTTTTTGTTTAAAAACATTTCTGTGGATGCCTTAGTACATGTATCACATGCACAAGAGCAATGCATGAAAACAGAAGGAAAAGCTTATGTATCACAAGCACAAGAGCAATGCATGAAAACAGAAGGAAAAGCGGCAAAAAAGTAAAAAAACGGTGTGTAGCCTGTAATACATCAGGGACAGCAACTCTTGTACAAGGGAAATCACCCTGACAAAGGTCCCTAAGTACTCTCCCTTTACGCTGGACTAACTTTCACGATCAGACGACCTCCACCACCTCTCAGACGTAAACTACGGCAAACAGTAATACAGGGTGCGAGGGAAAGTGGGAAATTAACGAGTTACGGGTAAGACGGTTCAGAACTTTTCTTTTTAATGTATCTTGGAACGAGAAACACACCAGGGGGAAAAATGCGTGTCAGCACTGCTAGGTATTAGAAAGTGTAAAGAAAAGATGGCTAAAGTGTGAGGATTGTCTCTCAAAGTTGACATTATGGAGCATTGTGTGTGCACAGACTGGAAAGGCTTACAGAAGAAAAAGAAAAGTTGGATAAAAGGAAAAACCTTAAACAGCGACTATGGGGTTGAGGTTTAACTTTTTACATGTGTGTACAAGTTTTAAAAACTTATTCCATGGTATTACGAACATATTCACAAACACACACCCATGTGCGCGCACGCACGCACTCACACACATACACACAGAGGCACAAACAGGCACACACACAGAACTTACACATACGTGCTCGCACGTGTGCTACGCTCATACACATTCACAGACACACACACACATACACACACGCGCGCATACACAAACAAACATACACACAAATATATGCGCGCATACACAAACAAACATACACACAAATAGATGCACAGAGGCACAAACAAGCACATACACACACACATAAAAACAAGTGCGTGCGCACATGCACACACAGACACACACATACTCACACACATAACACACGCTCGCGCGCGCGCACGTACACACACACGAACGCACACACGCACACACTTTGGGTGAATTAGGGAGATTTCCACTGACCCTTAAAATCATATGCCAGATAATATCCTTTTGGATTCATTTGACAGAATCAAAACCAGACTCTTATATTAGAATAGTATACGATTATTTGAATCAGAATAATACACACGATAAATGGATAAACACAGTGAAAAATATTCTGTACACAATTGGATTCAAACATGTCTGGAAAAACCAAAGCACTCTTAATGTTCATCGGTTGAGTTATGCTGTTAGAAGAAAACTTGAGGACATGTATAAAACATTTTGGATCTACCAAAAGAAAGAGTTTGCAAAACTAAAATTTTATGATTTTGCTACCAAAGAATACAGATTGGAACCATACTTAGTAAACTATGAAAACAAAACTCATAAGAAGACATATTGTAAATTTCGCACAAGCTGTCACAATTTAATGATAGAGAAAGGGAGACACCAAAATATATCCAGAGAGGACAGAAAATGTAGACACTGCAACAAAATTGAAGATGAATTTCATTTACTTGATGAATGCATTTTATATGATGAACTCAGAAATAATTTGTTATTAAAAATCAAAACGAAAGACAAAGAACGCAAAAACTGTGTACATAAATTAAGTGACATAATCACAGTTGATATATATCAAGCAGATATCATCAGATATGTGTATGAGTGTATTTCGAAAAGAGAGAAAAAGAGAAGTAAAATACAACATGTTTTTAGTGTACATCACTTTTAGCCAAAATAGATAGTAATTATAGTTGATGTTTTTGTTGTGTCAAATAAGTCTACATGATTTAAATGGCAATAAAATATTCTGCTGAATCTGAATCTGAATCTGAATCGTACAAATGCATGCATGAACGTACGCATGAACACACAATGAGAGAGACACACACACACATACTCCCACACACAACACACGCTCGCGCGCGCGCGCAGTCACACACACACGAGCGCACAAACGCACAAATGTATGCTTGAACGTACGCATGCACGCATATACACACAAACAGACAGACAGAAAGACAGAAAACGATAACCCAAACAAGACTGTTCTTGGCATAATTGTGTACGAAGTTCTAGAATGTACTCGACATCACACAAAAAATCCATTTCTACCGTGACAATGGTCATCAATATAAACAAAGGAAGTAAGCGCAAAACATTGAGGGTTTTTTTAAAGAAAAAAGGCAACTGACAGGGAGAAAAAGAGAAAAAAGAGAAAAATAACAAGCAGGCAAAGTAGACGACAGTAAATGAGGATAAGGAATTTTTTTTATGCGACATCCCCCCCCCTTCCCCCCATCGTCCCCCAAGACACACACACACACACACACACACACACACACACACACACACACACTCACACACATACATATATAAATATTTATATGAGCGCTTTGATTTGTTGCTTTACAAGATTCAGCGCTATATAAATTCCATACATTATTATTATTATTATTATTATTATTATTATTAGTTTTATTATTATATATTTTTAAATTTATTATTATATTTTATTATATATGTGTATGTATATATATATATAATTATATATACCAATACATTATATATATATATATATATATATATATAATTTTTATAGATATATATATATATGATATATAATATACATCGAGAGAGAGAGAGAGAGAGAGAGAGAGAGAGAGAGAGATTATAAACCGAGGTCCCCCTTTGCGAACGCACGCAGAACATCTTGCGCACACGTTAAAACCTGTTTCGCTCTTCGGAAGAGTAGGCCATTGTGTGCCTGTGGGAACGGATGACAAAATTTATAAAACTGCATACACACGGGGACTGGATGTGAAAAAGCACAAACGTGCTTATTCTATTATCCTCGAAGTAAAATGATAAAAAATAAAAATAAATAAAAAGCACACACAACAACAACAACAACAGAAATAACGACAACAAAAGAAACACTTTAACAAGAAAACAAGAGGAGAAAGAATAGGATCAAAGAAAGTATGGCAGGCCCAACAGGACACAAGACGTGGTTTCCTGTTTAAAACATTCATCACAATTCCTATTGTGGATCCAGCAAATCTTTTACTGTCAACCTATCGCTCAAAACCAACGTATTTCAGCAGAGAGATTTTCAGAATCGGATTAGGAGGCCTATATTTTATTCATAGATAATACTAGGGTACCCACTACAAAGGGATATGCTTCAGAGGTATCAACGATGTTCACAGAGAGAGAGATAGACAGACAGACAGACAGACAGACAAAAGAGACAGAGAGACAGACAGACAGAGACAAACAGATATGGGAAAGAGACAGAGAGAGAGACACAGTCAGACAAACAGACAGGGACAGAGAGACAGAGAGACAGACAGGGACAGAGAGAGACACAGATAGACAGACAGAAAGACAGACAAAGAGAGACAGACACAGAGAGAGACAAAGAGAATGAGACAGACAGACAGACAGAGACAGTCAGACAAACGACCAGATCGACAGACAGACACACTGTCAGACTGACAAACACCAAGACAGACAGACGGCAGACCAACCAAAAATCTTTCAAACATGATGTAATTTCTTACAGATGCCCATGATTCAAACAAGACTGGGGAAAAAAAACCTATTTTCATACGCCATGTTCACACAAGATATCATCCTAAAATAAGAAAAACAAATAAATAATGTGGACAAAACGTGCTTCAAATTACAGCCCCTGACGAGTACCCTGCGTGAGGAAAGAATCCCAAGGGAAATAAATCCCTCTACTGATGGTAACAAGCTAGTTCTCTAACGCTCACATATCACGTGACACAAAGAGGAAGTGGCCAGACAGGAAACGACACCACAGGGAACGCAACTCTCTCAGCAGGAGACGTTACTTTCACAAGGTCAGAGAAAATACTTTACCCTTTTAAGCAAGAATGTGTTTTGAGGACCAGACAGACTGTACTTACGACTTCCAAGACGTAAAAGTTTAGCCTACAACGTAAAACTGCCAAGGGTTGTGGTAGTAGAAAGAGAAAATGGAAGAGTTTTCTTCTTGAAATTACTGGAAAACCTCATGTTTTATCTTTTTTTTTTTTTATTGGGGTCAAGAAATAAGCTGGACAGAGAGGCCAGACTGTTGAGAAGAGAGGACAGGATAATCATGACAGTCATATTTTTTATCTTTTTTTTTCTCGGTTTGTGTGTGTCTTCAGTGGGTTCAAACAGATGAAAACATTTAAATGATTCCTACATTTTTAAATTTGGGTTAGAGTCTATAGCATTTTTCTTCATGTAGAATAATTACATTTCTCATTTGTCGCAACATGGCATAGCACAAGGACAGCTGGCCGGCAGCTAAATAAAATAAGCTGGTAAACATACAAACTATCTGAAAAAAAGATGATGAAATATCAAGCCATGTTAATCTTCATCATCAATCATGGAGTGTTATGGCCCATTGCTAACTGCTATGATGTTTGCAATGTATCACTTTTGGACCATAAATATTCATGGTTTCAGAGGGTAGGAGTATAACTTTCCCATTTTGTGGCTGGAGTCATCTGAAGGAAGGATGAGGAAACTGAAGCAATACCCAAGAATTTCATTTTACACCAAGCAAACTACTAAACTGTTTCACTGTAAGACATGCTTTTTGTGTGCAGATACTGCTCTGAAGTCGGCATTTGTCAACTGAGGCCTAGCTGGCAGACTCCTGCAGAAATCTTTTTAAATTCTTTTATTTCGAGGATAATGGAATAAGCACTCGTGTGCTTTTTTTATCCAGTCCCCGTGTGTATGCAGATTTGTAAATTTTGTCATCCATTCCCACTGGCACACAATGGCCTACTCTTACGAAAAGCGGAACGGGTTTTAACGTGTGCGCAAGATGTTCTGTATGCGTTCGCACATGGGACCTCGGTTTAGTAGTCTCATCAGAAGGACTTTTGGGGAGAGTGGAGTCGGCACTGATGTTAACTCCAGAGGAAAAATTCTCTTGAACGGAAACCGAATCCGGGTGAGCAGTTTACGAACACATCACTCTAACCACCAGGCTATCCCGACCCCATTATAAGCTGAGGAAAAGACCAGGCACTTTGCATTCCACGCAATATGGCCTTGCAAAACAAAATCCAATGGTATGGTTTTCATTCTGGTGTGTTCCAGATGGTGGCATTGCCAGACCTTCAGCTTCAAAGGGGCACAACCACAGCTACTGGAGGAGTGACGCAAGAAACTGAGACACCATGCATGGACCAGCTCAGCAGAGCTCCATGAAAAACTCTGGGGAGACCAGCGTGGTTACTGGGACAGACTGCAGACTTCGCCATCCAGACTGACTACATATTTAACATGCCCAGTAAATGCAGAAGAAGAAGAAGAAGAAGGACAGAAGAGTACAGACGCAAACAAAACAAAATCAATCAAACAAATTGATTTTTAAAAGGAATAATGTTGTGCATAGCCTCACAAGCGAACATGCACACACCACATGTGGTGTGTGTGTGTTGTGTGTGTGTGTTTTTTTATTGCTTATTTTAATTCTTATATCTGGGGGTATTAGATAATAAGCCTTATGAGCTTTTTTGACATGCGTCCCCGTGTGATATTGCGTTTATAACAATTGTCATCTGTGCCCCGGACAACATGCGCCTGCTCTGCTGCAAAAGGGAACAGTATTAACTGTGCGAAGATGTTTCTGTGCGTTTGCACATGGAGGCCACGGTTATAGTCTATCGAAAGATCTTTTGGGAGAGGTAAGTCGCACTGAGTTACTCCAGGGGAAACTACACGAAAATACACGAAAGTACACGCACGTACGCATGCTGCCTATGGAGTTTAGGGATAGATATATATCAGATACCACAGCAAATGCCCCGAGAACAGCGCAATAAGCAGCGATGTGAAACTTGGCCCTTTTATCATACCAATTCATTACCAGTGACATGCCTGCGGTCCTGCCGAAGCAACATGTCCAGAACAGACCAGCTTCACGCAAAAGGGAAAGACAACACGACACGCAGAGAACTGTACTTCAATTACCAAGTCCTAGTCACCACTATGAGGCAGAGAATCCTAGGGGGAGGAGCTATCTTAACTGATGGTAACAAGCTCGCCCTCTGACGTACGCGCAGCACGTGCTAACAAAGAGGAAGCAGCCAGACCAGAAACGACACCACAGGGAACCCAATCCTCTCCTTCTCGCAGGAGACATTACTCTTGGAAAGGTCCGCAACATACTCTCCCTTAAACGTGGAAAATGTTCCACGACCAGACGGCCCACATTGCCCCCACAAGCTATAAACTGCCTAAAACTGCCAAGAGTTGGATTGTAGACACGAAAAATAAAAGACACGTTTGTAAGATAAACTGCTGCTAAATGTTCTTGTTTTAGTCATTCCTTGGATTAGAAAAAAAGGTAACAATGCTCTTCAAGCAGGATGTGCTGGGCCTGACTTGTCCAGGTGCTTAACGGCAGTGCAACGCATTTTCGCTCAAATGATAGAACAACATAGTTGCTGTTTAAGAGTTTGAAGATAACAACGACGACGATGACGACAACAAAGAAGAAGAAGAAGAAGAAGAAGAAGAAACAAAAGAAGAAGAAACAGTCTAGAATGTAAGGCGAGAGAGTTATGAATAGTATCTCTTGTATAGTATCTCTTGTAATTTTCTTTATCAATCATTTCAACGGAACATCATGGACAAGAAGATTGAAGTGTGTGTGGGGGGTTTGAATTTATTTAGTGCCAAGAAAGCAACATCTTCAACCTTTTTTGTCTCTTTGTGAAATTAAAAGTTCCCCCGCTTGTCCGTTTTTTGGAGCCATATTACTGTACATAACATAACTCTTCAAGCACTCCAGCGACAGCTAGATTCCGTATAATGAAAATGTGAAGGTAATTATCTGTACGAAATATATCTGTGTGAAATAGCCAGATAATAATTATAGGAAATATAGCCTACTGCAAACTGTAGTGACATTCAGATTGTGGTACCTTTGGACAGAAATGCACATGGTTCTCAGACGACAGGAAGAATGTTGTTGTTGCCCTTGTTGTTGTTGTTGTTGTTGTTGTTCTTCTTCTTCTTCTTCTTCTTCTTCTTCTTCTTTTCTTCGTCTGTTGCTCTTGCTCTTGTTGTTGTTTTTCTTCTTCTTTATCATCATCATCATCATCATCATCATCATCATCATCATCATCATCATCATCATCTTCTTCTTCTTCTTCTTCTTCTTCACCCTCTTCTTCTTCACCCTCTTCTTGCTCTTGTTGTTGAGTATTCTCCCACTGTACCAATCCTGGGATTCACCCAGAAATAACTAAAAACTAACAATAAGCTAGCTAACGTATATACTAAAGGTATGGGCACACAACTAGAAACAATAGATATTTCTTTAAAAGAACATACCCGTCCCTGCATATCACATTAAAATGCTCTGCACTCACCTACACACAAAAAGCAAAAGGAGAGGAGACTGTACACTTATACCAGGTTGGCTCTTACTTGGCCATGTCTAGTATATTATGTCCTAGACGCAAATAAGTTACTGACAAAACAAATAAATAAATAGATAAATAAAAATAGATAGAATAAACCTAACAGCCCATAAGCCAATAGGCGTGAGGTTATCTGGAATATTATCTGGATTGAATAAAAACAAGGATCGAGAACGAAAAGGGATCCAAATACGGTGAAGACAAGGACAGGCAGACCTACAGGAAGATAATAGTAATCATCATCATCATCATCATCATCATCATAACAATAATAATAATTTATACAGCGCTATATCTTGTAAAAAAACAAAAACAAATCAAAGCGCTTAAAAATGTAGAGAGAGAGAACCTGAATATTTTTTTTAGTCTATTCTTTTATTTTAAGGATAATGGAATAAGCAATCATGTTATTTTTTTCATCCAATCCCCCGTGTGTATGCAGTTTTGGGAAGGGGTAGTGGGCAGGGAGGAGAGAGAGAGAGAGAGAGAGAGAGAGAGAGAGGAGATGAGAGAGGAGAGATGAGAGAGAGAGAGAGACAGACAGACAGACAGACAGACAGACAGACAGGCAGACAGAGAGATATAGACAGACAGAAAGACAGACAGACAGAGACAGAGACAGAGACTGAACACTGAAAGTAATTTATTGCCA